>JAGSMP010000058.1:560000-1160000 GCA_029286625.1 Parnassius orleans
GCGCCGCCGACAGGCCGCCGTCGCGGACGGTGAGTGTGTGTGTGTGTGTGTGTGTATGTATGTACACGCACGACGCGCAGCTGGAGGAGCTGCGGCACGCGCAGGCGCGCCTCACGGCCGAGCGCGCCTGGGAGGCGCAGCGCGCGCCGCCGACCGGCGCGCCGTCGCGGACGGTGTGTGCGTGTGTGTGTGTGTGTGTGTATGTACACGACGCGCAGCTGGAGGAGCTGCGCACGCGCAGGCGCGCCTCACGGCCGAGCGCGCCGCCTGGGAGGCGCAGCGCGCCGCCGACCGGGTCGCCGTCGCGGACGGTAGTGTGCGTGTGTGTGTGTGTGTGTGTGTGTGTGTGTGTGTGTGTGTGTGTGTATGTACACGCACGACGCGCAGCTGGAGGAGCTGCGGCACGCGTAGGCGCGCCTCATGGCCGAGCGCGCCGCCTGGGAGGCGCGGTGAGTGTGCGCGTGTGTATGAGAGAGAGACAGAAAAAGAAAGAAGGATAGAGGGAGCGTGTGCTTTTGCATGTGTGAGTATCTGCATTCGTGTTCCTTCGTGTCTTTCTTACCTATTTCTGGCGACACTCAAAACTGAAAACCTGCCAGGAATACATTTTTAGATTTTGGATAAGATTCAAATGTAAATTCTTCTCAATTTTTTTTTTGACTTAAGCAAAGTAAAAGGACAGGTTTATTTAATGTATAATGATGATTTCTTATATTTACGCTAATACTACACATAGAATAAAACTAACTTTAACCTTTTTAAATTCCTAACGTTTTAGACACTTTATAGCACCCACTGTCACAGATGTACGTGATTGCCTGAAGTCATAGTTAACGAACTGCCTTAGTTTTTAATTATTAATTTTGGCCCAATCTACGCAGAACAATATCTTGAAGTCTTGCAGAAGTATGCTTGAGTTTGGATTTCGTTTTATTAATTTATTTATTAATTATGGAATCCCAAACAGATAGTAGCACCTAAACATCTCTTCTGTTAAAATTAGAATGTTTTTTTAATTTCAATAGCCACGAGAGTCATTCTTGGTAGGAGTAGGTGTTCTTTTGCGAGGATTTGTGGCCTATCAAATCTGATATAATGATTGGGACAATCCTGAACATGTTGAAGTCTATACACGTGTTAGAGCCACGCAGGAGCTATATTATGATTGTACCATGAATGGGTCGGCTCGACCGGGGAAAAACGACGCTCTCACAGAATACCAGCTTAAATCAGCAGCTTAATACTGCTTATTTATTTATTTTATTTTATTTCATATGTAGGTGTAGAGCAGAGATGCTTAAAGTGTGTTCCGCCGAACCTAAGGGTTCCGTGGAAAAGTCACCAGGGTTCCGCAAAATTATTTATTTTTGCTTGTTAAATAAACTGGTACAAATATTATTTTGAAATGAAGAGAAGAACCCATTACTGTTATATAGATACGTAGGTAGTTAATGAGAATTATATTATGATATTTCAATTGCACTGTATATGATATGTAATCATTTGATGTGGGGTTCCATAAAATAAAAGGAAAGTGGTGAGTGTTCCATTACCATAAAAGTTTGAGAACCCCTGGTGTAGAGAACTAAAGACCTTTTCTACTGGAAACCAGGCATTCCATCTTCGGTCTCGTAGTTGAAAATGCATCTACATTTTGATTCTTATTTGAGGATTGATGTAGGTGTCTATGGGCTGCAGCATTCACTCACCATCAGTAGGTCCACCTGTATTATTACCTGTGTACTCATTGTCACCCTTCTTCTATATAAAAAATATTTTAAAGCATGTTGTGTTCATAACGAGAAGTACATATACATATGCATATCGGTTAATGCATTTTTGTTATAATGCAAGTCTTTAATTTAAATGTCCAGTTTTATAAAGATAATAAAAAAATTATTGACTTATTTACAGAAAAGTAATTGTTGTTCAATATATCTCACACCTATTTCACATCTTGTTCGTTTTATCCGTACAGAAAGACGGCAGCTTCAACTAGCAAGACAAGAATTAGAAGAACAACAAAAAGACGTGGAACAACAAAGAGAAAGGCTGTACCGCCGCTTGGAGAGGTTGCAACAACATGGTTCGTGTTTTCATTCATTTACTTTGTTTAATTTATTACACAGTTTTATAGGAGCTTTATTGTGTATGTATTTGAGGTTCCAATCCAATTTCCTGCGAGGATATACAGAGCTTACCCACTCTTACTTATAAAAACATGCGTGAGTGTCGTGGAACACCCGGTTGGAACGAAGTTCCTTTCGTAATATATTATTATTGATAAACTTATTATATTTTTGATTAACAAATACAAATAAATGAAATACTATCGTCTATTAAAATGAAGCGTCATTTAAAATAAAATATATTATTATTGATAAACGTATTATATTATTGATTAACAAATACAAATTAATTAATTACTAGCGTCTATTAAAGTTTTCACGATGGAATCATATTCATAAACTGCTTGGACTTCCAGTTATTGTTTTTTAAAGTAACCGGTCCAATAACAAGAGCTTTTCAAATAGCGGACTGTTTCTTCGGTTCTGACGATGAATTCATGTTCATAGACCACCTGGTATCCCAGATATTGATTTTAAAAGCAATCGGTCAAGCATCAATCGGTCAATGTTCAAAAGGCGGCCACTTTCACAGTTTTTACAACGAATTCATATTCATAGAATACTTAGACTCCTAGATATTGATTTGAAAAACAATCGGTCAAAAAACTAGAATGTCGAAAATGGCGGTCATTTTTTCAGTTTTCACGACGTATTGACATTCATAGAACACTGGACTCTCAGTATTAATTTTCAAAGGAATCGGTTCAAAAACAAGAGTTTACAAAATAGCGGCCACTTTTTCAGCTTTCACGACGAATTAACATTCATAGACCAATTTGATTGTCAGGTATTCATTTTCAAAGAATCGGTTCAAAACAAGAGTTTACAAACTCGCGGCCATTTTTTCAGCTTTCACGACGAATTAACATTCATAGACCACTTGGTTTTCCAGGTATTCATTTTAAAGCAAGCGGTTCAAAAACAAGAGTTTTCAAAATGGCGGACCTTTTCAGTTCTCTCCGAGATATTAATTATAAAAATAATCGGTGCAGAAACGAGAATTTTGAGAATAACGACAACTTATTGCATTTCTAAGAATGAATTTGTATTCGTATACCATACAAATTCTTAAATATTATTAGTGAAAACAATCACAAGCACAACTTCCCTATATTTTTCCACATGATTCTGAAAAGCTCCAAACCGGTATCCCTAGTCACGCACACAAAGACAGTCAGCGAGGGTGTAAGATGAAGCTGTGTGAGCGTGACAAACCAATTGTGGCCCATATTTTGAAACGTAATTACAACACGTCACGGTATCTAGACATTATACAATTATTATGATCGAAGAGAACTTCATTACCTTTTCAGAATTGTTTTTGTGCTTTTAAAAAATTAGTTAAATCATTTTTTTTGCCTTTCAGGAGGTTCACAAGAAGAAATAGCAAGTGTTGGCACACTTTCACCGGATTCAAGTGTTAGTGACACCACGCGGCGAAAAGAACCAAAATGGCGAAGTAAGTTATTTATAAGTTTATTTAGTGTTATTGCGCTTTTATATTAAAAAAAAATAATGTTGTCTTCAACCTTTTGTACCGTTTTATCTACATAAATTGCTCATGGACAAACGTTCAGACCCGAAACAATTATTTGTAGGCCCTACACACATTTGTTTCGTACGGGATTTGAAACCGCGAGCCCACAGTGCCGTAGCCAACCGCTTAGCCACAGCGCTGCCGAGCGGACATGTTTTTTGATAAAAATAGTGATTGTTTCATAATACAACTGTTCCCCGCGACTTCGCCCGCGTGTTATTTAGGGTTTTAATTTTTTCGCGTGGAACCCTGATTATTTTTTTAAAATTAAAGTAGCCTAAGTTACTCCTTATAACATCAGCTATCTGCCAGTGAAAGTCCCATCAAAAGCGGTCCAGCCATTTCGGAGATTACCCGGAACAAATAGACAGACAAACAAAAATTTAAAAAATTGTATTTTGTTATATGTACCGTATATACTTTCATATGCATTTAGTAAAAAGTTGTTATTTTTACATTACACACAGACACTTCAATTTTATTTATTTGTATAGATTAATATGCACACGAACATAATATATGCGTATACGTATTTGCTTGATTGTACATATATTCGTGTTCGTTTGTACGTGCGTCCATGAGTGCCATGAAAATAAAAAACTCTCTTGTCAAGCGTGGCAACTATAGCAAAATCCCCCCTATGAGGCAATCTATGGGAGCGGTTCAGTTATGGAGTATAAAGATAAGGGCACAATTGGACTATGGAGACATTGTGTGCAGACAACCGCGGGTCGACGGGGTCGGAGTCGTCGGTGTCTGCGTGCAGCGTGAAGCTGCCGCCGCCGCAGCTGCTGTCCGCGCAGAACGAGAGCAAGGCCACCGTGCGCGCGCCCGCCATCACGGTCAGTTACTGGTTACTGCTTTTCTTTTCTTTTTTGTAATGAACTCGTACTGTTGTACTTTTGCCAGTGTCAAATAATATAATTATCTTTTATATAAAGTCATTTCAAAATATTATCTTCACAATATGTTATGCGTCACATTACTTAGTTTATAGGAAATTTTTGACTACAACTTGAGCTAGCAGACAATCGATGACGATAGTATCTCAAGGCGCCAAAAGAGACACAATAACTTGAGGCTCACATCACCATTAAAGCACTTGTTTCATCGTTCCCACTAATAGTTCACATGCGCTGATATTAAGTACGCAAAACCGCACCAAGATTGTGTAACAAAACCCACTTCAAACCATTATTCAAACGATAAAACAGGAGCCGAAATCCACTGGCGGTCAAGTTCCCGCCAAAATCCCCGGTTTTTGTTGTTGTTGTTATGATTCGCCAATCAAAGCAGGCAAAAGTCTTATACCATACAGCCAAGTCTGATGTGTATTTTGTTCACAAAACTCTGAACAATATGCTAATGCGTCACATAAGATTTTGGCCACAACTTAATCCAGCAGTTTGACTGATTAATGCTGTGCCGTACTTTTTATTGCTTGAACAGTGGGAGTTTTAAGTTTTACGAGGGTAGAATTCGCTTCTTCATTGCCGTTTCGGTCATCGCTGAAAACCGGCGTTGTGGTTTCACTATAACACATGCTGAGTGATGTCCTTTTTTGGCATTCCTTTGACGTACAGCGTCAAATTTATTAAACCTACGTATATTTAAGTTATACATTTAAATTATTTTATTGTGTGCGTCAGTCGTCTGTTAAAATAAAGTTTCTTTCGAAAGAAGAAGCGAGAAGTATGATAGTGGCGACGCCAGTTCCTGCGCACTTGTCGATCTGTATGGTGGCTTGCATTAGGGACATAATGAAGAATAAAACGTGAAAATATTTGAACTGAATCTTTTATTGAAGTAACCATGGTAGTAACTCACACCCTCATTCCTAACATTAAAATATTTATTGAACCTGAAACACTTAAAAGAATAAACAATAGATTGGAATTCGTATGTTGGATGTATAGAACTGAAGCCCCTCAATCCATCTTAGTCTTCACGTATCAAAGCATCTGCATTTTTTTATAGAATAAGGGTGACAAACGAGCAGACAGTCCACCTGATGGTAAGTGGTGACATTGGCCATAGACATCTACATCTATCTTCGTTTGCGAATTTAAATGCAGATGCGTTGTCAGCCGTGAGGACTAAGACAGAATGCCTCTTTTCAGTAAAAGGGTCTCCGGTTCTCTACACTCACCATATGAAACACAGCAGCATTAAGCTGCTATTTTACGCTGGTATTCTGTGATAAGGCATTTTATTCATAGCATCAATTTACCACACCTTGTCATCATAACCTCAAAACATGGAAATATATTTAAAGACCTTTCAAATATCAGACCTATTACAACTTTAAACTTGATTAAAACAATTATTTAAATAAAATAATAATTCCAGCAAATGGTGAAACAACAGTTGCCGTTAAAACTAGCGAGTGGCAAAAACCAGCAACCACCGCCCGGTTACCATAGGTTACACGAGTCGCCTAGTGAGGTAAGCAATTTTCTCTGTTATTTATTGTTTAATAGAATTTTTGATTTGTAATTGTGTTCCTTAAAAATATAATGATAAATACTATAATTATATGAGTTGTGTAGCTATTTAAATATGGACCTTCTCGGTCTTATTACAAAATCACATATTGATATTATTCTATATAAAGATAGTCCCGGGCTTACAGACAAGTCACGAAATAAGTCCCTTATTAATAAGAAGACGCGGCGACACAATCTTCGCGAAATTTACCATTTGCTGGCAAATTCCATTCTAGTTATAACTACTCCCAATTTACATTTTAGTTCGTATATTTTCCACGGGACTTCTTCATTGAAACAGATTCTAGCTCAAGCTGACGCTAATTATAAACTACTTTTTTTAATAAGATGGTATGTGTCAATTTTAAAGCTAGTTTTCAAGTAATCTTAAAACAAAATAAAAATTGAGAGTTGAATGAATAAAAAAGTAGAATTTAGTAAATATAGTCCGGTCGCCAAGTACAAGGAATTTCGTACAATGACCTTTGTTCCTACAGTCAGTGGTCAAAAACATTTTTAGATAAAGTACAAATCTGTAATATATTGCTAAGTAATAAAGAGAGAATGACAATAAAAAAAAATATGTTGTTACGATAGCTAGTTGCGTGGTGCATGTCGTTGTAAGAGAACATTCCCGAAGATGGCCTCTATCAAGTTAATAAAATGTGTAGGGATAAAATAGGCAACGCTCAAACCATTGATGCAAGCAAAACGCAACCTTATGTCTACATGCAGAAAGCCTGTTGACCTAGAATTTTATACATTCCTTTTATTGGGTATAAATGCTTAAGCCGGGGATTGGAGAATTAATTGCTTCGGGAACGCGAAAGTGAACCCTACTTCAGGAAGCGACTACGGGCAATCGACCTACGACATCTGTGATTATTAAGGACCTCACCTCACTGTGTCTGTGGAAGAATACGTTAATTTCTCATCCTAGTCACACGTAACAATGTATTTATTATGCTTGGTCTGACTGAGATAAGTTACTTAATTTAGATTACTGACAAGTCGATTCCTTATACTTAAACGTGTACTTATTTATGATTTAGAAGAAAATAAAACAATAATAATTTTGCGCTTTAAAATAAATATTTATTTAGAATCAATTTATTTCGGTGTCCGAGGATGTAAAAGTCTCGCCTATTACATTTATTAATCGACGTGGTGAAACACACTTTACAGACTTAATCTCAGAAACTATTTAACTGAGATATAAGTTATCACCAGTGTATCCCAATACAGAATGTCGCTAAAATTTAGTTTAAAAATGAATAACAATGCCAAGACAAACCAAAGAACACGTGCACAAGAACAAGGCTTATCGTTAAAGGTAAAAAGTTTGTTATATCTGAACATTTATGCGCGAGTGACAGACAAGTAATGACGGGTCACTGTACGAAATTCTTCGTAATCGTCGATAGGACTTCAGAAGTTTCACTAGAATACGAAATCCAGATTAATAAGCTACTAACCTAATGCCCAAATACTCAAAGTCTACTCAATTTTGAGACACCTTTAAGTCTCGTGCTGTCTCTATCACTTTAATTCAAAGTGATGGTGACACCACGAGACTTAACGACATCTTAAAAGTGAGTAACGTTTGAATATTTGACCATAAGTGTTATACTTCTACAAATGATGGTTGTAATCGTTGTTTTATACTAGTATTCAAATTGTTTCAATTATTCATCGCAAGATATTTTTACCTTGAGTATTTGCAACAGATCAAATGGTTGATTTTCAGGAGGCTGAGTATCCGAATGTATTTTAACGGCCATATTTATTTATTAATTGTAAGTAATTATTGGTGTTTAGTGAACTGTCTTTTCCAAATTTTCTATTGTGTGTAGGTTTTTAGGCATTAAACGTGTATGTCCAAAACGCCCAAATAAATTGTATATTGACTGAGAATCATGTTAACTTACATTAAAAAAGTGATTTGACGTTTGAATTCCTTGTTGGTGTTTCCCTATGTTATTTGCACGGAAAACATCGCTCACTTTTACTAAGATTGAAATGGTAAGTTGTTTTTCTTCAAACAGTCTAATCGTGATAGGATTACGGGAACCGTGATCTTGACCGTTGAGTCGGGAGTTGCTTTAAATATCTATTAATCCAACTTTGGCCTTAAGCCCAAAGGTTCCTTTTATCAAAAGTAAAAGTTTATTAAATTATATTGTTAAATATAAAATGGAAGTTAGTTCTGTTTACATATTATAAGAGTTAAAAAATATTTTACTTAAGTTATAGTAAAGAGATTAGTCTATAATTTATATATAGTTTCTGTTGTTTTATAGTCCATAACCTAATTAGTTTTATACTTAGAGTATGTACGTCATTTATTCTATTTTTATATATTTTTACCTGTGGAATACAGAACTTATACAATTTATTCGGGTTGTTTTTATAATATCCTCGCTTTTTTTTAATTACAAATTGGCTTACAATATATTCTTTAGTAGGAATTTGATGTTTATTTTTCACAACCATTTCGTCTGTTGGGCTTTAGTTGTTAGAGCATGGTATTTTTATACTACTTTTTTAAGGAGTATCAAAGAAATGTGCACTTCAAATACTGTTTTAATTATCCAAGTGTTATGTGGATGAATTTTAGTTCTTGTTGGTGTGTGTGGTTAAAAAACGCCACAAATTAAGTTATCTACATTATTATATATTATTTAATTAACCCTATTATTATACTGCATTTATTTTCTGTTTTATCCAATATTGTCAAACAAATGAAAGCAGAGAGAAAGAGAAAAACTGAGACACCGAGCCGACTATGATTGCTTGTAAATTTCTATATCAGTACCATTCAAAATATATCACCGTAATATCGTGGTACATATCAATTTACTTCTTGCATTATGTTTTACAGCAAAGCCAAGGCTTAGTGATACACCACACCCGTACAGGGAGCTCCCCCGCACCACTACCATCACAGCAACAATTAAACAATAAAGCAACCAGGTAAAACATTTTGATGTTTGAAAAGTTAATGTTTCATAGCTACATATATTAAACACTTTTACAGGTCTTGTTTACGTTTTAAGTGTTGTAAGCTTACACTTTGACCCGGCGACGCAGGTTGATATAGCCCTGGGCGGCTAATTTTAGGAAGCGACAATTTGGGAATGTAATTCAGCTCCCCGCCTTATCTTTTTAAATGATGCCACACGCACACACGCACGCAAACACGCGCGCGCGCATTTAGGCACGCACACTTGTCAAGGGTAGGGATAAAAATGAAATATACATTACTTTATTCATTTTTAAATAATACATAAAGACTAGAAGACTTATCGATTTTATGTGTTTTAAGTTAATTCAAAAACGAGGGGGGAAGTGACATATTTGGTGTTAGCGGCTCCGGGCATCAGCAACTCATGCAAGGCCACTGTTTGACTTTGATAGGTGATAACTGTGACTAGGCTTCTGTTACGCTGAGACAGTAGTGCGTCCGTGCTCCTGTATTTTTGGGACAGTTTGTTGTGCAGTGTGAGGAAGAGAGTTCTCGTGTAGTAGAAGTGTGTTTGAAGTTATTACTCTCAGGTAGACTATTGGCTCGAATGACTTATATAAAAAAATCCAATATAAATGAAAAAAAGAACAGAGGTGGTTCATTGGATAAGTGATTTTGCATTAAAATTTCAATGTTCGCGACCTCTATCGTCGCCGACACCAATGAAATTGTTAGGGCCGCCACATACATTCGGAATTCCGTTCCAAAAAACCGTTTCGGAATTTCGATACGGGATTCCGAAAATAGATCATATACAAACGTTTATTTCCCTTCGGAATAACAAGGCTCAATTGAGAGACGCTAGGGGCATTGAGTCATTCTGCCAGCGAATATGGACGAAGATTTTCTGATTGCCATTGCATTGCTGCTGTATCATTGTTACTGCGTGCATTCCTTAATACCCTAAGATTGCAAGATAGTCAATATTATGTAAAAAGCGCCAAATACTATCGAATGTTTATAATCTCGAATCGAAGAAAATTTCGAACGGAAATTTACTGTACTTGTGTGATAAGTCTTTGATTTAAATGGATTTGTTGCGTTCGAAATCCCAAATCGATATTACGAAACGGTTTTTTTGAAACGGAATTCCGACTGTATGTGGCTTGCCTTAATTGTAATTTGATTCAATTTGATTTATTAATTGCTCAGCGGTGAAGGCGAACATCGTGAGGAGACCTGTACGTCTAACATATTAAAAAGTTATGTGTAAACATGTGCAAAATCCGCCAACACCTCCATCGGGGCAGCGCGCTGAACTTTTCTTTGTTCTAAAACCCTCTCAGAAATTAGAGGAGCTCGTATCCATGTGAGCATTGTTAGTTTTTAACATAAATGAAAAGGATAATAATTTCCGTGGGCAGAACCAACACGTACCCGAAGCTGCCGGACAAGTTCCGGGTGCAGTCCCCGTCGCCGGCGCCGCTGCCCGCGCCGCTGCCCGCGCCGCCCGCCGCTCCGCCCGCCGCGCCGCCCGAGGAGGAGGTCATCTACTTCTGACACGAGCGCTCGCCGCCCCCACACTCGCGCTCCTGAGACTGCCTACTCTCCTAGACTGCTGTCCGCCTGGTACTTTATTTTAGAACTCTTACTTAATTAACTTATTTAAACTTCGTTGAACAAGTTTTTTGTTCAAGTGTCCACGTTGCTATGCACTCCTGGTATACACGGGATCCTTTTTAACATCATCATTGTTTTTTTTATTTAATTTTAAAATAAAGTATTGGTGTAATTTATATACCTACTTAAAACACTTCTTGTACGTCCTGCGCTCCTAATACTGAAGAACATCGATATATATGTACTACGTACTAGATTTGGCATTCCGAACATTCACTATGTTCAAATGAACTGTACTGCAATCCGTACACCTTTAGTGTCATTTAGTGTGGCTTCAATATTCATAGAGTGTGGAGCTGCACTAATAATACGCGATTTCAAATTAAAGTTTAAACTTGAACGTAATTAATAATTCAGTAGTCAAATAAGTAAAATTATTTGTTGTTCAAGTGAATAAATAGGTAATAATATTACAATAGAAAAAATAAATTTCTTCATTTATGTGCTATACCACGCTATCTACAATCATAGACTAAAATCCATTATCTCCCGCGCATGCGCGAAAACAGAGTAGTGCACATTTTTTGTTTGGAATAGCTCCTCTAGTACGTAGTACATAGAACTCAATGCTGAAGAATTATTATTTATAATAAATAGTAATTTTGAACTTATTTATAGTTAAATGAAATTTTTATTCGTTGATTTATACAAGGATTTATAAAATGAGCTATTTTTACTATGCGTGCAAGATAAGAAATACGACTTATTATAACTAAAAATACATTATTAATAAATATAAATTTTATCATATTAAATTTATTATTTATTCATTTTACATTGTGACCACATTTTCATGTATTTTCCTTAAAATAAATAGAAAAAGTATCATTTAAATAGACTTTTAGACGGTAGGTTGTCAGTCAACCCAATCTTATCTTGCGCTCGAAGTATTTGTCATGCTCATTTGTTGTTTGTTCCCTAAACATAAGCTAGTCAAACATCACTCAGTTTTTAAATTATTCTTGCATTAAAATTTTAGGCTTGTTTTGATTGCCTCTGCTATCAAATAAACCTTTTGGAATGGACTTGCAGAATTTAATCACATGCTTATTTTAATCATGGCGCAAATTTAAAATTACTTTTAAATTAAACATACATTACTAACTTGTATATGAATTTAAATAAATGGCGTTACATTAGTTATGAACAGATTACTGGATAATTTATTTACAAGTTCACAACACAATAATATAAATAGGCATATGAGCCACTTCCAGTGAACTTGCCAGTAAAGAATAATAGAATTCTTAATTGTAAAAATAGTACGAATTGAGTTTAATCTATTGTTTTATATGTGTGCATGTGGACTTACCAACAGTTAAAATATAAGTTTTGTATGTAATAAAATGGTTATTTGGCAAAACGAAAGAAAATTATTCGTATATTATTATTATTAAACAAAATTAACATTATTGTCAAAAACCTGCATCTGAAATTTATAGAATTCTAAACATGGTTTTGATATTTCTGACTATATATAATTTTAGAAAAATGTGTATTCATAATCCTTAATTATCATCTAGTGATACATGAATACATTCCATACGAAATGATCTCATGAAGAAAAGAAATTTAAAAAGAAATTTACAGTTGTAACCAATTATAATCAATCACTTCTTTTTATAATTTATAGGTTCATTAATATCTCATTTTATTTAACATATAATTGGTCATTAATATGGACATTTTCATTTGCAATAATTTGTCCTGCAATTTTTGCAATATAATTTTATCAGTATTCGACTGCAGCTAGTGAATTTAAAGCATCTATTAATTTATTTTAACTTTTGAGAACTCATTAACCTAAGACGGCGGTCTAGTAGAGTCAGTCAAATGTACTGTTAGTTTTAAAGTTATTTAATATCTTTACTAGTGTTAAAATCGTAGTTAAGTCAAGGATATGATATAAAAGTTACATAAAAATGGTTATATACATATGACTAATGAATTACAGACAATGATGAATTTTAAATATTTACAAATAATACAATGTTCGTAGATGAAATGTCTACGTATTATCGGTCTATGGTTATATAAAAGTTGTTGAATTAGATGTTTGGAGACATGTAAATATTCTGTTGTTGGTATATAACGTTAAAGTGTTGATAAAATTTAGAACTGAGTATATAAATATATTGTGTGTTTAAAAATCCAATTTTAATATTGGTGTACTTGTACTTCCTCATGAATCAGTTAAGCTGTTAAATCGTAATAAGCGAGCTTTGTTCATATTTATCTTACATTTTAAAGACTACTATTGATAACACACTAATCGTATTTTTCAAATAAAACAGTTCACATTTAAATATATAAATAAAAATAATTCTTAAATTATTATAATATTCTTCTCAAATGATTTTTATTTTTACAATACTTTGTCCTAAAATTTTTACAATAAATACTCCATAATAATCTATATTTATGCTATAATTACAAATTTCAAGATTTCATCTTAACAAATATAATATTTTTTGACAATTCGTTTAAAAACTTCGATTTAAATATAGACAACTGAAAATTTTATTTATTAAAAAAAATAGAAAAGTAAATAAATCTATCCTCCAGAGTGCATGTTGTCTAATGTGAAATGAATCTAAACTTCGTGTATTGTGGTGCTATGTAAAATTGAACTATATTTGTACACTATTAACATTTATTTTGCAATAATCGTGCAACTTCTTAAGCTATTGTCATACGTTACACTTCAATTTCTAAAATAATACACCATAGTAAAAGGATATTATTTTCACTAATGTATTCAAAAAATAGAGTGCACGGTAAACAAGAGTTGTATGTTCTGTCTGTGTGTTCATGTTTACGTATATATTGTGAAATGTAATGAGACGGCATGATATTTTCTTCACTGCACATTTTTAACTTACAGATCTACTTTCTAATTTTGATGTTGTTGATGTAAATATGTTGAAAATTTAATAGAGTGGTAACACAGGGTTGTACTAATGTTAAACACTCGCTGCCCGCGGTGCAATAAAATGGAGAAACAGGACGCTCCTGTTGCGCTCTCTGTCGCACTTACGGGCCTCACGGCAGGCATAGTGACGCACCACTGTCGTGTCGATGTGTATAATATTATGAAAAAGTAAAGAATGCAAAATAAAAAGAAAACTATTCAATAATTACATTTATTGTTGGTCAAAAATACATACTTAGACTAAATAAAATGAATAAAAATTTAAGATCGGTATACAATAATTAATCTTCCTCCGAGTCAGAGTCACTGTCGCTATCGTCACCTACGCTAATGACAAGGCGCTCAAATGACTATAGAAGAATATTAAAACGTAATTACTAATTATTAAATAACCCTTGCAGAGTAATTATTAAATTAACAGCACTTATTAATAAACTACCGCACGCCTTTCTTCTCACTATTCTTCATCCTTCTAGGAATCAATAAGCGGTTATCGATATGTAACGCATCGCTTGTGTCTGTCCCTAGCGCACCGATGATTTATAGTACCGCGGGTAGCGAGTGTTTAACATTAGTATAGATGAGCATTGGCTTTATCGGGGATCAGTATGTCCAAGGGAAGGGTTATCCAATTTACTAAGACCGTTTACAATATTCTCTTAGGTTTCATCTTAAAACTTTGTAGTGACACTCCAAATAAAATTTTAAACCGCGCGTGTACGTATTATGTCTTTGCTTACATAACGCTGCCGTGTTTTGGCTCTGGTTTATATAATTTAAATTAAAATAACAATGTTACATTCGAATTCACAATATTGTATCGTAGATTATTTGAAGAATGGCAATTGCATGTTACTGAGGTACCTAAATAAATGAGTGACAATATGTTAAAAGTTGGTGCGGTCGTTCGAACTATTCCTTGATAACCAAATGATTTGATATCTCTTCCTTAAAGAACTGACTGGTTTTGAGAAAGTAGAAGTTATAATAAAATTCTTTTCTTGCGCATGTGATTTGGTATGTAGAAAGGGGCGAAAGTAATATGTGATAGGGCAAAAGAGATATACGTGTAGTCTCATAAACAAAATTTCATCACAATCGGTCCAGCCGTTTAGGATGAGTTCAATCACATACGGATAGAGGAATTATATATATAAAGATATGCATTTTCTGCCCATTAATGGCAACTATTGACAATTCTTGGGCATCACGCCGCAGTTTTTGTCTACTTGCTTTTTAGATCCTGCTGATCGCCCGGGTTGCCATGCGCTAACGCAACACCTTAATCAACAAACTTATCGACCAAAGTCGGAATAAAATAAAGCTACCTAAAGATTTTGTTGCCTCCGATAAATGGCGCTATAATAAACGTTTTTACTGTCTCGTTAGTCTAATAGTTGTAAACGCAACTGCTGATCAAAAGGTACCCGTTTCTGTTAAGAAATTCTCCCCGTGCCTCGGAAAGCACGTTGTGCCTGATCTCTCCGGTCGTATCGGATTGCCGTCCAGTCGGACTATGAGAGTGAAGGAACACGGGTATAATGCAGCTGCGTTAGAGCACTATAGTCTTGTCCTGTGCTGGCTAGTCCATTGAGGCTGGCAGTCGTGACCGAAATTCAATCTGGAGAACATCCAGAACACCGGCTATAAACAATTGCAACATCAGGGGAATTGCAGGAGCGTTGTCGGCCTTTTAAAAAGGAGGAAAACTCGTTTCTTATAGGTCCCGATGTCGTATCGGTCCGGAAAAATCGCCGGTGGTAGCAAATCCCACGAAGATTCAAATTGGTATCGTGAGTTTTATCGCGATGTGCTAGAAAATATCCGAACAATTCCTGAACATGGGAGATATTGCCATAGTTGCCACACTTGGCAAGCGGGTTGGCAAACGATGTTTTTTATTATTTCGATTTATCGGGACGATGCTGCTGCCCATCTCCTGTTTCAGTTTCCCGCCTTCGCCTCTTACGACACCCAGAGGTCGATATGGGGTAGTGGATATTATTACACCGCCACCACATGGTTAATATTTTACGTTTATAGGATATTTATTAATTTTAGCAGTTTTTATGCTTGGGGTGACACCACGATATCCGCACCGAGTGCCACCCATGCTAGCTGCGCCAATGAGGCATTTCCTTTACGTATTTTATATTTCCCACATGACTCTTAAACGACCTCAACATGATCCTCACACTAAGCATTTGAATTTTGAACACAAAAGTACGTAGAACTTGTCTAAGTTGAAATGACGTGCCCCACTACTTAATTAGTTGGTTTAGATGTGTGTGTGCAAATATTAATAACGACACTTTATCTGTGTGGACGCGTCGACTGTTCCGTGAACTTGTATCTGCATGCTACATCACGGTCGACTAGTCGCGCGATAAACCCGTCAACGCTTACTGTATAGAACAGCGCTGGATCGCATTGTATGAAACAATAGGTCCGCTCATATCCGCAATAGTAGAACAAAAAATCCGAGAACATCGCTTCTTAGCAAGCAAACGAACGACACGTGGTCCTACGTTTTAGTCCAAGCGGTAACTGAATTAATCAATTAATTACCATTTACAGTCAGCGTCAAAGGAAGGTAGCAGTCAAGATGATCAAATATTTAGAAACATCCAAAGTGATCATTAATGTTCAACCATCTAAAGTAGGCAAATTCTTGTGATCACCAATCTTGCTGAAATATATCGGAACATATACAGCGACAAATATATGGTTTCAGTCAAACAGTCAGTCAGTGTTTCAGTAAAGTAACAAACAAAACTTCAATGGCAGTGAAGCAGCTAAAGTATATAAAAATGCGGGATACAACAGAAAATATAACTTTATCATAATACGATAGGGTGCAATTTGTTTTGCTCTAAGTTTTATTATAAAAAATGTACATTTTACTTCATATTTCAGTAATATTATTTCGCTTACCCTTACCACAGATTGAATAATGTTACTACGTAACCCTTACCTCGAACATGACGTCATTTTATTATTTGATTTTTTTTTATTGATGATTGTAAATGAAATTATTTTATCTCAGCGTTGTAAGTAGTAGCTTTCCCGTGCTTTATTTGCGTGGAATAGCATAAAATAAAATCATATATTATTTTATACTGATTATTGTAAAAGCTCTTAGCATTTTGATGCGATAATTAATTTTGTTTTTGGCACATTTATCGATACCCATACAAAAGACTCAAAAAGAGAATTTCAACCCTATGATATCGGTATAAATTTATTTTCCGAAGTGTCCCACATTTTTAATACTTTGGCTGCTTGGATACATTGGCGTTTTGTTTGTTGCTATAATTTTGAACGGTTTAAATGAACTCATACATTTGGTGTTGTACGTGTTTCGATATATTTGAGAAAGATTGATGTTCTCAATAATTTGGCTACTATGTATGGTTGAATATTAATGATCACTTTGGCTGTTTCAAAATATTTGAACACCTTGACTGCTCCTTATATCTGACGCTGACTGACTGATTGTACAGTGGCATTTTTATGTGTATTGCGTCAGTATGTAAAATTTGCCTGTGTGAGTAAATGCGGTAGTGGGGCGCGTCATTTCACCTTAGACTTAGAGCCTTAGACAAGCTCTACCCTTAAGCCTCGGTCACATTAGTAAATAAACGGAACAGAGACAAAGCTTCTTAAGAACGTGCAAAATTTTTACCTATTTTGGTAGGATTGTCACAATAGGTGAATAAAAATTAAACAAAACAATATCTATCATATTATTGCATTGTCACTGAAGTTACGGTATACAAAATTTCAACTCAATCAGACATCGGGAACTAATTCAAATCTTACTTGCAATATGTGAACTTAACCCACATACCTACTACATAACAACCCACCCACATACCTACAAATGTCTAGTAAAAGCTTGTAATAACAAAAAAAGGTAAAAACACACAGTGTAATACCCTCTTCTTATTAAAAAAAAAAGGATCATACAATAAAATAAAGGTACTTACTTGAAAAAGTAATAATCAAATATTTACTTACCTAATACTCCTTGGGATAGTTGAAGTATATTTTTATTTTTTCTAGTATTATTCATACGCACAGTACAATAAACAACCATTATTAATAATACCACTTGCAACTAACAAAACAAACAACGTGCGTCGCACTGACCCTGACTGTTGTCCACCGGCTTTGCCAGCGTAACCGGTTTTTTCCAGTCTCGCCGCGTACACGACAAGCGGCCAGTGGTCACGCACACATGCCCCTCGTGCTTGTAGTAGTGCAACCGATTTGCGCGGTTGTATGAGGCTTTATCTCTGTTCCGTTTATTTACTCATGTGCCTCGGTCACACACAGCGAATACTCTCTGCAATTAGGCACCCGCAGTGTGTGATAGGCTATACGCTGCGAATAGATTCATTCGCTGCGAGCTGAATTCGCCGCGATTTGAATTGAATATATTCAATTTTATTCTCTGCGAATGTGCTCTCGCTGCGAGAATTCGCTGTGTGTGACAGGGTACTCGCTGCGAGTAGCCATTCCGCTCAGCGCGCCGCGCCGTTCCAGACTACACGCCTGTGCATAGGTCGTTTCGTTGCTGCATGATACGTCTGTGTAGGTCAATCAAATGAGTCAACCAAAAAACGATTCTCCAAAGTGGGGAAATTACGATATAATTCGTTTCTTGGGTGTGTATAGAAATAATATTTTTTCTTGTTGAACAGAAAACTGGATACCAGCGTAAAATAGCAGCTTAACAAGTAAGCTAGCTCTAAGTGAGTGTAGAGAACCGGAGACCCTTTTTACTGGAAATGAAGCATTCCATCTTAGTCCTCACGGGTGACAACGCATCTGCATTTTGATTTATAATCGAGAATAGATGTAGATGTCTATGAGATCAGGTGGACTGTGTGCTCGTTTGTCACCCTTATCCTATAAAAAAAACATGTACATATACTGGACTGCGTTCCGTTTCAGACAGTAACCAGTATATCAAACTAACAAGTGGTAGAATTAAAAAATTTGTACAACCGACTTCAATATAAATTATTAAGGATAACTCCAAAAACTACTGGTCAGACCTTGATCAAATTTATATAGAACCACATGAGAAGCACCAGCTTTCAAATAAAAGTAGAATCATCGAAATCAGTTTACCTAGAAAAAAGTTATGAGATAACACTTTAAAAAAATATACACATTGAATAAAACTATTTTTACGGATTTTATCGCGTTTAATTTTACTATTTTGATTCCCGACTATTTTGAAAAATAGTTTTATTCAATGTGTAGTGTTCGCGTAAATATAAGAAATCATTATAAAAAATATACAGTCGAATTGAGTACCTCCTCCTTTTTGAAGTCGGTTACAAATGGGGAGGGGCGAATGAATCTATTCGCAACGAATAGCCTGTCTGTCACACACAGCGAGTTCTCGCTGCTAGTGCCTAATCGCAGCGAGTATTCGCTGTGTATGACTGAGGCTTTACAGTATACATAAGGGCTTATGTATACTGTAGTAAACTTTTAAATATTACACAGGACTTTACCTAAAAAATATTTTTAAATAAATATATGTATATTTATTTATTAAATTGCATTTACAACTCAAAATCGTATTACTACTAAACAACATATTATTTAGATACGCAGTCTTATAAATAAAGCATGAATTTCTAAAACAATGACAACTGTAAGTTTAATTATAATTATTGACCCTCATACTTTCAAGGCACATCCATCTATAATTATTATTCTCACTCCACCTTACAAAAAATTTCCAATCATTTTATTAAATTAGAGAGCTCGCAGACAAGCGGTACTATTTTTATTACATAAGAGGGGGGCAAAGCAAACGGGCATGCGGATCGCCTGATAAGGCGAAGGTAAGTGATGACTACTGCCACCAATTAACTGTAACTTTAGGGGAATTAAAGTTGCATTGCCGGCCTTTTAAAATAAAAGTGTAGGCTCTTTCCTTGAAGGTCCCTAAGCCGTATCGGTTCGGTAAAATCGTTGGTGGTAGCAGATTCCATAAACAAGTTGTGCGAGGAAGAAAGCTTCTGGTAAATCGCACAGTGGTAGATCGCCAATCATACAGATGGTATGGATGGTATCACAAATTTTGTCGCGATGTACGATGGTGAAATTTGGCGGCTAGAGTTGGTCCAAACAATTCATCTAAGCCGTGGTAGATGCGATAGAATATGAAGAGAGACGCAAATCTCTTCGTACCGCCAGTCTACCAGTACTGTGCACGTTGACGACAGGGGCAAAGATAAGCCTTAGGAACAACTATCCCATCTTCTTTGCCGCTTGATGCAAGGTCAAAAGCTGCTTCTCAGCGGCTGCCGTAGGAGTAATTACCTATATACTCTTTGGCTATCGACGCGTCAAGGATTGCAACCGATATGTAAGCCAAATGCGAGCGGTCCAGACTTAAACTTAGTGATTATATACTCTTTGGTCTAGGCTGCACAAGAGATGTTAGTTCCAAATTTAGTGCTGGAGCTAGTAAAACCTTCAAAATGGACTTTGAAGAAGAAATACTTGTTCTATTTTTACTCCGTGAACAAACAAAAATGAGAAAAACAATCACTGAGGGATGTGATAGAGAAAACCATTTTTTTTCTAGTAACATCTTAACAAATTATGTAACTAAGCTTAGAAATACTTTAAACTGCAAACATTATTGTTATTCTTGAAAAAACATTTAACAAACTGATATTAATTTGAAAATTTAATTTAATAGAATGATAGGTACACTTTTGAAGTTACAGTTTTAAACACAGAACACTGCCAGCACAGTACCAATAGTCTAAAAACATAGGACAGTTAACATACACCGAATCTATCAAAGCAAACAATTTTTATGCAATGAAATACAATAAAAACAACAAAGAACATTTTGGCACTCCTGAAATTACAAAAAATCACAGGTTTTGATTAACATAAATAATCTCCACTGATTTTAAATAGCACCTAAAAATCACTAATTGCAAGAGGGCATTCCATTGAACAATCCTAATATAATACCTACAAAGTCCCACTGCTGGGCACAGGCCTTCTCTCATTTCTGAGAGGAATCCTAATAGGATCTTCATAATTAAACAAGATATCTAAACTACTCAAACTCAATGGAATGGTTTCTTTTTCCACTTCACAAATTTGTCTAGTATAGGGTTGCCAACCCCAAATTTAAAAAACTAGGATTTGAAGTTGGAGAAACCAGGACAATTCAGTTAAAAACAGGACGCAGTAAAGGCCTTGTCAAATATAACTGCGAAACGAACCGTGGCGAATGAATGTACTATGTATGCAAGTATCGGTTCGTTTTCGGTTTTTATATGTGACTAGATTCAAACGATACCATAACAAAATAAAAACGCCATGAGGCCGCCCGTAAGGTAAGAATTGTAAAAGTGGCGCGCGAATTTTAAAAGACATGACCTTATCAGGGCGCTTTAAAATTCCAAGAAGCTGTTTAAAAACTATCCAGGACATCCCAGGACACTTCAAAAACTAGGGCATGTCCTGGGAAAACAGGACGGTTGGCAGCCCTAGTCTAGTAGAACCCTTTCAATTGTATCTACTTAATGTAAATTAGTGATCCTTATTGCCTCTTTAAAATTAACTGATGACCTTTTGATGGCACATTTACCTATATTGGATTGTAAACATATTAAATTATATTTGTTATTAAATAATAAATTATAAATATAAATTTTAAAACAATGACCTTGACCTGTAGTGTGATTGTGTACCTGATGGGAATGGTTTGTCGGTGGAAATCACTCTACAACTGCATTATGATAATAGTTTCTAACCTAAAATATTAAAATAAACCTAAAATATTCTTGTAATTTATTCTGTGCCTAAAATAAGATATTATTATAAAAGCAATCAAACTTCAAAACAAAGCCAACCACGATTCCCACTGGAGTTACACACATGCATAACTTGTGTTTTATTAATACAAAATGAAAGTGATAATCCTCTTGTTAGAACATGAGTATTTAAGGTGTGCACTTTTTTCCAAACACTTCACTTTTGTGTTTGTACACGTTTCACTTCACACTATTGTCCAAATATTGTAGGAGTCTCTCGAGTGTCAAAAATGCGGCGAGATCTTATGGCTTCCAATATGTGGTGGTATAACTATTTTCGATTTACACCAACCAGACTAAAATATCCAGACCAGTAACAGGGAGCAACATCAAAGGTGTGACATATGGGGTACATGATAATTAAGGCAAATCTTCTGTTTAACAGGAAGGGCCCAATGGACTTTTAAAGGCTTAAGAAAAAGAAGGTATAGTATGGGTTAAAGCATTCAGTTGCCCAGCACATCATTAACCATTTCACTGTCCCATGAGTCATATATGAACATTTCAATTGTTTAACTATTGTGTCTATTTCTCGGACAGGGAAGTTGTTAAGAATCTTTGCAATCATTACCAAGTGTCCCATACATGATAAGGTATCCAATAATATTGTGAAGCAATGAGTAATTAATGGGCAGTTCATTGATCAATTAAAACCTTAGAGGTGCCATTTCTAAAATGATTTGATAATTGTTGATCACTGACAGACAGTGATATTTATATTATAAACAATAGATTTACATAGGTGTTGTTTTTGTCATTAAAACATGTTTCAATGTGACTTATGTTAAAAATAAGACATATTTATATAACAATTAAGCCCATCATCATAGAAAAAAAACATACATGTCAATTTGCACCATTAGTATAAACACTCCAGTGGTGCCATCAACAAATCATTTTCTTAATGAATAGTGTGAACTATGAACTGTCTAATCAGAAGAAATTAAAACTTACAAGAATGAATTGGCAGTGAATCACTCACCGTTATTAATGAACCATTATCATTATACTTTAATGTATAATACAATTAAATATGGCAGTAATTTTTATATTTATTATCAAAATTACATTACATAATAGATTTTAATAGTTATGAATCGTAGGTTGGTATTCATAGTTTAATAATATATTATACATAGTTTTTAGAGTTAGTTGAATATACACTATAATTGGCTTTGATTATAGCTCTCCCATATTCTAGCTGGAAGCTGGCATTAAAAATTGGTTGATACATTTTAAACATCCATCAATTCCATTATAGCCTATAAAAGTTCACTACTGAACATAGGCCTTTTCCATAGATTGCCTCATCAGGACAATTTCACCATAGTTACCACACTCGGCAGGTTGGCAACTGCAGTTTTTTACCATTTTTTTATTAAGTCAATTTCTTGTTTGTCTGTCTGTCTGTCTGTCATTCCAGGTGGGATTTAATAATTGATTTTAAATTAACTTTCCGATGAGCTGGAAACTTGAAATTTTGAATATAGCTCAAATTTTGATGACAATGCAAGAAAATGATAAAAAACTTGTTTTTTTTTAATTTCGCTTGTTATTATTTTCAGTTGTTATCAGGAACATGCAGCTGCCCATATTCTGTTTTAGTTTCCCTTCTGTTGACTCTTATAACACCCATGGGACAATATTTGGTAATCATATCCATCAGGGATATTATTACACCACCACTACATAGTTTAAACATATAAATGTGTAAATGTTTAAGACTAAAAACTCACAACATATCTCTCACATTTTCACTTGCAGTTTTTTCCCAAATTTGACCAGATTTGTATAGTCTATAAATTTTGTTACTGAGTAAGCTCTGAGCAAATTGGGTGATTGCACCTTCAAGTTTATGCTGAAATACTTGCAACTGTGTTTCATTATAACCACTTGGACTATATTTTTTGTTATCCCTGCATTCAGTATATTTATGTACACCCATCATATCCAATGGTATTTCTTTACTGCTAGATGTAAGGTTGAATATTTCATCAAATGTGGACATAGTATCTAGATTCCTTATATTAATTAGTGTTTTTTCCTGAGATAAAATGTAGTAATGTCTTTTATTCATAATGTTGGGATACCCAACTTCTGCGTTGTCATCATCAGCTTGATTTAAACAGAATAAAAGCGGTTGGACAATCGCAGTTCGTAACGCACGTGTTGGATCGAAGTCATCCAAAACAGCTTTGATGGTCATATGAAAACGGGGTACTAGAAACTCATCCCAAGACAAAACTGCTGCATGACTGGCTTTATCTGTTTCTTCCTTATCATACCTGAAATGCCTGAATAAACAATCCAATTCAACAGCATCACGGACGATATCATATGTTTTAGAAAATATAAATGGATAGTTTAATGGGAAAAACTGTATATTCCATTGCGTGATGTCAGCAGGCAGCAGATTCAATCTTCTTATAACATCTTCGGATATCATGCTATCATATATTGTAAAGTGGTTAACGCCCATCATGTGATGGAATACCAGAAACTCTATAAAGGAATCTCTTGATACAATTGGTACCGCATTTGGTATTACACATAAAGCTGGCACAATGTTGTTAACAAATTTTATACTGCTCCTTTCTCTTGCTTTCCGCTTTGTATTAACTTGAATAAGTCTATTAATAGGTGCTTTTATTGGGTTGACTTTATAATCATTAACATAAAAACTTATTCCCTTTGGCTTTCCAAAATTTTTGTTCATTGTGCATTGAAATATATACAAAATAAAGTCATTCTTAGTGTTGGATATAGTTTTAAATGAAAATCGTCCAGCTTTGGGTTTTGAATCATTTTCCAACCAAATATTACAACGAAACGTTGGATGAACATTTGCTTTACCAATAACGATAGTATCTATGCTATGAGCATATGAAGGAGTAAGCTTCTCATACTTCTGATAAGAACGTAAGAAAGAAGAGTATGAGTAAAAATTGTCGTCAATCTGTTGAAACAGCGGCGGTGTTTCTCGTACTTCCATTGATGAGTTTCGTAGTATCTCAGATAACATTGTAGCGTTAAAACCCGGTCCACAAAATTCTATCTCGGAAAGACCGGGTTTGCCGAAAAAATTTAGAACCTCCAAAACATAACGCAACCGATAATACTCGTGGCGGTATATTAGTAGAGTTATTATACTAATGAAACTAATCAAAATCAAAATCAGCTGGTAGTATTTTCGCATGATGTTCGTAGAGGGTTTTCGTTGCGTCTTCATTTAATTAGGCTAGGCCGTAATTATAACAAAAATATCACACACATTATTGTACTCATATGAATTGACATTAAATTTATCACAAAATTCAGAGTTCAGAATAATTTATAATATTAAAAGAGTATAGTAACTGTTCTACAGGAAAAGAAGGCCCACTCGTGTGAATGTGAAACTGAAATGTGAGTGTGACAGATTTCAACTATCAATCTGTCAATTTCAATCAGTGCTACCAACTAAACGTAGTGATTATATTCTCTTTGCTACCAACATGGAGGTTAGAGAGAAAGAGAACCATGGAGGTTAGAAAGAAGGAGAACGATCGCTGTAAAAAATTGTGTCCCAGAAATATGGACAAAATAAGTGAGGCGCTGCGATCGCTAAGTTGTCTCAATAAAAGCGGGCTGTTGTGCGCTAGTTTGAAATGATCTATCAACGTTTAATATACGTATATAATATCAGTCAAAGAAAAAGAAAATAACGAAATTATTATTTATTAATATATAAATTATGATATTTTTATAATTTTAATTATTATAAATTATTACAAATATAAATTATTAATTATTATGGATTTATTATTATTTTTTTTTTGGTAAGATAAATAATCAATTTATTGTATTCAAAATAGAGACATTTTCATGTGATGTACATTTTTTATATAAAATACATTATTGTCTCTCATCAATTATGAACAACATTATGCATAATTTGATATGATTTTATTGATATTTTTTTTTTCAATAAAAATCAAATAATTAAATGATAAGAAATAAGGTATTGTTGCTAAAAACACCACAATTACTGTTTTTAACGATGTTTACAATATGATTCTTCAAATATGTTATAATTATAAATACATCTTTTCACAAAGTAAATAAAGAGTCAATAAATAGTACTAAAATTATCGGAAATATATTATCCATATTATTAGACTATCTGTTAATTATTTAATTAACAAGTAGACAATATAAACGTGGCCTTTGAATTGTGGCTATATAACGGAACATTTTCTCTTACATTTAATTAATAATATATAGTGAAACTATCTGTACTCTATTAAAAAATATATATGCCTTGAATTGTAAAGATTTGGCAATGAGCGATTACTACAAAATTTCTTAAAGTAATTTATTTTTAGTTTTAATCACAAGTAAGTACAAGTGCATGATTCAATAATATTTTGCATTTTTCCGTAAAGTCTTTGTTTTAGTTTTATTTTTTATTAATATATTTACTCAAAAAGTCCTCGCATATTTAAATACATATCGATAACTTGCACTGCAACTGCATGCTTGTGATCCGCGTAACCTACTTCAGGCAATATTCTTTTGAAACCTCATCCAGAATAGCATGTAATGTATCTAATTGCACTTCATTATTACCAACAACATATAAAACTGTTTCTTCTATTGTAGTTCCAGTAAGTTGAATAGTTTTGTGCTTGCATACATGAGACCACAATACATATCTCTTAAAATGATAAGCTCATTTCGAGCATGCGCTTGCTCTGTAACATTGGCCATTAAAGTTGATAAGCAATGTTCACATTTTATGAAACTTCGCATTTGCATTTTTCTAACCACAAATCCGGCATATATGCCTCAACATCTTGGCTTGTCCTGACAACATTGTAATCATGGTCGAGAGGTGGATTTTGGAAATTGTTATTAGGTCATCTTCACAGTTACCATCAACAAGTCATCCAACTTGGCTAGCCACTGTTTCTGGGTTTATGTGCAATACTTAAAGAGTTTTTGTCTGCATCAGTGTTGACAAAAGCTCAGGCCCACTGATATTGCAACCTTTGGTGGTCTGACCAGCGAGAAACATGACGCCAGCCTGAAAACTTGTCCGAAGAGTTAAGGATCTGGATGATCGTCAGATCCGCAAGCGTTTCGCATCATAGAGAAGAAGCGCTACAAACAAAAATCTATAATCAATAACTGGAAACAATCACATATTGAAATGAATTAAGAATACTTGCTAATCATATTTGTGATTATAATAAAATAAATAGCTATGACTACCTCTATGGGATCCTGGGACAAACGAGACGTCATCAACAAATATAATTGCATTCAGCATGCAGATAATTCAGTAGCCCCAAAGCACCATTTAAACTCACTTTGAGACCTGTCCGAGTGCTTGTACTTATAGGAATTAGAATATTACTAGACACTTCTAATCTTTCCCATTGTTCCAAAAAATAGGAAGTCATTTATAGCCTGTTGATGAACACAAAACAAATCAAATAATTATAACAGGTAGCTTAAGGAACCCCAGGTCAGTTAAATACACATCTAGAATAAAATGAAGTACCTAATTATTAATCTCTAGTTTCAATTCATTTTTCATTTTATTCATCAGGTATGTATGTAAGTATGTACTGTAGGCCAATGAAATGTGTTTGGTTGATAAGTGATCATTTTGACAATACAAGAACTAAGTGAGACTTTAGAGATATAGAAACTATTTATCGTTGTTTTACTAAAATGTAGTTAGTAAGTACTTATGTGCTGGAGAAACAGCAGATAGTGCTCGACACTCAATTTATGGTGACAATTATCGAGAGTAAGCGGTGACTTAGGGCAGTTGGAAATTCACAAAGTAAAAAAGACGTTTTAGACCATAGCTAGGTAAGTAAGTATTCTTATCTTAACTTCGAGCGTTAATAATAAGTTCTAGCACATTTATTTTTTTATTACCTATTTGGTAACAGCAAATCCTAACCTAAAAAGTGACATTAATATTTTTGGCTTCGTAGCATTTAAATCGTAAAATGACTATATGACATTATTTTCTAAGCTTACATGTAGTTTTCTACTATATCTTATAACTATACATAAACTTTCACTATCAGGTTTTTAAATGTATGGAAAATGGGCATGATTCTTTCAATATAATCTAAAATAGTAAACGTGACATTCACAAACCTCTTCAGAAATGTCCATTTCCTAATCCTGAAGGTTTATTGGAATGACATTGTCATTCAAAAGAGTCCACCTTTCATGAGGGATGATAGTTTCAGCTCCATTAACAATCAATCAATCAGCTTTTTAATATCTTCTTCATGAAAGTGCTTCTCGCACACAAACTGATTTGGAGTCAATTGTTGTGCTAAAGCTTTGCCCATTTCTCCTCAATACGTTACTCTGAAAGTGAATGAATGAATTTTGAGAATTTACTACCTTGCAAATCTTTTAATTAACCTTAATTTCAACAATTTATTAAAAGTTCAATAAAGATTAATTTATTTTTAAAAAACCATGATTAATTAAGCAAATAATAATTTTACATATTCAATATTTCAATGTGCAGCTATGAATCGATAATGTATGAAGATATTACCTTTGGTACTTTAAATAACGATGATTGACGCAAATTGTTTTTCAGACTATTTTTCCGATCAGATGCTAAACCGCTTGCACATCCACGCACCATACAATATTTCACCATTTTTTATGTTTCTTTTGTCAAAATTAAAAATAATGCCGCGAAGAAAATTTGTACATTATTCAACTAACTTCATCTTCTTGTACTCATATCAAAATATGCATAATATTGTTCATAATTGATGAGAGACAATAATGTATTTTTTATATAAAAAAATGTAGATAACACGAGTTAAAAACATCTTGTCTACTCAACAGCATATATATATGCAAAAAATGTACATCACATGAAAATGTCTCTATTTTGAATACAATAAATTGATTATTTATCTTACCAAAAAAATAATAATAAATCAATAATAATTGATAATTTATATTTGTAATAATTTATAATACTTAAAATTATAAAAAATATCATAATTTATATATTAATAAATAATAATTTCGTTATTTTCTTTTTTCTTTTTCTTTGAATGATATTATATACACGTAAACGTTGATAGATGATTTCAAACTAGTGCACAACAGCCCGCTTGAGCCCGCTTTTATTGAGACAACTTAGCGATCGCAGCGCCTCACTTATTTTGTCCATATTTCTGGGACACTATTTTCTACAGCGATCATTCTCCTTCTCTCTAACCTCCATGGTTCTCTTTCTCTAACCTCCATGTTGGTAGCAAAGAGAATATAATCACTACGTTTAGTTGGTAGCACTTACTACTATACAGCGATCATTCTCCTTCTCTCTAACCTCCATGGCTACCAACGCGATCTGCAGACTTCTTAAGAGGATCGATTTTTTTTTGTTTTTGTCATAGAATAGATACATTTTTGGAGATTTTTTTTAACATAAAATTCTTGCTTGTAAGTTCAATGAGCCACTTAAAAATGAGGATATTTGACAGATTTCATAGCGGGGAACTTAATTTATTAGGAAAATTTAAAAATTTAAGGGTTAATGTTCCTTTCTGTAATATTAGTTGAATTTTATATTAAAAAGATTAAAAATAAATAAACCACACCACAGATAATCATAAAAGTAGAAAAATAAAAAACGTTAAAAATGTGAAAATAATTAAACAGCAAACAACTGAGACATTATTTTGTGTTAATTTAATACTCTATAAACCAATAAAGTTTTAATTAAAACTAACTTCTGAGTTAAATGACTGTTTAACAAAAACTACCTCAGTGTCTCGGAACTCGGAAGATTATTAGAGCTCATTGTAGTATTTGGCCTTCCATCGGGTTTGGCACAAAGCGCTTCTTTTGAAGCTCCCTTCCTATGGGCTTCCAGAGAAAGCTTTCTTGCAGATCGGAGCATCAAGGTCGTTGTAGACGGTGCATGCTCCGATTACAAGCCTATTAATGCTGGTGTTCCACAAGGCTGCATACTATCACCAACGCAGTTTCTTTTCCATTATAATGATATGTTGCAAGCCGGTAACATTCATTGCTATGCGGATGACAGAAATGGTGATGCTCTATACACCGGCCGTGTCAATATTTCTCGGGAAAACGTCACCGAGTACCGGAACAAACTTGTGTCTGAAGTCGAGTCTTTGCTGAACAAAGTCTCGGATTGGGGCGACTAAATCTAGTTTAGCTTAATCCTTAGAAGACACAAGTTTGCTCGTTTACCGCTAAAAAGAACCCCTTTGTCGTATCTCCTCGTCAGTTTCAAGGCACTCCCCTTGTTGCCTCAGCCAGTATCAGAATCCTCGGCGTCGAAATATCGAGTGACGTGCAGTTTCGTGGTCACTTGGAAGAGAAGGCCAAATTGGCCTCTAAAAAGCTTGGCGTGCTCAGCAGAGCGGGACAGTATTTCATGTCAGCACACCGCCTGCAATTTTACAAGGCGCAGGTTCGGCCTCACATGGAATACCGTTCCTATCTCTGGACTGGGGCTCCCCAGTGCCAGCTCTTTCCACTTGACCGCATCCAGCGCAGAGCGGCTCGAATCGTCAACGACCGAGTCCTTTCCAATCGGTTTGTTTCACTGACGCTGCGAAGAGATGTTGCAGCCCTTTGCATTTTCTTTCGCATCTACCACGAGGATTGCTCTGAGGAATTGTTTGGATTAATCCCAGCTTCCCAGCCGCCAAATTTCACGAACGCACATCGCGGCAAAACTCCCGATACCATCCACACCATCTGGATGCTTAACGGTCCACCACTGTACGTTTCACTAGCTTACCACCGGCGATTTTTCCGGACCGATACGACTTAAGGACCTTCAAGAAAAGAGCTTACTTCTTTCTAAAAGGCCGGCAACGCACTTTTTAGTCACTTACTATCAATTGAGCCGTATGCTCGTTTGCTCCTATAAAAAAAGTATAACATCGAATCAAGCTGCATTTATAACAAAAAAGTACCATAAAAAATATTTAATTGTATTCTTATAATTAAATTACTTTGAATAAAAACAAATAAAGTAATTAACACTTAATATTTGTGGATAGTTGTACTGAAAAATTACATTACAAACTTGATGCTGGAAATTTTTGAAGAAAAAAAAACAACGGACCATCTTCATTAAAATTAACATAGATAATTTTTTCTGGTTTCTGTTAGTTTATTTGATAAATTACGGTGTTTCAGACTTGTGTAATTTACGTAACAGTGAAAAACTATACAACTAACAACTTTTGAAAATTCGAAAAAAAATATCGAGGAAAAGCCAAGACTTATTTGGCAGATTTTTTTAATAATTGTAAAAACAACTGCCTGAGAGTCTGTATTACTTAGCTCGTTACGCGCCTTTGTTAAGTCCTACTTTAGGGTTAGGTGTTGTGAGAAAACAAATTGAATCCTTTGATATTAGTTGCTAGTAGCTTAGAGTATTTATAAGCATAGCTTGCTTATAAATACTCAGATGGCGTCCTGATGATGTTCATGATGGCAAACGCATCTGCGTTTAGTCAGAAACAGGAGAGGTCGACCAGTTGAGGTGTCGCACCAAATAGTGATGTTTGTACCGGGAATACTCACCTTCTTTAATTTCAAGGAAGGTAAATTGCGATGCTCTGCAAGCTCTGCATCAGACTCCTGACACTTTGCTAATGCACTGTAATCTTCTTCGAGAGAAATGAATTCAATCCGGGTCATGGCATCTGCAACAATGTTCTCTTCCCACTTAATATATTTATTCCGTGGTGAACTGGCTGATAAAAGACAACTGGTTAAGTTAGGATGGAGGAAGTTTCTCTGTATGTGAGATCTGTGTGCCAGAAAGATCCAACTAATGAAGCTGAAAACCAAATGTGGCAGCATCGTTTCGGGGACACTTGTGATTTTGAGTGAGATTGAGAGGTTCTATAGGAAGCTGTACACGTCATCGTTGGAGCCATACCCAAGTGTGAGTAACGATCCAAGAGCAAGTCTTATTGGACATTATTCCGATGATATCCCGGATGTCAGTCTGAGCGAGATTAGAATGGCTCTCCACCACCTCAATAATGGCAAGGCCCCGGGCGAGGATAGAATTACAGCGGAGCTTCTGAAAGTGGGTGAAAAACCAGTACTTGAAGTCCTTCAGAAGCTCTTTAATTTCGTCCCGCATTCGTCCGCGCGTAGTCCTGCACGCAGATTCGACGCCTTCATCCTCCCGAACAAGCTGGTTTCCGAAAAAGCTTTAGCACCATAGACCACATACCCTTTAGCAAATTGTACAGAAGTCCGAAGAGTACAATCTGCCACTTTGTCTTGCGTATGTGAACAATGAGAAAACCTTTGATTCCGTCGAAATTTAGACGGTGATGCAGTCACTTCAGCGGTAACAAATTGACTGTCGGTATATCGAATTGCCAAAGTGTTTGTACAGTAGGGCTACGATGGCTATCCGAGTACAGAACCAGAGTACCTACAAACTTTTATAGGTACTACGTACCTATAAAACTGCAGAGAGGTGTAAGACAGGGTGACGTTAATATATCCCCGCAACAAAGACTTTTTCAAGCTACTGGACTGGAAAGTATACGGTATTAACATTAACGGCGACAACATCACTCACCTTTGATTTGCCGACGATATTTTCCTTATGACAGAATCGCTGGAGCACCTAAGCACAATGCTCAATGACCTCAATAGTGCCTCCCAACGGATAGGTCTTAAGATGAATATGGACAAAACAAAGATCATGAGTATTGTCCATGTCACACCTGTGCCGGTAGTTGTTGGGAGCACTAAGCTCGAAGTTGTTGACGAGTATGTTTACCTGGGACAAATAGTCGGACTAGGTAAGTGCAACTTCGACCGAGAGATTAATCGACGGATTCAACTCGACTGGGCAGCGTTCGAAAGATTACGACACATCTTCTCGTCAGGCATACCTCAAAACTTGAAAACAAGATTGTATATGCAGTGTGTGTTGCCAGTGATGACCTATGGATCTGAGACGTGGTCCTTCCCTGCTAGCCGTATGAGGAAGCTCAAGGTTGCTCAGCGAGCTCTCTACCTACGTGATAAACTTAGAAATGAGGATATCCGCAGTAGAACCAGAGTTACTGACATAGCCCAACGGATTAGTAAGCTGCAGTCGCAATGAGACGGCCATGTACCTCGAAGAACCGACAACCGATGGGGAAGGAAGATTCTCGAGTGACATTCTTGTACCGATAGGTGAAGTATGAGGTTGCAAAGTCGGTCCCATATAAATATAAATGTTCTGGGTCTGGGTGTTTGTCCTTGTGCAATTCATGAATGCAGACAATACTAGGTCAAACTGGCTCATTCGAAGATTGCCTTCTTTCAATGCGAAACTTCAAGAAATAAAATGAGATAATAGGTCCAAAGGGGAAAAGAGTTTTGATATACAGTCGTGTCTTGCTTGCATCCGTATTTTGTAGTCATTATTTTCAACCAAGTTGCATTTTTTCTTAACCTTCATTTAACCTTTTAACGTATAGAGCTTTTCAATGGGCACATACACAAAATTTTCCTTTTCAAATACTTTCATCCAATGTTTGTATCCGAAAAAATAATATACAAAACTATATTTTTAAATATTTTTATTCAAGAAATAGAACGTAAGTAGTCCAATAATTAACATAAATAACTGCTTCGTTGGTCTTGTGGTCGTACGCATAATCGTTTTCCCCCCCTTTTAAAAAAGCGTGACTGCTAATTATGTGGTAACGAATCCGGGTCGGCCCCAAATCAATTACTTGGGTTTTTCTGTCAAGAAGTTCTCAGAACCAGCCTGGAATTAGGAAGTTGGCGGTGGTGAACGGAGGCCTTCCTACCAATAAAACCTCTTGTCACTTTAATATTATTATAAAAACTAAAAACTTGTTACCAGTGTACCGGTTTCTGGTTTTAGTCACTATAAAAAACATAGTAGCATTATGATACAATAACAGCAACTCTAAGCTGGTATTCTTTGCGAGTGTGGTCCTAGCACGGCCGACCGACTTATTCCTGCTGCTGCCATGATACAGTATTGTTTTGTTTCCCTCGTTATTCTGGTGGTTGTAATCACGACTGCTAATCATGTGGTCTTTGGTTCAAATTCCAGATTGGACCAAAATCGGTTCCTTTATTTTCTATTTTTTGACCAATATGATTTTTATGTAAAGAAATTATCTGTAGCAGCCCTGAGTTATGAAGTTGGCAGTGTTTCATCCCCGTGCCTCCTATAGCACATAAAGCCGTTGGTCCTGCGCTGGATCTTTCTTCGGTTGTGTTTGATTGCCGTCCCATATCCATGCATATCCATGCATACCCTCGTGCACTACAATACACAGGGAATATAAAAAATTAATACCCATTTCGTATATTTATTTTTTATATAGGAGTTGTGCCAGCCTAGTGTCGGGTATATTAAATTACTCTTTAAAAATAAACTTACGTATGTTATTTTTTAATACCAAAGGTTATTACTCTAAGGGCTAAATGTACTCTGCAAAGCGAAGTGATTATATTACACATATTGTTTGCTACTCTGTTCTCAGAACAAACTCTGTTAAAAAAAAGTTTTGGCGGGAACTTGACCGGCGGTGGATTGCTGCTGTATTATTGTTTAAATAATGGTTTGAAGTGGATTTTAATATGTAAAAGCAGTACATTTTTGTGTGTGCGAACTAGAAGTGGAAACGATGAAACAAGTGCTCCGATGGTGATGTGAATCTCAAGATAAAGTGTCTGTCTGTTTAGGCGCCTTGAGATCGCCAACTAATAGCCGTCATTATAAATAATATATTATAAATAATGACGGCTCCGTAGCGCAGTAGCTTTGCAATAAGTTGTTGCGGCCTCCAGCCGCGGGTTCGAATCCCGCACGGAACAAGTATTTGTATGGCCTACAAATAATTGCTCCGGTCCTGGATGTTTGTCCTCGTGCAATTTATGTTTGTAAACTGCCTCCACGATGCGGGAGAAAATCCAAGTGTGGGGGTAACGTTTAAAAAAAAAACTATCTGCTGGCTCAAGTTGCCGTCGAAATCTCCCAAAAACTACGCAATATGACGCATCAACCCCGCGCGAGTGATTCTCGCCCCACCTGTCCGCGCATTAAAATGTCACTTTTTTTACGACCTCGCGATACTGTCTCAACAAAAACGATTACTACTGTGGAATTAATAGATCTGGATATCTTTTACTTATTTATTCAATTTTAACAAATCAGTCTTGGTCACTTAAATAGCGTCTCCTCCCGCCATATTGCCCGCTTCCTAGTTACAATAACATTTGAAATAAGTACTTTTTTTTAATGTGATTAATTATGTGACTATAATTACTTTTAAAATGTTTTAATATTAAACATTTTAAAAGTAATGAATTTATCTTTATAATTCTTAACCGTTAGAAATTAAAACTGAGTCTCAACTAGTTTTATACAGGAAAAAGCCATCATGTCGATGAGAAATAACATGACCGAGACAATTAATCGTTTAGAAACTTGACATAAAAATTAATACATATTGATAATCTAACAATCGGCCATTCTGATTTTTACTGCCTGTCCTCAGGCAGTCTGACATTATGTTATGCGAGTTTTTACACATTTAAAAAAAAAAATCAATAAATTTAAATACAATATGAATTTACATTTATGTTATCAGAGAAAATATGTTTAATACACATTTTTTTTTTCAAAATACAATTGGCAATTAATATGGATTTTCATTTAAGCTAAGAAAGAAAATATGTACTAATATACATGTTGTTACCAAAATAAAGTTGTCAATTCGGCCATCCTTACTTATTAATTGAATGCCCTCATTCGATTCTATGTGTAGCCTAAGATATAATTATAATCAGGAAACTTAACAGTAGTATCCATTATAATTGTGACACATATTATTAAAACACAGACACAAGATTTAATGTGGCATTATTTATAATTTGGCACTATCACAGCACTCGGACGGATTATCCTTCACATAGTACTTATGTTATAATTTGCAACCACAGAATTTCCCAGCATTAGTTCACCAAATGAATTATTACTACGGAGTTGCACACTCATTTATTATGCTCTGATTTATGCTTAGCTTTGAAATCGGTTGTAGATGCTAACCGCGTGCATACACAGGATGCATCGGCCTCTGTTCACACATTTTGTTGTTTGATGGGTCACCGCGTGTACTCACAGGGTACATCGGTCTCTCCTTCTGAAATTAATTAAATACCGCTTACACACGCAGGGTGTATCGGCCTCTGTCTATCTACTTTAAATTGGTGGGCTACCGCGTACACACACAGGTGTATCGGCCTCAACCCTGTTTTGAAGGGATACCGCGTGCACGCACAGGGTGCATCGGTCTCTAACCAGTTGCCAACTTTATGATATTATGTCTGTGTCGATCTATCACAGTCTCGGAGTACGATACTAGATTCCGGCAGACTCAGCGTCGGTTTACGTACAACATAAAAACAAAGTGATTTATCATCAATCAGTAATATTACCTATATTTACATAGCAAAATGAATTATAATAATTGAACCTTATTACAAACTACTGGTCACTGTATGAATAAGAGCCTTGTTTTCTGAATCAGAATCGGGGATTGAGCCAAGTCGTATCCAATGTTTTATTTTATCGTCCGAATAAACGTTTTTATATTTACGGGATGAAAAGCCCTCAACACTGCAAACCTCATACCGATCGTTCCCTAGTACCGTTGTTATTTTGTAAGGGCCACTAAAAGGTGGAACGAGTTTGTTGCTGTTGCCAACATTACGTACATTCTTGGCAACCATAACCAGATCTCCCAACTTATACGTATTAGCTGTACACCTCTTTTTATCAAATCTGGCCTTCTTGTTTCCTGCTGCTTCGAAATGTGGGAGGATACTTGCTTACGAGTCTCATCGATGTTTTCGTCTAGTATTAAATTTTCAGAGATTTCGTGTAAATGAGTTTTGGCACTATTAACAGTGTCTTTACCAAAAACGACTTGCGCTGGTGTCTTTCCAATTGCTTTGTTTATAGTGTTATTTAAGCTCCACTGCACGTTGTTTAAATTGCAGTCCCAATCACGATAATCTTTATCGATGTTTAGGGCACTTAGAGAGCTCAAAATTGTCCGATTATATCTTTCAATTTGCCCGTTGGCACGTGGAGTGGCGACAGCGTTCTTCACGTGTTTAATTTTATAATTTCCCGTAAACTTCTTGAATTCATCAGAGGTGAAGTTAGTTCCGCGATCTGAAATTATTACTTTAAGACAACCAAACAATCCGATAAATTCACGCAGCGCTTGTATCGAAGTCTTGCTCTTTGTGTTTCTAACAGCACGTAGCACAATGAATTTAGAAAATCCGTCAATGATTCCTAGTACGTAAGTATTTCCAGTCTTACTGCGTACAAACGGCCCAACATGATCTATATGTATACACTCAAATGGTGTACTAGGTTTCGAAATTGGATACAGAAGACCCTGTTTCTTTCCAGATGGTTCTTTAGCGTAGGCACAAGGTATGCATGCGTGCACATACTTCTTTACAAATCGAGCCATACCGGAGAACCAGTAATCTCTGCGAATCTTTTCTAAAGTCTTCTCATAGGAAAAGTGTCCACTGTCATCATGACAAAAGTGACAGATTTTCCAGCGAGCGTCTCGTGGTACTGCCCATCTCAAGACATCGCCAACTTTTCTGTATATCTTACCATCTTTCAATGTGTAGTTATGCCTAATATCTTTAGCTTCAGTGCAATTCCTATCGAGTATTCCTTTTATAAGCTTTAGTTTAGGGTCACTTAACTGCGCTGCTAGTACGGAATGTTCGTCTTGTACAACATTAAGTACATGTAAATCTAAGCAATCACTATCATCGGCGGGCAAGGGATTACGACTCAAAGAGGCCGCATGTTGCATTTGCGTATTCGACCGGGTAAAATACCTTTGGCCTTGCAGGTTATCTATTTGATCTTCAAGCAATGGCATCGGATATTTATCTTTGATGGTTTTTCTATTTAATGCGCGGTAATCGACACAAAGTCGAAATTCACCATTTTTTTTTGAAACAAGTATGATGGGACTTGCATATTCGGAATCAGATTCTCTTATAATTTCATTGGACAAAAGTTCGTTAATTATGCTGTTAACCTTTTCTCTTTCTGAAAGAGATAATCTGTAAGGCCGATAGGTAACCAGTGCAGCATCATTTAATTTTATTCGCATTTCAGCAATTGAAGTCCTTCCTAATTCACTGGTGGTAAAAGCGAAACACCCTCTGTACGAGTTTAATAGGTCTAAGAGATTTGACTTAGCCATAGGTTCGAGATTTGGATCTGTATTTAAATCATCGATGGTAATTGAAGAAACATCGTTGGTTATACGCCTTTCATTTACCATGTAACTGTTTTCATCATTGGTGGCGAATATTTGTTTCGGTATTCCTATGCCTCTTGCTACGATTTTGCCTTTCTTAAGAGAAAAAGGTTTATCACATAAACTTATAACAACTACACGGACGATACCATTATAAATAACATAAATTCTGGGTAAGATTAAATATTGTGAATCATTGAATCGCTGTATCTCTGATGCTATGCTCACGAATCCTGTAAACTGGGATACGCTAACAGCCTCTATTACTGTATCATTTTTAATCGTGTATTCATCTACAGTCGTTAATACCAGCGAGTTTTATTTGTTAGCAGTAATCTGGTATAACGTCAATTCTTTATCCGTCTTAAATACTCTTACAGTAGGATGTTCAGAGAGAGATTGCCCTATGAGTACCTCAGCTGGTAACAAAGACGCAGGAACAACATATGCTATTAATTCTATATCCACAAAATCGACTCTTACTCTTACTTGTGCTTTACCAATTGGAGATATAGCGCTATTACTAAATCCCCAAAAGATAGGCAACTCGTCTGAAGGAGTTTTAAATTCAAGTTTTCACACACTTTATCACTCAAGAGAATACACTCACTCCCAAAGTCAATATAGCCTTTTATTTTTATATCGTTAATTTTAACATCTTTAAAATATTTTTGATTACTCTCCATCACTGTTCCATCTATATTTAATACCTTCTTTGATATGTTATTAATCTCTTCACTATTTGTGTTGTTTGGTTTATGATAATTTTGTGAATTGCAATTTATATCTTTATCGCCATGGCGTCTGCATTTGTTGCACCTTAGTATTTCTTTAGTACACTTCAGAACTGTGTGACCAACTTCGCCACAATTGAAACAAGTTATGTGGTTCATGGTCCTTTTCTTATTAAAATAGTCATGATTATTTTTACTTATTCCCTTTAAAATTACACCAATATCAATAATATGTTATGTACTCAATATAGATAAATATAATATTTACGCAAGATAAATTTTAATAAATAAATAAAAATAAATTTTAATAATTTCTAGACAAATCTCAACAGACATTTCGTTTATAAATGGTTATCAACGTGTTAATAGTGAAGCATTCTTTTATATTTAGCATTCATTTAGCATACAAAACTGATTAGAATACATTTTAAACAACATATAATCAATAAACGATGATCGCGTATAGTGATTAAAATTTCGAGCTAAATTATTATATGTAAACGTTTTGGAATTGTCGTAATGATACATATTTCCTAAAAAAAATATCTTCACAATTAATTTGATGTACAATCACAGACTACTTAGTAGATACTACGCATACTACGTGTACAATAAAATTAGAAATAACGTATAAAAACAGAAAACTTATCACATTTTTGATCGAGTTCCTCACACTTTAACAATACACAAACAAAAATGGCGAAATGTCATTTTCACATTTTTTTCTACATATTTCGTTACTATTACTCAGCGTTAGCTAGTGATGTAAATTTTACTTACAAGGACTATCGAAAAATGATTGTTAAGGAAGCGGTAAAAATTATAAAATTGTTTAGTGCACGAAATTAAATAACTTCAAAAATTAACAGAATTTTATCATTATAATTCTAAAATAATTAAAAATATTCATATAACATGTTCCTGGGAATAAGCTGAACCTACCTGCCTTTTGTTGGTTTTTAATTCAAATGTGTAAAATCCCAGGTGACTTTACCGATAAACTTAAAAAACTCCCCAAGAATCAGATCGGAATGTTGTATTTTCGAGCTATGATCTTTGGAGAAAAATATTTACTGCCGTGGGCAGTTTCCCCGGAATTTAGTTTTTAACATATTGTCAATATAAATAGGTAGATACTTAACTAAGTATATACCTATTTATATTTTATATATTTTATAAAATGTTTTGATGGGGAAATAAAAAACGGGGACACGGAGTACATAATGATTGCTTTATTTTTATATAAGTATTACTTTTGATAATTACAAACATTTAATAATTAATAATTAAATACATTATAGAAGTTTATTTTAACATTCGCCTTAAATATGAATGTAAACTTAATAATTTAAGTAAGGAAACTTGTAGGAATCAGTTAAATAAGATTGCTCTGTTTAAAGGCCAATATGTTTATGAGGCTTCACCATGCTTCATGTTTATATTCTAGCTGCAAGAATTTTAAAAACATAATGATCTTAACAGAGTAAAGTGCACCAAGTGTCTGAGGATACAGATGCAATCTCTATTCTCTCAATCGTATGTTAAGAAAATGGTCACTCATTCATGGACTGACCGCGGCAAGTGCAACTTAATCTCACAGATTTATTGATCCACGCAGCTATTACTTAACCACGAGTTCCTCTTCTCTACGACTAACGCTGTAGGCGATGAACCACGCTATTTAGGTAAGCCCTCGGCACAATGTCGTCGACCATCAAGCATGAATCGGGCATCGAGCGTTGTGAGTATCAAATACTATGGAATTTATACTATCGCGTCTCATGCGCGGGCGTTTAGTGGCGCTTCAGGAGCATTACTAAATATCTATACCTAACTGCGCTAAAAGTTTTATCATTGTGACTTGGAAATATAATCCGAAGTTCTGAATCTCCGCTCAACCCCTTGGGGAAAATAGTGTGATGCTATGAATATTGTACTAGTGTGACCGTGAGGCTGTGCGGTTAGTTAAGTAAGGTTATACATTTATTTTGGTTGATAAATAGATACTTAGTTGGGTTCATAATGGCCTAAAGAGGATAATCTCAAGATTTTTTATCTTTAATGTACTACAGTTATATAATGTATAAAAATCTGTCTCTATATTTATCTAAAGTTTTGAAAGTTAAATTTTTGAAGTCTTATTATAACAATATTTTACTTACTGGTACAAATAATGTAAAATGGCCCCTTTAATAAAATTGTTTTTATTCTACTTTTTCTTTTATACTTCTCAAGAAAATGTTTGCTGCAATTGAGTTCTTCTTTACATTCCAACCAACCCGTCCAATTAACCTTAACCATTTTTTTCTAATTATAGAATCCGGAGGGAATCTGTTTGACAAACGGCAAAATAAAATTACAGTTTAGAACGCAAACTTAAATTATTTTCTTGTTGTGTGGGTAAGTCTATCGATTCATTATAAACATTCAAGATAAATATCGACATTAATTTTTACATGAGAAAGAGGTGATGATAGAAGCATGATAGATTTTATAATTGTGGATGAAAGAATGAGGAGCGCAGTGGTAGATACAAGGGTTTACCGGGGTCCAACGTAGGGACGGATCATTACTTGGTCTTATGCCGAATTAATGGTCTATTCAGGCGTTGGCGGCTTCGGACATCTGTGTCTACCACTGCGTTACAGCGTATAAGAATAGAGAGGTTACAAGATGAAGGTGTGAAAGAGAAGTATAAATGTAGACTGAGGGAGAATATAAGTGGTTTGAATGAAATATGTATGAATGATTTAGACCTGAAGACTGTATGGAATAATGTTAAGAAAGTTTTGGTGGATGCAGCCACCGCAGTATGTGGTGTAAGTAAGAGAACGAATGAAAGGAAAAATAATACGTTTGGTGGGATGGTGAGGTACGGATGAAAGTTGAAGCAAAGAAGAGAGCATGGCTAGATTTACTGGCAACCAAAGCTGGTAATTCTGGCGGTATGAATTATGAGATTGAAAGAAAAAAGGCAGACTTTAGACTTATAAATAAGAGAGTAAAAAAAGTTGTTGAAAGGAAAAAGCAAGAAAGAACGGATAAGAATGATAAAAGGATATCAAGCAAATATTAAAATATTCTGGAAACTCGTAAGAACTGCTAGGAAAATTCAAAACAGCCTAGAATGAATGCTATACGAGACGAGAATGGCTGTATGCTGAATGATGAATTTTCGAATTTAAAGAGATGGAAGGAATACTTTGAAAGCGCGTTTATAAGTGAAGAATCGTCTGAATTAAGTGAAATAGAAATTCCGAAAGAAGTGGAGAGAGGTAGGGAGATAAGTATAGATGAAATAATGGAAGCAATGAAAAGCATGAAAGCAGGTAAGGCAGCCGGGTATGATAAAGTATCACTCGAAATGCTAAGGGCTGGTGAGGAAGTGGTGGCAAGCCTGCTGTACACCTTGTTTAATTTATGTTGGGAACTGAAGCGGGTACCGGAAGACTGGTGCAAAGCCGTTATAGTCCCAATATATGAGGGAAAAGGGTCTCAGCAGGACTGTAAAAACTACCGTGGTATCAGCTTGCTTAGCATTGTGGGTAAACTGTATGCTAAGGTGTTAATTGAAAGAGTTATGGAAGAAACTGATGGAAAAATTTGGGATGTGCAAGCTGGATTTAGAAAGGGAATGGGGTGTACGGATCAAGTCTTTTCCATGCGCATGATTGCGGAGATGTTTTTAGCCAAAAACCAGAAAGTTTTTTGTGCGTTCATGGACTTGGAAAAGGCTTATGACAGAGTGGATAGGAATGTGTTATGGCAAACACTGAACTCATTTGGTTTGAGCGCTGGTTTGATACAGGCATTAAGGTCTCTTTATAGGGACTCTATTGCTTGTGTCAGGATCAACGGGGTCTGCTCAGACTGGTTTGGCATCCAAAAAGGTGTCAGACAGGGCTGTGTAGCTTCCCCGTGGCTGTTTAACCTATTTATGGACAGTTGTTTGCAAACTTTGAAAGTTGAAGAATGTGGGTTGAGAATGGGTGAATTAACCGTTAAATGCCTTTTGTACGCCGATGATCAAGTCATATTTGCATCGTCGGCGGCCGAGTTGCAAATGATGGTTACTTTAATGAACTGGTCATTAAAAGAAAGGGGTATGAAAGTGAACGCAAGTAAGACGAAAGTGATGGTTTTTGAAAGAGAAGAAAGTAAAACGTTATGTGAAATAAGAATAGAAGGAGAGTTGATTGAGCAAGTGGATGAGTTTGTATATTTGGAATGTTTATTTAGCAGGGATGGTAGATATGATAAGGATATAGAACGACGAGTGAACGCAGGAAATAGAGTGAATGGGGCTCTACACGCTATTGTGAAGAGTCAGAATGTGTCAAAAAAAGCACGTTTGGCATTTCATAATGCTGTGTTAGTCCCTACTTTAATGTATGGTAGTGAAAGTTGGGTCTGGCAGAAGAAGCATGAGAGTAGAATAAATGCTGTAGAAATGCGGTCATTAAGGAGTATGCTACGGCTGAATCTGAATGACAGGGTGAGAAATAGTATGATAAGAGAAAAGTGTGGTTTACAAGATGACGTTGTGACCGGGATTAAGAAAGGAATGCTTCGGTGGTTTGTTCATGTAGAAAGAATGAACGGAAAAAGAGTGACAAAGCAAATTTATGCTGCAGAAGTGAACGGCAGAGTCGGAAAGGGACGCCCTAGACGAAGGTTTATCAACCAAATTAGCGATATATTGAAAATGGGCCAGATGAGGAGTACCTTAACCGACGAGCGTGTATGCGGAGATATATGGATGTAAAGGAGGCGAGAGAGGTGTGCCAGGATCGTGCCAAATGGAAGTCCGTAGTCTCTGCCTACCCCTCTGGGTGATAGGCGTGAGTGTTTATGTATTATGTATGTATGTATTAATTATGAAATAGTTGAGTCAATCCCTAGCGTACATGTAAAATATTTTGTATAAAAATGTATTTACCAAATTCATGCAAATTATCAACAACATGACTTTTTCTTTGCAAAATATCAAAATTAACAAAATAATTGAAAACATTCTATATTTTAAACAGTATAATAACATAAATTTTAACCAAAAATAAACGCTTCATAACATTGACGACGTCTTGAGAATTTACCTGTGAAATGTGCAATTATTTCTATTATTAACACCACAATCACTCACAGAACAAGTAACCATCTTGGAAAAAAGTTACTTACTAAAAATAACTTCAGGTCCGCATAAAAATCCAAAAAAAATATTTTTTGCTTGCTTATATACTCACTACGTCAGCCTAAAAAAATCATATAAATAGATCACGATTTCCGGGAGATACATTCATTTGAATACGAACTGTCAAAGAGATAACATCAACATGGAGAAAACTAAATTAGAGCTGTCATCAAGTACCTCTGTTTGAAAAAATGTCTTCAAAAGACATACACAGTGACTTAGTGGAAACATTGGGGACTCTGCTCCTCCACATTCTACAGTTGCACGCTGGGCCAAGGAGTTTAAACTGGGCAGAACATCCACTGAAGATGAACATCGCGAAGGACGCCCATCCACGTCCTCACTGAAGACAACGAAAAAGTCGAAGATGTTGTGTTGGCAGATCGAAGAGTGACCATCAGGCATGTAGCTGAGGTCACAGGGATCTCATATGGCAGCGTTCAAAGAATACTTGCGAACGAGTTGCATATGAAAAGGTCTCTGCGCGTTGGGTACCCAGAATGTTAACCGACGAGCAAAAGAAAAATCGAGTTGACATTTCGAGGGTCAATCTCGAAAAGTTCTAAGCAGATCAAGAAAATTTTTTGTTCCGTTTTGTAACTATGGACGAGACCTGGATCCACCATTTTGATCCTGAAACGAAACAACAATCGATGACTTGAAGCGAGCCTCACCGACGCCAAAGAAATTCAAAGTTTCAAGTTCGGCGGGAAAGGTTATGGCATCTGTTTTTTGGGACGCTCAAGGCATAATTATGGTGGAATATTTGGAAAAGGGAGCCACTATTACGGGCTCTTACTACGCAGACCAAATAAGAAGATTACGGGAGGCCATTAAGGAAAAAAGACGCGGCAAACTGCGAGCTGGAGTGCTGTTTCACCAAGACAACGCACCGGCTCACAAAGCCGCAGTTGCGATGGCTGCCATTCAAGAAACTCCCTATTCGCTAGATCTAGCTCCTAGTGATTTCTACCTCTTTCCTCGGCTCAAGGAACGCCTCCGAGGCAAGAAATTCGAAGACGATAGCGAAGTAATGGCCGCTGTTGAAGCGTTTTGGGAGGGTCAAGACAAAGAATTTTTTTCAAAGGGAATCCTGGGTTTAGAAAAAAGATGGACTAAATGTATTGATTTGTTAGGAGACTATGTAGAAAAATAAATTATTATTTTAACTTTAATTACCGTGTTTTATTTTCATTATCATTACTTTTGGATCACCCTTCGTATTTAGGAGCTATTTCTTGCGTGCCGACTTGTGCCGACCTGTCATTCAAAATCGGTTACAGAGTCATGAGATTTGGTATCCTTTTCTATATTGCATTTTAGCCATAAGGAATTTTCCTATGTTGGTCTACACGCCAGTATATTCTAAGTCTATGGACTGTAGTCACCGTGGACGATTGAGTAGAAAGACTTTTATCAATTGATATTGAAAATCTATAAAAACGAAGATCCCGAAAGAAATGACAACATGACTTAAAAGACAAACATCCAAGTCCAAATATTAATAAAAAAACTGTAAAAATTGACATTGGTATTTGGTAGGGATGTCCAATGAAAAAAAAATATCGTTACATATCGTATCGATATTTTTAAACAGTATCGATGTATATTGCGTGATCGATATATCGTCATTTTTTGCATGATGTAGCAGGATAAGGACCAAAATTTTATTACTGAATGGTTGAACAACGAAAAAAAAAACGACAACAGCACATGAATGTTTTTGTAGCTGCTTTTGTTGCTTAATGTTTTGCCAATTAATACCTCATTTTAAAATATATTGAAATTGAAACTATTTCGACTCTGAAATAAATATCGAAATGTCGCACTGAAAAAATATATATAATATTCGATATTTTTTACCCAAGCCTAGTATTTGGCATATGCTGTCAGTTGTACAAAAATTGTGGGTGAAAAGTAAATTATAAAACGTCAAGTCATCGGTACTGAACTGTTTAGGAATAGAAGAACATTTTTGTTGCAATTTGTGTTTATTTAAATTTTTAAATAATGTCTGTTAATAAAGAAGACACACTTCGCCAGTTTTGTGATGTTACGGGTGCTGACGATGCACGAAGCAGATTCTTTTTAGAATCCGCTAATTGGCAACTAGAGGTGAATTTGCCAACCTCATGTTTGCATGTTTTCTAAAATACATACTAAATCTGAGTATTAATTATGTATTTAAAGTAATCAGTCAATAAAAATATAATGTTAAGACAGCAGTATTCTTAGTAGTGAGATAAAGAATTTTAGGAAACATTAATGAGATTCTTTTGTATTCTAATATGATAGTTTGTAATACATAGATCTTAGAAATGAGAGGAGGCCTGTGCCTTGTGGGATTGTATATAGGCTGTAGCATTACTTTTTTTTCCTTATAGTAAACATTTGAACTTGTTATCTTATTTGTTGTAAGGTTGCACTATCCAGTTTTTATGAACATGGTGGGAATGTTGATGATGCTCCTGCAAATCCCACATCTGCTGTGGCTTCACTACCAACTCTATCTGATAGTGACATGGAGTCACCACCTGCCTCACCAATTCATCTACAAAAGAAAGATAAGAAGAAACAAGGGAATACTAAGTTTGCCACATTGGAATCATTACAGCAGGATAGCTCTAGTGATGAAGATGAAGGTAAGCCTTGGTTAAAGCTTATAAAAATTTAATATAATTAATATTTTTTTGCTTTAAGTGTAAAAGAATACTGGCACCCTTAATCTCAAACTTCACAATGATATTATGTTAGTCTGACTAGGCCTTAATAAGTGAAGGCCTTACTGAATAGGGATCGCAAAACCCCGGTTTATGGATGCTTCTTAGACCTGTCGAGAGCCTTTGACCTGATGTCGTATCAAATTCTTTGGAAAAAACTTGACAAATGTAACTTGTCTCCTGTATCTTCCGCTATTGGTACAATTATCAAACCAACCATGTAAAATGGGCAGATAAGCTTTCTCAATAGAACAAGTTCAAATGTGACGTGAAACAAGGTGGAATTAGTTCACTGCAACTTTTTAACTTGTGTATAAATGAGCTGCTTGAGAGACTCAGCAGCACTCAGGTTGGTTGCCATGTGGATGGAAAGTGTGTCAATAACCTAAGTTACACCGACAACTTGGTGGATTAGAGGTAACAAAACCTAAGTGCATGAGCAAGGAGACTAATAGACAAATGGTGGATTTCAATCTGTGGTCTCAGGTTGTGTAGCCTGTATATTGTATAAGGTCTATCCATGTTGGGGAGGTTCATGTGCCAACAGGAATTATAATATATTTAAATTTTAGGATAAGAAACTGTATAATCTGAATATCATAAGTTCTCAGGTAAGGAAAAATAAACAAAACAACAGGAAATATATTACAATTTTTAATTTTTTTTGTTAAAGATACTCTTATACAATTCTGTCAATATATAAGATTAATTAATAATTTGTAGTGAAATGCTGTTGAGAATGGTTAGTTAGTTAGTTTACGATAGACTATTTTCTGCAACTCCACGTCTAAGCGCGTATTTTGCATGCGGGCAGGAATATTACAATTATTCGAGTATTGAAATCTCCCGGAAGAAGTTCAACAGTCCTTTGATGTTGCCAGCAACTTCGGGGAGTGATCCTGTGTCCCTGTATACAGCAACCTCCGGACATGCTAGCAACACGTGGGCCTCCGTTTCCACCTCCCCCATACATGCCCTGCACAGGGGACTATCTGTAACACCTATAGTAAATAAATGTTTGTTAAAAGGGCCATGTCCTGTAATAGCACTTGTTGCTATCCTGATCTTTGGCTTGTTCAATCTTATTAAGACCTTGGTTAAAAGAGTTTATTTCTGGCAGGGCCTCCCTAGCTTGCCTACAGTCTACTAGATTTTTCCAAAGCTGAACATGTTACTTATATTATTTAGTAGTACTGGTACTGGTTTTTATGTTCCAGTGAACGAATATTACCAAAAGGGATCAGTATGATTGGTTCCAGCCCTATAACGGTCAGAGCCGATCCTCCTGACCAGTTTATCTGCTGCGTAGTTGCCCCTGGATCCACTGTGTCCCTTGATCCATTGCAGAGTCACATTGTTGTGTTTACATACATCATTTATTCTTTGATGGCATTCATATATTAGTCCTGAGTTCACCACATTGCAACTCAGAGCTTGTAGTACCCCCATTTGAGAATGATTTTATAAGGTATTAATAACAAATTCAAATTATAATTCGAATTGGTGACCATTTTCAACATTTCTAGTGCCGTTGTCAATATTTAACCACTATACACCTTCGTCAAATTAATTACATTATTAAAAAAATTCAATTAACACATACACTGCCATCAGTCATCCTTTAAATGCAGTACTCCGTGCAAAGTGACTGACACGGCAGTATAAGGGTTAAGTAATAGTAATAATAACAAACAGATTTACGTAATAGACTGTAATTGAATAGACATATAATTATTAATCTACTGTAATGTCTTATGAACGACATATTTATGTAAACTATTGGTTATGTAAAGGTCGAAATTTGACCATAATTTTATATTGACCTTAGAGTAATAACATACATAATTAGCTCATATCTTCTTCTTCTACTAATATATAAAAACTCGACCGATTTTGATGAATTTTTTTGGGTGTGTTTGAATGGGTTCCTAGATGGTTTAGATTTACATTTGGACCCGGTAAGTGGTGCTGTTGTCGAGATCCAGAAATCACCCATGCGAAGCCAGGGCTGATTGCTAGTTATATATCAATTTTAGTTCTGCACTCCATATAAACTTCATGCAACATTCAACACTCTTCCATGCACGCAATAGGTTTAAAAAGGGGTGCAAAGTTTTCTCTTCACATATTAATATATTGATTGATAAAATCAATGTAATTAACTACTATGTGTTCATTTCATGAATGCCGTTAAGTTTTTGTTCGCGCTTTCGTAAATAATTAATTTAAAATGTATAATAAAACTATAATAAAAATATTTTATTTTATTGGACACGTTTCTATTCAGTGTTATTATTTTACTTTATGAATTTTATCATCTTGCTTGCCCTCCATTTCTCTGTACAGGGCAACAAACTAAAAATCTAATTTCTTACAATTAAAAAATTACAGTAATAGTTTTGTCTACGGTAACGTCAGCTGGGACATCATAACGGTCGACGACGGCAAACTAGAAATGAACGCGTAGTATATTTTTTGCATGCGTTCTGGTAAAATATCGCAGAGTCTGTCTGTTTGTCACCATAGTCTGTATTACCCATATTTGTAAAATAAAGATACTCTAAATTTCCAAAGTTATAAAAACTTACGGTTTATCTGATGGTAAGTGGCTACCGCGGTCTAAGGACACCTGCAGCCAACTTTAAACAAAGAAGGCTACCAATGTATTGTCGCCACTGAGGACTAAACGGAATGCTTCAAAGATTGTATTCACACTGACTCTTTTATACCCTTCAGACCTTTTATAAACATCTCGGCATGTCGGGATCACTCCCAAAGTTGCTCGCAACATCAAAGGACTGTTGAATTTCTTCCGGGAGATTTCATGGCTCGAATGATCATAATATTCCTGCCCACACGCAAAATAAGTAAAAAGTAGTTTAAAATCAATTGCAAAATTTTTACTGAACGGACAAACTAAAACATGGCAAAAAGTGTTATGGGCTGCATAAATACCTAACAGGTGAAGGATATATTTATGTACACACACCCACACTCATCTTATTATATCTGCCAAATGGAAGTCCACAGTGTAAACAATCCACTAGACGGTACAAAGAAAACTAAAGATGTAATAATAAAAATGAAATAATTCAATAAAAGTCTTCTACAACTGTTTCATTTTGGTTACAACAGTTTTAATGTTACTCATTGTTATGGTTCATAAATATCCTAATTTATAAGGTCATGTTTGCATACACTTTAGCTTTAAAAGGAGTGTGATGTTAAATTTACATTTACATATTTAAATATAGATAACAAAATAAATCTTCAATTATGTATATCAAAGTTTGAGTGGTTTAAATAAAGACTGTCATTGTTTGCCGAAGGATATTTTTGTGACTCACAGAAAACTAATAAAATTGGCAACGAGTTTTCTAAACATACACAAACTCAAGAAAATTATTCTTTTGATAGTCAAAAAGAAATAGAACATTTAAAGAGACAAATAGAGTCACTGACATGTGAGAATATTAAATTAAAAGCGGAAATACAGAGACTTAAAGAAAGCTTTGCCAAAGATGATGCAGGTCTGGTACAATTAAAACATTGATTTTTGATATTTTGTAAATACTATAATATAATACTTCATTTCATTTTGTCATGTATTGCACACATTATTTTTGTATGTTAATTTATTATTGTGGTTTTAATATAGTTATATTTGCATTAATGTTAGGGTGTTACCACACCAATCGATCAATCGTTAATCGATGTCCATCGATTGGTGTGGTAGCTTTAGCCGATCGACAGATACTGGTCGATAGAACGTTGTTCAATCATCGATCGACGTTGATCGACAATTAATCGATGTGGTTGTGGGCTCATCATCAGCATCTTTCAAAATATATTCGAATAATCAAGGAGCTCGATCGACGTCGACTAATCCATTCTACCATCGATCGATTGATTGGTGTGGTAACACCCTAAGATTTAACTTGTAGGGCAGGGGTGGCGAACCTTTATGTATCAACGTGCCATTTTTCTAAAGAAATGTTTAATGAGGCCATAGGCGTGCTGTAAAATAATTCTGACTTCGTGATTACCGCCGCCCCGCGCACCGCGCCCGAACATTTCGTAGCGTAGGATCACTCGCGTTCGTTCGTAATATAATACTTCATAGTATTTGTTAGTGTCAATATATATTATATGAATGACTAGTTCGAGTCGGGTCACTATTTGATTGAACATTTTATAATTTTTTTGTTAACGAAATGAAATCTTTCCTTCCTACTTTTTAAATCACAGGCTTAGGACTGTCTGCTAAATATATTCTGTGTTTTTACGGTATTTTGACATAAACTAGTGATTTTGTATTTTTTTTGTTATTTTAGTTTTTTTTGTATATTTTTTTTTGATTTTTTTGATATTTTTTGTTAATATTTTGATTGATATTTTGTTGTAGAAACAATAACTGTTCTACTTTACGACTCCCCAGACGGGTCCTCATCTCCATTAATATGTTCCCTGCTACAGAAAACAACCGTTCACAAGGCACGCTAGAGGCCATTGCGTTTAATTTTATTTTGGCCAGTTTAGCTAAATTTGGATAAATTGTTTGGATAAACTATTGGCGGTTCCAGCTGGTCGTATATTTTGCATTTGCCTGTTGTAGTGCTTCCATAATAGACTGTTCGTTTTTTTCCCATGGTTATCTGGCTCATCAGAAGTTGATGCTGAAGATTGACATCTTTCATTTTCATTAATCATTAATCATCGCGGTTACTAGACCTATGATATGCTTTTTCGTATTGTCCGCAACGTATTCACTCTCAAAGTATAACTTATACCTCGGGTCTAAAAACATAGCGACAGTGTAAGTTCGACTCTGTTCCAAATTAGAAAATCGCGTGCTTATTTCTGAGAGGAGATCCTGTCGGCACATTTCAACTTCATCAGGGAAAACAGCAATGTTATTTTCTTGCCGATATGTCAGACTTGCGATCTCGTTGAGAGCGCTGGTGAGACCAATTGTTAAGGGAATGACTGAGCTTCCACTTAGATTATCTTTGGCCGCTCATTTCTCTCGTCACTTCTTCACACGGTTGTAACACTATGATCAACGGCTGGCATTTATCCCATTCATAACTGGTCAACATAATTAAATTACCGGTGTCTAGATTACTGAGTGCACATTTAATTTCGTCTTTTAGTCCCACAAACCTGTGTAACATGCAGAATGTGGAGTTCCACTTTGTAACAACATCTTGGATTAGCCTGTTCTTGGTATTTTTTCAATTTATTCCATCCTAAATTACTTCGTTTGAAGTAGGAAACTATAGCCTTCACTTTACTAATTAATTCGCTTATGTAAGAATTTCCTAATACTATTTGGACTGCCAGGTTAAGCGTATCCGCATAACAGCCAAAATGTTTCCACTATAATTGAGCTATAGCACTTTTGATGTTGGCACCGTTATCTGATACTGCAAGGAGGACTTTGTCAAGAATATTCCACTCTTGACATTTCTTAACTCTTCGGCTAAATTTAGCCCTGTGTGACGACTCTCTAACACTTCGCGATGGTATCATATAATTTGGGAAAGCAAACTTTATTAATTCGCGAAACCCCATGTCTTCCACTATAGAAAATGACTGCAAGTCGTATATAAACAAATTCATCAAATGATCATCAATTTGCTTTTTTATTTTTTGACAATCGAGTCGAAAGAATGCTGAGATAGTGGGCATAGTGTCTGTATTGGACCTTATCGTACTAGGTGGTGCGTCAGTTTGCAATGGAGTATTGGATGTCGTAAATTGTGTACTTTGTGAAGCATGCGCCGGTACCTCTTGACGCTCCACTTCTTGCTCCCTCTTCACTAAATTAACAGAAATATGTTTTCTCTGTACATGTTTGGTAAGGTTTGACACTCCAGATTTGTACGATATAATTACTTTGCACATCTTGCATTCGGCTTTATTTTCTCCTTTGTCCACAAAATGATCCCACGCCAAACTTTCTTAAGAGCCATACTTATGGATTTGTATGTACGAATATCTATTTACTATTAATAACAAGAACTTATGATCTATACACAAAAAACACTATTTACACACTATTATTTACAGTTTAAAAGTCGTCACTTCCAATAAACACAATAATATTTAGTTTTATTTATTTACGTACTACTATGTACTAATTAATAAAAGTTAAAAAAATGTCTCTAAATTCAATAAACACGCGAAATAAATAATTAAAAAATAGGTCAAGGTCCGAAGGTTACTTAATCAGTTCCCAATAATAGCTGAATTTACAAAAAATCGAAACAAAACTTTTACTTCCTCGAATATAAACATAATTCTTATTACTTACAAATAAATAAAAATACACGCAATAATGTCTCTTTTGAATATAGATAGATATAAGTGTGAATGGTGCGAAATAGTCAAAAGAAATTTTATGAATAGCATGTTTACGCAATTATGCACCTTATTTTTTTTCGTTTAAGTTAGCTTATTTGATTGACAAGTTCCCGACCCGATCGGATGGCACGTGCATTAAGTATCTACGCAGATTTCGGTTCAAGCATTCGGCCTTCTTTGGATATATGAAAATACTCGGGCTCGACAATCCACTCCCTGCCCGTCCCCCCCGCCAACGCGTCGAGCGGGCCCTGCGCTGCTTGCGACGCGAGCGACGTGTCCAGCCGCGGTGTCGAAATTTGAAATTACTTGCATAGGAATTCGACCCGTATTCCATGTTATCCTAGTATGAATAAGGAGCAAAGTCGTATAAATAAAAAAATACTTTGAAGTTCAAAGTATTTTTTATTCACAAATACGATTGAATTTCTTATTCCTATTAATATATGGATCATTTTCCTATGCAAGTATTTTCATGTGTAGTGTTCAAGTTCTTCGAACAAGTAACAACACATACTTTCATACTTGCAAGTATTTTTTGCTCGTACCAGGGCGCCGTACTTTGAAGTGAATACCTGGTTTTAAAACCTGGTAGCGTAAATAAGTCTCATCTCTATAGTGCAGTGCTAGTTCAAATAGCCACTACACGGTAATCATAGGTATTATACCTTGATTTAAATTTATTCATACGTGTATATTATCTAAGTAAGATAATATTTTGTCCACAGTGAAATACCGAGTGAGTTGTCAAGGGGAGGTGGAGAGGTGCGAGTCAGTTTAGAGGACCACCGGCACGAAGAGTGTCCCCGAGGTACTTCGTCCAAACCTCAAGCATTTACTGGAAAGGGACATATACTCGGAAGGTGAGTTACGTTACAAAATACTATTGGTTGAGCATCTTTAATATGGTATCTCCTATGCTTCGTAGAGTGAGTGAGCAGAACCGGTGACCCCTTTCACTGGTAATTAGGCATTCTGTCTTACCGACACGACCAGAGATAGATCAGGCGCAAGACCAACGACTTTACGTGCTTTCCGAGGCATGTAGTAAAACACCGCCGAATTCCTCCGGCCAGCCTGCTACTGACAATAAACACATCAGTTATTGGGTTTTTCTTGACAGAAAAATGATGATTTTGTTCCCACCCGAGATTGGAACCCGAGACCTCATAATCAGCAATGGCGTTTACGACCACTAGATAAACGAGGCAGTCACCAAATGGGAAGATAAGGAATGTACGATGACCAGCGATGTTTGATAATTATCTACGTTAAGGGATAAAATTTCGATGTTTTAACATTGATAAACCGCGATATGTACAAAATCATAACATCAATATTCGTCATCATCATCATTACAAGTACTCAAAGCATCAAAGCAGGTCTGACACTGCACTTACTGCATTTCACACAATTTTTATTGAAATGTATCAAGTCGTGGTAAGACACCACGACTTCAATAGAAATTGTATGAGAATACAACATTATATATATACATATTTTTTTGTATACTAAAAATATTTCTTATTTGTGGAGAATTTGCCCCGTTTCGCGGTGGATTGCCGATGAATGTGTCGCTCTGGTTAGGAGTTAGGCTTAAATATGTATGCTTGTATGCGTGTGTCCTTATGTACGTACGTATGTAATTATATATATGTATGTATGTATGTTAGTCTTTTTGTAACACCTATAGTTTAACCGTTTTGGGGGATTTTTAATTCACAGTGTAATTTTTTAATTAATAATAATAGATCACCTCAGTCAGGATTTTTAGTAACAACTCAAGTTGTAGTTTTGTTATTGAAATGCTACTTTTTTCGTTTGAAATTAGTTCTGTTTCTTTCTGTTCGACCAGATTTATCTTAAAACAGTTCTTGAAAACTAAATAAGTTTTAAAGATAGCAAAATGTGATAAGAGTATATATCTTAAAAGGTATCAAACTCTTGGGAATTATAGAAGTATCTCAGACTTACGTTTACAGTCCCCATAAGAGCATGGATCTATATATTCGGAGCAATCTTCACCAGGTGGCAGGAACGAGGAACGATATACAGTAGTGCTGTCCAGCTGTAAGGAAGGGTAAAATTATGTAAAATCGAACGTATTATTGTGTCGTAGCAGATATCCTAAAACTAATTCTAGTAAGATCTACGTTACAGTTAGCATAACATAATTTAAGTTGTGACTTTGTGATTAACAATTTATTTTGTTAAACTACTAAGTGACAAACGAGCTTATAGCTTACCAACTTCAAACAAAAACGAAGGCTACAGATATGTTGTCAACTGAAATGTAATGCCTTACAGCCTGTAGTTATAGTGGCTCTAAACCTTTCATATCGGAATACGGAAATGTATCCACTGATGTTTGGTGGTCACACCTGTCTGTGTTTGTGACAGAAATAGGTGAGAGTGTGGAAGCTACCTACTACTGCAGAAAACTAATCTTATCACCTAGTAATCGATTCAATGATACTGGAACCTGGGATCGAACTGGTAAAGATAAATTAATAAATGTTCAAAACAGCTCTCGGTTCAGTGTATGAAGTATTACTTCTAGTTGTGCATTGCACGTGACCCGAATTTAGAGTAGTCAGTGACATCAAGCTATGTAAATAGCCCTACCGCTAAAGCCATTTTAATAAATAGATTTTTACAAAGCAACCCTGATGCCGATATATTTTTTGACAAAGTCGATGTAATTAGGCAGTATGTGTATTCTTATCTGAATAGGTTAAATAAGTGATCTCATAAAATGTAATATCATGTTTTTATAACACATAAGCGATTTGGTCTAGTACTGTAAGCTTATATTGTTGTATTGAATAAATAAACAAATGTATCCGTACAAACAGAATTCTTTTAAAATAAAGAAATTATTGTAATTACGACGATTTTATTGTTTATATTGTATCTGTAAGTATGGTTTAAAATTGTGAGTATGGACGGGAGCTGCGAACTAGATCATAGATCAATTTGTGACCAATTCTTCATGCAGAAACTCAAATAAGTGGGGCGTATATTGCCAAACTTTCTTCAAATGTTATTGTCACCAGCCGGCGGAAATTTAAGTAATGTATGCTGATAAAAGATTTGAAACGTTTGAGATCATGTCCAGAAAAGGACTTCTAAGGCTCTTGTAAAACTTGTTGGAGAAGGAGAATAATTTTAAAAGTGGAATAGCATTTATTCAAAAAATCGGATTATTGTCGTTATAAAGCCCAAGTTTGCCTTTTTTTGAACAAACCGGCTTCAAGATTATTACGATTAACAATAGAACAGATGATCATATCTCACTGGAACACTCGTAGCGTAAATCTTCCTTTATAGATATGATAAAGAAATAGATATATAACAGGGTGTGATGTGACTTAATGACTTATTCTCTCAGCTATCTGGTGTAGAGTGTAGACTGGGCGATTTGAGAGCTGGGACTGTTTCATTTAAAAGTTCATGTGATATCAATATCTTAACCGGCTCAGAGCTGAGTTACGCGCATCTAGATCGAATACTTGCTAGAAAAAAAACATAGTTTCTTACAAGAACCTTCTGGAACTGACGTCACAGCTCACACTTTAGGGATCTTACGATAAATTAAAAATAAGAAAGAAACTAACCCTTTGACAGGGCTTTTGGTATTGTCCTTTGCAAGCCCAAGGCGGTCGTTGCGGAGCGGGAGCACATACTGGCTGGTAGGACATTTTTTGAATTGTGCACGACTCCATTTTTGCTGCAGGAAAATATTAAAAAGAAATTAACAAATTAAATATGACTTTAAGGATACGTCCTATTTAAAAAAAATGAACATACCTGATGGTTTCTCATAGCATTTAACAGGAGCGAAAGATTCAGGTACTTTTATGCGTCCAGGGTCCAAATAAGACATGCGGTTCACGGTGCGGTCTGTAAAAATGGGCATTTTTTTAAATTAAAAATACAGATATTTTTTGGTTTTGTGGTCATAAAGATTAAATTATGTTTTATATGACTAAAGGTCGTTTTATTTTAAATGTTTCATCGCTATAAGATATTTTTATGATTTTTCGGTAATTGTAATTTAAAAAAAATGCATGTTAACTAATACGATTGTATTCATATCACTACAGTTCAGAGAGAGTAATAAAATATTGCAAGGACAAAAACCTGTTTAAAATTAACGAAATCTACTGTTGTAATTACTACGAGCACGTTGTATAACTCGTTGCTCAAATAAAAAACGCAGGCGCTTCTTCAACAATGATCTGCTCAATCTTAGTTTTAATTCAAATAATATCCTTTATTACCTATATAGGTATAGGTGTGTCAAATGTCAATATGTGAGTTTGCTTCTCTGATTCTCATATTAAATTGGTCACATGCTATTTGGTAGCAGAGCTATATAACGAATCCTTAGCGCAATGCAGGGTTATGTCTTCGAATTTCGCACGCAACAAATTTTGGCCTAAAAATAATTTTCCCGAGTCTGGGTGATTAACACAATACCAGCGTGTTATCATTAATAAAATAGCAGTTTAATGCTGCTGTGATACGTATGGTGAGTGTAACCGGATACCCTTTTTACAATACAATACAATACAATAACTTTATTTCAGGCATCAAGGACTTAAAAAATTAAGAACATTGGCCCATAGCAATATATACCTTAACTTAAAAATATATATAAAATATAGACATAACTTAACACTATTTAGGGAACTTTCTTCTTTGGCGCATCCCTGTATCGGCGAAACACTACCCCAGAGGGCCAGAAATCGGGAGCGAGGAATGTCTCTTTGTGTTTTGCAGGAACCTGGATTACGTAGGATTTGAAGTTCGTTGACCTATTAGACTCCAGACGCTGCAAATGTAAAGAGATCGGATCCTCAATGCGGCATCGGCTTCGTTCTTCCACGAAACGCAGGACGTCTTCTCCCGACGTACTTTTGTCCAAACGGGAGATGTAGAGCTGTATGGTTGGCTCCACAGCACGCAGAGTTGTACTCGCGTTTATTTTGGCGGTCCCACGCTGGTTACAGACGGGTCTCGACCGACGTCTCTTCTCAACAAGAGTCCGCAAACGTCCCTTGTTGTGAGGTTGGCTTCGAGAGTACTAATAGGTTCAGTCAAGGGTTGAGGTGGTGATGCAATGATGACCGAGGTCGGCCTAGTTTCACGGTCATCAACCCGCTGACAGACGGTATCGCGTGACGGAGTCGCAATCATCGGTGAAATATGACTACTATTACGGTTACCCCGTGTCGTATTTACATTCTGTAACGGCAGTGAATTCGTAGATGTTGCAATTATATTGCGCAACATAGTGGCTCCGTCCCTCAGCTCTGTTGCGGCTCGTTCCGATTCTTCAAATTTGGAACGGATGGTGGTAACTTCGGCTTTCAACGTGGTGATGTCTTTCAACAATCTGGTCACGTCTACGTGATCGAACGTCACGAGAGGCAGCTAGTTGAGATCACGCGCGACGAAAGTTGGGATGTCATCAGGGTCGGTCTCATTGAACAGCATGAAGATGTCTTGCAGGTTTTTCTTACCGCGTCCATCCCTGTGACGTGTGATAAGACGGATTTGGGTCACGGCTGAATCTGCTAACACCTTCTTCGCTTGGATGATCTCGTCCTCGGTGAAGCTTGTCATCACTATCTGCTCCAGAGACACCTGGTCCATGACGTCCAGTTTTTGTTGAACAAAGGCCAGGAACTCATGGACTACGACGGTTTCGGAGCGTTTAGGTTGACACGCCATTTCGAATTATTTTCGCGCAGTAGATATGCTTACGCTACGAAAATATTGTAGGTTCGGCATTAGAGCCGTCACGCCATTATGAAGCGACTGCACTGACCGGTAGTAGAATCGCGACTGGAAACAGAGAAGAAGGATTTTACTGGAAACAGAGGCAATCCATTTTAGTAAACACTGGCGACAACACATCTGCATTTTAATTCATCGAAGATAGATGTAGATGTCTATGGGCTACAGTGTCCACTTACCATCTGTGTGCTCGTTTGTCACCTTTATTGTATAAAATAAAAAAATAAAAAATAACAATGTGCTATTGTGTTGCTTGTACTATTATCAATTCCGAGATTATGTTATAAAACGCTTATACGCTACAGGGGAAATGTTTAGTGTAAGGGTAACGTCTTTTAAAACAGAGAAAAGAGGAAGTAAAGGAAACAACAGATCCGAACAAAGGTTTAGTATGCAGGTCTGCGTAGGTATCACTAGATGTCAAGCAGCAGTGCGTAAATTACTGTTTTCCGGTGTAAGGGTTAAATAGCCAAATACTGAAACGCTACTCAATTTTAAAATGTCGTTAACTCTCGTGGTGTCATAATCACTATGACTTAAAGTGATAGAGACCGCACGAGTCTTAACGCCATCTTAAAATTGAACAGTGTTTGAGTATTTAACATTTGAGTGTTTAACAGTGGTAGAGCCACGCTGCAGCTTCTGCTGTAGCATGGATGGGCCGGCTCGAACCGGGGCAGTACCACGACCTCACAGAATACAAACGTAAAGTAGAAGCTTAGCTTCTGTGTTTCGCTTGGTTAGTGCAGGTGGACGGACTTAACCCCCCCCCCCATTCCCCCCCCTAACACGGAATTCAAAAAGAAAAGACTACCCCAGGAGGGTACCAGCACCCTTGGTAATGGAGAATCCCTCACTTAGCACCCACGGTCAAGCTACCCTCTTCTTCCTGAGTGTGGGTGCTCAGGCTGCCCCGCGTATTCAGATAGGAGGGGCAAAATTCCACTCTATATTAACACTGCACGGGGCAAACAGAGCGATAAAACCATGGTGACCCTTGCCACGCTATCCGTGGACTTTTGCAACATCAGGGGACTTCACTCGAACCTTAACGCCGTCCACTACCATCTAGACACGGCGAAGCCGGCCTTGCTCTTTTTGACCTAGACGCAGGTGTCCTCTCCGGCTGATACTTCTTACCTGTCCTACCCGGGTACAAATTAGAACACTTCTTTGTGCCCCGTGCTGGAGTTTGCATATACGTCAGAGGATATCTGTTCTCGACGCCTCGGCAGTCTTGAAGGTACGGACTTGTCCATCCTTTGGCTGCGCGTAAACAACGACGACCATCCTCGCGTCTACGGGTGCCTTTTAGGTCCCATAGCGGTAACGCCGACACAGACCAACTCTGGGTTGGGTGCCAGTGCCAGCCCAGTGCCAGCTCCTTCCACTTGACCGCATCCAACGCAGAGCGGTTCGAATCGTCGACGACCGAGTCCTTTCCGATCGGCTTGATTCACTGGCGCTGCGAAGAGATGTTGCATCTCTTTGCGTATTTTATCGCATCTACCACGGGGAGTGCTCTGAGGAATTGTTCGGACTAATTCCAGCCGCTCAATTTCACCATCGCACATCGCGACATAACTCGAGATACCATCCATACCATCTGGATGATTGGCGGTCCACCACTGCGCGATTTAGAAGAAGTTTTTTTCCTCGCATAACTTCCTTGTGGAACCGATTACCACCAGAGATTTGTCCGGACCGATACGACTTAGGGACCTTCAAGAAAAGAGCCTACTCCTTTTTAAAAGGCCGGCAACGCATCTGCAATTCCCCTGGTGTTGCAGTTGTTCATGGGCGGCGGTAGTCACTTACCATCAGGTGAGCCGCTTGCTCGTTTGCCCCCTCTCCTATAAAAAAAATTTGGGCAATAGAGAAGCAGTATAATTAGTACATTCCCTCTTAGCTTTCAGAGATGAAAACGCATCTGTATACGTCTTTGTTTGAAGTTGGTTGCAGGCGTCTATGGGCTGCAGTACCCATTTACCATCAGGTGGACTGTAAAATAAAGTATAATAAGTATGACACGTACTCCCCCCCCCTTCCCCGTGTAGTGGCGGGTGAGAATACCTACTACCCCATATCTTCCCGTGGGTGTCGTAAGAGGCGACAGAGGGAAACTGAGACAGATGATGGGCAACAGCATCTTTCTGATAACAGAAAATTACAATAAAAATAAACTGCGGTTGCCAACCCGCTCGCCAAGCGTGGCAACTGTGGCAATATACCACCCATGATGAGAGTTACATACTTAAAACCCGCGTCATAGTAGCCAGGGGCTAATTTGAATACATTGTCAAGGTAAAATATAGTATAACAAGTATGACACTTACTTTCAAAAGGTTGCTCGACACAATGGAACTTGGCAGGCGGCTTGCAGGACTCTCTAACTGCGCATGGTTTTGGTACGAAGTCGTGGCGCTGCGTGGTAATATTCTGCATGGGGCCCTGGCCCCACATGTCGTGGTGGCACGGTCGGATAGGCTGAGTCACACACACCGGATTGGGCAAGAATGACAGCTGCAAAAGTTATATATAATATAAGTAAATTGTATAGCTTATTCGCCTGTTTAGGCCATCTTCCCTATAGCGGGACTTGACTTTTACGGGTCGATAAAGAAGAAGAAACGGATTAGTAAGCTGAAGTGATAATAGATAGCCATTTTGTTTGAAGAACTGACAACCGAAGGCGATAAAAGGTTCTAATGCTCAAATACTGAAACGGTGCTCAATTTTAAGATGCCGTTAAGTCTCGTGCTGTCTCTATCACTTTAAGTCAAAGTGATTGTGACACCACGAGACTTAACGACGTCTTAAATTGAGTAGCGATTAAGTGTTTGGCCGTATGACCGTACCGGTGAGCCGAATGTCAACCCCCCCCCCACTATTTGGGAGTGATGTATTGGAAAGATATACGGGAAGTCTATAGTATCGAACATCATCTTATCTTAACGTAATGAGTATTTGTGTTGCGTTTTGCATTATTCAAATGGTTTACGTCATAGGTAGAGATGAAATTAAAATATAATGACGATGATGACAGTAATGACTTTGACCTAGGTGATAACTTTCATCAAATGTCAAAAACTATTAACAGTGCAAGGCATAGTATTAGTTGATCTGATGTATTCCGATTTTAAGGATATAGAGAGCCAGTATAATCACAGGCTGATGATGATGATTATGACGATGAAGGTATTTCATTTTAGTCCTCAGAGGTGACAACATGTAGCCTTTTTATTTGATGATGGCTGCAGGCGTCACTGGGCTGCAGTAGTCACTAACCATCAGAAAGACTGATAAGTTTGTTTTTCAATTCAATTTTATAACAAATTAAAAAGTACCACAAGTGTAGCTATGCGTTAAAATAAGCGCTTACTAGACCTGATCTACCCTCCTTTTAAGGGCCTGCGCTCACAGACGGCACGGCATGGCACGGCGCGGCGTGTCAAAGGATTTTTTTCATGGACAAAAGATTTTCGACCTTATTTTAATGAAATTAGCACTGACATTCCTTTATTTCAACACGAATAGACCGAAACGTCTCGCGCGATACCGCGGCATGCTGCTTGCACGTCACGTCATTCCGCGGAAAGCTGTGGAACGTCATGGCAGTCCATGGGATAAGATAAGAAGTAAGATGAAACGCATAAGTTACTTCATGTTGTTAAAGGAATGTGACTGCTAAGTAATTGAAACAAAGGTTGAATCTAGCCCGTTGCGGCATAAATACCAGCGACTCGCGTGAGCGCCCAGTACACGAGCGCGTCTTAATTTGTTTGGCATGCCGTGGAATGCCATAGGATCCTTCGGCATGACGCGAGACGCCACAGGATCGTTGGGCATACCGAAGTGTGCCTTGCCACGCCGTGCCATGCCGTGCCGTCTGTGAGCGCAGGCCCTTATGGGGAAATGCCTTAAAGATATCCTTCTCGCGAGGGCAAGAACGGGTTTCGTTTGATTCGCACCGGTGTTCCACATTCGTATTCTGCATTCGCATATCAGTATGGCCACGGAAACGCACATGCACACATCCTTAGTCCCACTAAGCCAGCTGCCTGCAGGAGGCCTATTCTCGAGAGAGGACGGAGGAGGTAAATACCTTAGGAGGAATAGGAAGAACAGTCCTATTCCTCCTAAGGTATTTACGTGGTAGAGCCACGCTGCAGCTATATTATGGTTGTAACATGAATGGGTCGGCTCGACCGGGGTAGGACTACGCTCTCACAGAATACCAGCGTAAAATAGCAGCTTGATGCTGCTGTGTTTCGTATGGTGAGTGTAGAGAACCGGAGACCCTTTTTACTGGAAACGAGGCATTCCATCTCAGTCCTCGGGGGTGACAACGCATCTGCATTTTGATTCTTAATTGAGGATAAATGTAGATGTCTACGGGCTACAGCATCTACTTACCATCAGGTGGACTGTGTGCTCGTTTGTCACCCTTATTCTATAAAAAAAAGAAAATAAAGAAGTTAAAATGCGTCTGAACACAAGGCACGCCTTCTTACACGGTCTTCATCTCCACCAGCAGTGAATACCTGACTTACCTCTGTCGAATTTAACGTAAAAGTATGGAGTAACCTTTGCAAGCGATGTTTGAAACAAGAGGAGGAGGTGTTCGACCACTAGATCAAAAATAATTGTCAAAAAATATTGTCTTTACTTTAAGTCAATTTGTAAAATGTGTGGCAATGTCTAGTAGTCTGCTGATAATGTCCTTCAGACCTAATTTTGGTCACGGCGACCAGTCTCAACGGAGACTAGCAATCTGCGCAGGATTATAGTGCCAGTGTGTATGCGCAAGCGCAAGTGCTATCACTGTTTCCTCACTTTCATAGTTCGATGGACCCGACGCGACCGGAGAGAGATCAGACGCAGCACTTACAGCTTTACGTGCTTTCCAAGGCACAGGGCATAGCTGCTAATGAGAATTTCTTCCAAAGAGGCAATCAGTCGGCTGATAAGCATAATTCAGCCAGATTTTTAATAACTAAGATTATTTAATCATAAAATATTTCGGAAAAATAATAAAAACGCCTTCAGAGATTATTAAGAAAAATATTTCATTGTCAGATTACACCACCTCGTATAATAAGAAGTACATATCAGTCGTAAATTTTACCTTGTGAACAGTATCTCCTTCCATTTGGGCTGTGGACGGAACTAGGTTTGACGGTGGTTTTACTGGTGGTGGTCTTGAGGCTTCCGCAGGCAAATAACTATAAAAAAATAAAATAAACAATATTAACCTAACTGTAGGAGTTGGATGCTGTATATAACTGTATACATACATATAGATAATTTTTGGTAATGTTAATCCCAATTTCATACCCTGCTTTAGAGCATGCGTGCCTTCAAAAAAAGGATAATTAATTTAATTAAATAAATTAGCTTACAGGTACATAATCTCTAACCTTAAGACAAAATTTCAGCCTACTAAACTTAGTTCGGCACTAAAAGTGGCTGTGAGGGGGCGGCACATTCAGTTCGTACATTTGTAACAAACTCTGATGCAGATGTTTTTGTAATAAGTTGACTTAAGAAATGCTTTTGACTCTATATATTACATTAAGGAATATCATAATATTAAGGAATTTATGGATGATACTAACCCCTGGGAATGAGGTGATCGCTACCAAGCTATTTCTAATTTGTTTTGTATTGTTAATTGTCTAACATACATGATTGTAAGCTGTTATTTTAAAAAAGTCCCGCTGGGTTTCTTGCTGGTTCTTCCCAGAACAGAGTTTTTTTTCCGAACCAGTGGTAATTAAACAAAGAGTGACTTTCAATAAGTATTATTTATAATCTATATTGAATAAAAAAGTTCCTGTTTTTGTTTCTGTTTCTATCTATAGGGTAACCCTGCTGAAAGAAGTGACTAACAGTACCTCCGAAATTTTAACATTACGTTTGGTACAGTCAAAATATTAACATGTTTTTTTTTAGGAAAACCAATATAATATTATCGATTCTGTTGTCGGTTTTCAGCACGGTGACCCACTAGGTCCAGCGTTTGTCAGTTTATGAATTCAACCAATTAAATTTTTCAATTATTTCAAATTTGAATTCCTGAATGTCTGGTGATGGATGACGGTACGCTGGGAGGTAGAGGAGATGACGTCCGCAGTGATCTTGCTCATATTTTACAAAATTTATAAATATTAGTCTTGAATCAAGTAACAATAACTGTGAAATGTTTATTCTCAATAATTTAGTTTATAAAGTCTGAGATGGTGAGTTAGTCAAGTTGCGGCTTACGGCTTGCTCAGCTGATAAGAGTTTAGGTTTACTTTATCAGCTGACTGACGCACTATAAACGAAACTAGACTGTCAGTACAAATAGGTGTGAGTACTTGAGATTATCTAAATAATGAGGATGACGATGACGACCTACAAACAAATTTTCACATTTATAATATTAGCAATAGTAATTCAATGCATTGTATACCTGTTCTTGTAAATGGTCTGTGCTTCAAATCGCTTGGACGGGGTGACTGGATTTATGCAGCTATTCGGTATGATGGCCCGTCGTCGACAGTCGCTTTTAGCATCCAGGTAACTGAAAAAGAAATAGAGTATTCACATATGAATAGAGTATTCACTTTGTTAAATGCAAATTTGCAGCCTATACACACGTCCGACCGCTAGACACTGGCAATTCATTCCTGGGTAAGTGTTATGAAGCAAACAGACTGACGCACTTCTTCATTGCGTGTTAGCGGACTTTACATGTTCTCGACATATTTTATTCCTAAGATGTGTGCAACTTGGGGGCTAGATAAAGTGATGACCTCGTAAGATATGCAAGTAGAATCAGCGCTTAAATTTGCAATTAACAATTTCATTCTAATTTACAACAATTTCATAAATAATGGTTGAAAGACGAATAGGTGGGCTCGACCGGGGAAGGAACACGCTCTCAAAGAATAAAATATCAACTTGATGTTGTTATATTTCGTATGGTGAGTGGGCATTCTCTATTTGTCCTCAGCATTTTAATTCTTAATTGAGGACAGATGAAAGTGTTTGTGGGCTACATCTTCTACTTACCATTAGCTGGACTGAGTGCTCGTTTGTCACCCTTATTCTATAAAAATTATGTGTACATTTGATAGATGCATTAAAACGTTTTCTTTCCGATTTTCAACCAGGTTTTTACGTGGTAGAGCCATGCTGCAGCGATAGTAGTAGTATAGTTATAGCACGATTGGGTCGGCTCGACCGGGGAAAGACCACGCTCTCACAGAATACCAGCGTAAAATAGCAGCTTAACGCTGCTGTGTTTCGTATGGTGAGTGTAGAGAACCCGAGACCCTTTTTACTGGAAATGAGGCATTCGATCGTAGTCCTCACGGGTGACAACGCATCTGCATTTTGATTCGTAATCAAGGATAGATGTAGATGTCTATGGGCCACAGCAACCACCTACCATTAGGTGGACTGTGTGCTCGTTCGTCACCCTTATTCTATATAAAAAAAGGTTGACGACTTCTAAATAATCGAAAGCTATCAGCTGCCGTAAGTACGTAGTGATACAGAAGTGAAGTGTAGCCCCTACGATAATATACATGGTTATTTTTCAAAGGGTAGTCAAATTTTAAACTTAAGTTTTTGAAAATAAGACTAAATAAGGCTTCTACTTTTATTTGAAATTATCCCAAATTGAATGTGATTTATGGGCAACAACTACGCGTACGCGCGCTCCTCTGTGTGCGATTCTATTCACAATGGTTTTGCCGACCGATAGACTTTTACTAATGTGTGCGTGCGTAGTAAAAAGTAGGCGTTAGATATTTATGAATGACAATCAGTTAATGCCACGCATTTTGAATTTAAAAGATAAAAAGGACAGAATGTTTGAGATTTGTTTTAATTAATTTTTCTTCATCATTTGCTTAAATTACTTATACGTGGTAGAGTCATGCTGCAGCTATATTAGTAGTATAGTTGTAGCACGAATGGGTCGGCTCGACCGGGGAAGGACCACGCTCTCACAGAATACCAGCGTAAAGTAGCAGCTTAACACTGCTGTATTTCGTATGGTGAGTGTAGAGAACCGGAGACCCTTTTTACTGGAAAAGAGGCATTCCATCTTAGTCCTCCCGGGTGACAACGCATCTGCATTTTGATTCTTTATTGAGGATAAATGTAGATGTCTATGGGACACAGCAACCACTTACCATCAGGTGGACTGTGTGCTCGTTTGTCACCCTATCCTGTAAAAAAAAATCTATTAATTGTTCAATTACATATCATTCGATGTGACATAATTTACGTCATTGAATAATGATGATAATATGATGACGTTTGTGAATTACTATGGAAAGACATGGCTCAAGGACGAAAATTATGTGGCTGTTTGGAATTCATTCCGAGTGTCACAGAACTACAAATTCCTTGGAATCTTGGCATAAAACAATATAAAATGAAATTAAAAAAAAACATCCAATTTTAGTAAAGTTTTTGGATTGCTTGCAAAAAAAATACCGTCCAGTTTTTTGCTAACACATCTGTTGTAACAAAGAAATTTAGAAAACGATTGCAAATGTACATTAAAAGAGACGTAGGTATTTATATAGGATATACAGTTACGTCTACTCAATAATGAGATGTGTTGTTCATTTCCTGGACATATTGTAGAATTTATAAATTACTCATTATTATTTAAAACGAGGAAGTTTAATTTGGTTTAAATGCAATACGCAATATGATTTTTGTTTAAGTTTGTGGTTATTAAAAATTAATCAATAATATATTAAAGTATGAATATATTTTCTATTGAACTGTACTTGGGTGGAAAGGCGGAACAACAATCAAAAAGTGAATTCCGACTATCCACCTCGTCTAAGGTGGATTTCTTAGGATGGTAAACGGAATAACCCGCTAATTTGCCTTAATCGTCATGCTTGATCGACGGATTGGCTAGTTTTATTTTAGAATAAGAGTGACAAAGGAGCACACAGTCCACCAAATGGTAAGTGGTTGCTGTGGCCCATAGACATTTACATTTATCCTTTAATTAGGAATCAAAATGCAGATGTCACCCCTGAGGACTGAGATGGAATGCCTCGTTTCCAGTAAAAAGGGTCTCCGGTACTCTACACTCACCATACGAAACACAGCAGCATTAAGCTGCTATTTTACGCTGGTATTCTGTGAGAGCGTGGTCCTTCCCCGGTCGAGCCGTCCCATTCGTGCTGCAACCACAATATAGCTGCAGCATGGCTCTACCACGTAAAAAGTACCAGACATTACGCACCTTTGACATTGCTTTCTTCGCCGAGGTCTGGCTATATTACGTTTGGTGTAACGATGTAGATAGTTTTACCGCCATCTATCGGAAGCCATAAGATTTTTCTGAAATTTCCTACAGTCGCCTCTAACGACTCCCCCGCGATGAAATGAGGTGATGGGGGTGATCCTCCTATGCCAACATCACACGGTACGGTGAAGCTTTCAGTTCAAAATTATACTAAAAGTTTGTTAAGATTCCATTAAATTATTCGTTGACAAACCCATGTTTTTTGTTGTTAATATCGATTATGATGTTAACTCCATCTTGTTATATCTATATGTTTGCATTTCAGTGGTATAAAAGGAACTCCAATTTTAGCGATTATCTTCTCTTGATTCAACCGTAATGAAGTGGCAAACTTTTGGTCAGCCAAAATGTTATAGTCAATGTAATTCGAAAAAAGGCTTTACATTAGGTTCTTTGCCGACCTTATCCGTCCAATTAACCGGTTGAATCTGCTGATTGGCATCGGGCAACGACAGATACATAAAGTACCTGAAACTCGATAATGGATTTCTACCAACCATACCTAACAGTGTAAGTGCAAACCATATTATATTACTAATGTAGGTACTAAAGAGTGCACACAAACCGAAAATTAAACCAAATTTTGCCTGTCATTCTAACCGTAATTTCTTTAAAGTTCAAAATAACTCGTATACTTGAAAAATGAAGCATTAATAAAAAAATAGCACTTCTAGCTAATTTTGTTATTATAGGCATATTTTTATAAGAGTATTTTTTTGTTTATTATCAATTTTTATTAAATAAATCCTTTTTATGCAAGAATACAACAATGAGAAAAATGTATTGTAGGATATTAAGTAATCTTCCATACATCAAAAGTGCTATTGGTGTATTGCAAATGTCGAATATTGAAATTGTTAAGATATTTCGCATTTTTCCACTGCAGCAATGGCCACTTTGTTACTAATGGCATGGAACATCTTATTCGGAGTTACTTTATATAGATTAAAAATGAACACCCAGCTCTCGCGAAAAGTTATCAAAATTTTCTTTCAACAAGTTTATTACATCAGGCGAGTAGCGTCTTAAAAATGTAAAAAGTTAGTATCCCAAAAATAAACCACTCATAGAAGTTAGCATGTACGTAACTCGATTTTTAATATAGAAGTAAATACTATGTACTATTAAACTTGATAGCATTAGATATACAAGGAATTCAAGTGTATTTTGCAACATAATCCTACCTAAGTATCTTTCTTTGACGTATTGAATGTAGCATTATCCACAATAATACAATTACCTCGAATGTGCTTGTAGACTTTAAGAGGCTTTTAGCTAGTTATAGTACGGTATTACAATAAAGATCGTTATTATTAGTTTTTAATAACATCAGCTATTAAAAAGAAATATATAAGGAAAACGTAATGGCATGGCATGAAAATAATGACAATTGACAGCATAACCCATATCACGGTTAATGTTCATTACTGTACCGTGTCGTGGCGGTGTAAGATTATCCAATATAACGTCCCGTATGTAGATATCGCTCCGAGGATGACGTAAGGGGCGACAGAGGGAAACTGGAACAGGATATGGGCTGCAGCATGTTCTTGATAACAATTCAAAATGATAAATAACTGCGGTTGCCAACACACCCGCCCAGCGTTGCAACTATGGTAAATTCCTCCCCATGAGGCGATCTGTGGAGAAAGCCTATGTTCAGCGGTGGATTTATAGGCTGAAATCGATTGATAACAGCAAGTAATTTATTAAAGTGGCTTTTGGAAAAACAATTTTATTCGGCAAATGAACTGCTGAGAATAAAAGAAAACGTTTCTATTGACTGTTAAACGCTGTTTTGTCTTTGATCATGTTTCAAAGAGTTAATATCACAATTGCATACGAATGCACCTTTGATTTTATTTAAATATTGTATTATAACCTTTCACATATCTAAATTGGTGAAATATGTGATACTTTATTATTTTATACGAACATCTTTCTACCATATTTCTTATGAATAAATGTATTATTATTATTATTATATATTATAACCACACATGTTGAACTACTCAAATAATACGATTATCATGTTATTGCATCTCATCACGATGGGGTCGTCAGAGTCGTATACTTATAGGCTTGCGACATAATATGCACAACTTTTAACCCCCGACGCAAAAAGAGGAGTGTTATATATTTAACGTGTGTATGTGTGTGTCTGTTTGTGGGATCGTATCGTGAACCATTTCGAACTATTTTCGACCTTCAATAGGTCAAAAACTATAAGACCTACACACTTGCCATTTAAGTTTAAACTTTACTTTTTTAGTTGTACTATTTATTTTTATATACATACTGGGTTATTCTGCAACTAACCGGCCAAAGAACAATGGCGAACTCCCATACAAATTCTTATGTCAGGTAATCTGAAAGCGTCTTTACATGAAAAATATCAAAAGCGATTCACCATCCTTACCTGAGATTGTTTGTCTAAATTTTTTTTATCGACGAAGTCAGGAATAATTGTTACGAGGCTTTGAAGATTTCTAGGTTATGTGAAGTTATGTCACTGAAATGGTTCAAGATATATTATCAATTAATGAGTTTTTGACCTAAAGGATTTCAGTCATTTAATCTTATATTAATGTTCTATTAATAACTATTCACTATTAGGTATATTACCGTTTCAAGGTTATTTTTGAGTAATCAACTGGTGGGGCAGAATAAGCTCTCTATTAAGGAATTTACTCGCTTATTAATAAGTAATATAGGCGAATGGTTAAGAAAAATTAATTTAAAAAAAATCTCAAACATTCTCCTTTTTATCTTTTAAATTCAAAATGCGTGGTAATAATGCATTATTTTAACTGATTTTACTGCGCACGCACACATTTGTAAGGGTCGATCGGTAGGCAAAAACGTTGTTGCTCACCCAGTGGGATAGGCAGAGACGAATTTCCATTTTTATTCAAACATACCTCTCGCTTTTTTCACATCCAAATATATTACGCATACACAAGCTCGTCGGTTAAGGGTAAATTTAACTTGGCCAATCTTCAACATATCATCAATTTGGTCGATAAATTTCTGTTTAGGGCGTCCCTTACCGACTCTGCCACCAGCTTCTGTGGCATAAATTTGTTTTGTCACTCTTTTTTCATTCATTCTTTCTACGTGTCCAAACCACTGAAGCATTCCTTTCATGATCCTGGTCACAACATCTTGCGAACCACACTTTTCACGTATCATACAATAGGTATATATGTTGTATTAATATACATAATATGTATTTTATTATTATATGTAACGTGTATCTATCTATGTATTTGTGTAATGTTATGTATAATATATGTTATGTATAATATAATATATTTACATACATTATATGTATATCACAGTACGTATGCAATTGCACCTGCTAAAATATTTCATCACGCCTCGGGTTGACTTGCAGAGAATGGCGTTAGACTTAATGTCGTCCTTTGTTACCTTATTTATAAAGGTGATAACAATAAAGTTTAAATAAATAAATAAATATAACAAATACATATATAATATTATACAAAATTCAGTATCAAAGACCTAATAAATCTTCTTTTAAATAATTTGTAGAACAGTCTACATTGCTATAGCCCTGTTTTAAGGAATTATTATGAAACTTTGCACCTGCTGAGATATAACTCCTTTAACGGCGAAACCAACAACCGCGGAAGTCGTTTGCAACTTTGTACCGAAATTGGCACTCTTTTCCCGTTCCGTTTTTGGCGGCATCAATATATAATTTACCTTAGAGTGTATGTCGTGTTGTCTTCTATTCGCTGACAGGGTTTCTGGTACTGACCCTTGCATGCCCAAGGAAGAGGCTCCTTGGGTTGCACCTGATGATAACATAAGGTTTTAAAATGATATGTAAATTAGATACAATGTAATTTCGACTTTGGATAAACACTCTTTCATCATCATTCTTTGGAAGGCTTATCTCTAGTTGTGGTTTTAAAAAAAGACTTGTTGTAATACGTCGGTTAAATTATAATATTATACGATAGTGGCAGCGCAAAAATCGCAGCTTGAATCATGCTAACGAAGTTTCCGAACAACTCTGCTTATATAACAAGCTAAGTACATAATATATATACTTTATATCTATATGTATATTATGCAATGTTATTTAGTCGCTTCCCGAGCTGTATATCTTGATCGATCGTAGACCTCTCGTTTTCCTTCGTTTTACTTCCAAGGTATTACACAGCATAAGAAAAACATTTGTTACTGTTGTACCTATAATGAAAAAATTTTGGACTGTTTTTGGATATTTTGTTAAAGTCAGTGATATTGAAACCCTCACACAATATATCCCCCTTACACTTAAACGAATAATTTCAATAATGAAATATTGAATTTTGAATTGTATTGAATATGTCATATTGATATACTTCACGTAGTCGTAAGTTCAAACGGTTTCTTAAAATGGATATTATTAATATGTTACCTAGCAATGTTAACGCGTCATCAAAGTCATGTGTACTTGGTGGTTACTTGGTGGTGGTACTTGGCTTCTACGGCTTTGGTCCTAAGTTCGAATCGCATAGTAAAAACACTAAAAGTTAGTTTTTAATATCGTTTGTGTTGTAGTTGTCTCCGTATCATTGAGACTGCATTAAAAAAAAATTGAAGTGAGAAACGAATTTGCAGTCAAGTTAGTGGCTGCTGCAAGCCATGGACACCTGCACCCAATTTTAAACGATGGTGGTTACTTGACGGCTCCGTGGCGCAGTGGCTTAGCAATGAGTTGTTGCGCTGGGGGCCGCGGGTTCCAATCCCGCACGGAACAAGTATTTGTATGGCCTACAAATAATTGTTCCGGGTCTGGATGTTTGTCCTCGTGCAATTTATGTTTGTAAACTGCCTCCACGATACAGGAGAAAATCCTAGTGTGAGGGTAACGTTTTTTAAAAAAGAAAAAAAAAAGAAAAAAAAAATGAAGACTACAGGTGCGTTGTCACCTCTGAGGACTAAATAGAATGGCTCCACAGCCTGTAAATATACTTACTACTTGACGGCAGAAATAGGTGCGAGGATGGTACTTTTATCCGGACGGCCTTCTAGGCAGAAAAGAAAGAAAAGGATCTTCAAGAAAAGAGCCTACACTTTTTTAAAAGGCCGGCAACGCATCTGCAATTCCCCTAGTGTTGCAGTTGTTTATGGGCGGCGGTAGTCACTTACCATCAGGTCAGCCGCATGCTCGTTTGCCCCATCTGCTATATAAAAAAAAATACCGCCTAGCATCTGATTTTAATTCCGATATTTTCGAGCAACATCGGCTATTGGTTATTTCGAACAACTGACCCGAATTTTTGTCTTGAGCAGTGTATGTGTCGAAATTAGTCAGTATTGCATCCTCATCATCAGTAAATAATTTAATGTTTTAACAAATGAATTAAATTCGTACGGGTCAGCACTTATATTATGGTTGTAGCATGAATGGGTCAACTGTCACAGAAACCAGCGTAAAATAGCAGCTTAATGCTGCTGTGTTTCGTATGATGTGTGTAGAGATCCTTTTGTACTGGATACGAGGCATTCCATCTTAGTCCTTAAGTGACAACGCATCTGCATTTTGATTCTTAATCGATGATTGATGTAGATGTTTTTATTTGTAGCCACAGCATCTTCTTACGATCAGGTGGACTGCGTGCTCGTTTGCCACGCTTATTCCCTAAAAAAATGAAAAAGTAATAAAAGAGTTTTATACTACAAATATCATTATAGTACCGGGTTTGGTAAATAGCTCAATTTATGTGTGGTACAGTTCTCCATCTTAGCAGCGGGTCGCTCGTAGCATCGCTCCGGCGCAAAAGATTTCACCAACTCTATCTTTTCCGGCGGCAGGTATGACAGTTTGTTGATGGTTCGGTCTGTAATGTATAGGGATACCAATGTTTTGTAAAAGTTCTTTTTATAAATTAGCTAACTGTAGTGGCAATACAATTAATTCTACATCAGCCGTTATGTCTACTGCTGGAGATTGGCCTCTCCCTTACGTAGCGAGAGGCTTTGCCATAATTGCGACGATAGGCAGGCGGATTCACGATCGCAGTACCAGACGTTTCTCACCTATTGGGCACTGCACTACACCAGTCTGGGCGATTTACATACAAACAGTTGTCAAATTAGTCACGGCGCGGGTCCTGTGTTCGAATCCCAGTTGGAGCAAAGATTTGTGCACAAATATTAATTATTATTGCTTTCAAGTATGGTTGTGTTATGTTGTGCCCATAAAAGTCCACACCTAAATATTGGCCTTCCCGTTGTAGGGAAAATTTGCCTTAATCGTCACAACCAGACGCCTATCCGAAGTACCTCGACGCTGCCCGTCTCCGGTCTGAGAACGTCTGGCGTAAACAAGATAATATCCCCCGATTGACACAATCTATGGGGGAGGTCTATGTTCAGCTGTGGGCTTGAAGGGCTGTAATGATGATGAAGAATGATGAATTAATCTTAAAAAAAGTAGAAAGCGGTTTCAAAAAACTAAAAGGAATAAAACAATTTCCACATTTTTACATATGTGTACTTAGAGTATACATAAACATACTATTATGCATACTCTAAGCTTTGGGGCTTTTATTCTTTGATTCACATTGTTTTAGCAGACTTCAGAAGCTATTAAACGTAGACACTATTCTCTGTCTACACTATTAAATTATGTGGAGATGACGGCATTCATGACGTTTTCTGTCACCCCCCGGCGCCACTTAAAAATGAGGTGTAATTTTTGACAGATTTCATAGCGGAGAAGTTAATTTGTTCGAAAAATTTAAAGATTAATGTTTCTTTCTGTACAATTAGTTATATTTTATATTAATTAGATTAAAAATAAATAAACCAAATCACAGATATTCATAAAAGTGGAAAAATAAAAAAAGAGTTAAAAATGTGTAATAAATTAAAGAGGAAACCATTGTTTTGTGTATTAGTATAATACTATAGAAACTGATAAACTTTTATTTAAAACTAACTTCTCAATTAAATGACATTGTGTAACAAAAAACTTCACCTCAGCGTCAACTAGCGACATCTGGTGAGCGGAACATTATTAGTCCTTAGCCTTCATTAATTTATTATCTTAGTTTTCTGAAATCGGTTTTTTAAAGTTTAATTATTTGACCCTTTTGATTGGACTAAGCAATATCACACAACCTAACAACCAGAACGTCTTTTAAATGCTTACTTATGGGCGTTTTCCAAAAAGTTGTACCTTGAAAAAGTCAGTGTCCGACCACTTTCAGAATAAATTATCAAATTTTATAAAAGTTTTATTACATATAATTTATTTTAACAATAAAGTAACATATAGTCTCATAAATCAAATAAAAATAAGGTCTGAATCTGTTATAAATCAAAAATAAAATCAAAATAAGTAAAATGAGGTCGATGTTTTGGTATGTCCCACATCTACTGTGTCAAGTTCAGAGTCACATAATATGGTCGTGTTATATTATTATTCAAACGTTTTGCATTTGACTGGTCATTTATGACCGTAAATTCAATTTTAAACCTTAAAATGTACATGTTACGGTTGAAAATTATTTTAAAATACCAGATTTTGGGTTGTCCTGCAAAATAGCGTATGATGGAATTTCCGCGTACGTGACCGCATTTTCAACGACTTCAACAAAAATACTACCAATTCAATACATTTTCCAAATATAGCAACATTATTAGTCTATGGTGGCTGCTATATTTAATTTTGACAGTCAGTCGCCAACAAAACGTACTCGAAGTGGTTGTCGCGACTCATGTGAAAAATATTTCCACAAACGATACTGCTTTTCTCCAGGTAACGTATTCATGTGTATTTCATTATATTTTCTATTAAACATGTTAATTTATTGTTATTTGAAATGTTAAGTTATATTGAACAAAAGTTTGATAACTAATTAGTAAATTCATTTGAAAATTTTATTGGCATGGTTACGTTACCATCGCATGTTATAACGCTACTATCGCATGAATGGAACTCAAAAGTGACGTAATGGAATCCTAAAGGTCGGTTCATAAAGTTATCGTTTTAATTAGTGTTCTAAAGTCTAAATAAATAAGTATCAATAAAATAATTATGAAATGCCTCGAATTTTTAAATGAATTGCTTATTACTTAATTTCATGTAAATCAAACAAGATTTTTCGAGTAGGTATTTCGGCTCAAAACACTCCATTCAGGATAACATTAGAAAAATAACAGTGAAATAACGATAGTTATTACGTTATATTGTTGAAATGGCTGCATTTAGTGTTCAATTTTAATGGTATCCTGAATGAAAATCTTTTTTGTTTTTTGCGTGAATTGATCGTCAAAATATATGTGATAAACAGTTATCACATTTATTTTGACAATTATTTCACGCAACGCTTTTTGTAAATCTATATAAATTTTTTCACAAAAATTTGAGATTTTTCGTACGGGGTACATTATGATAACTCACTATTGTTTTTAGGCTTAAATATGCCCTTGACGGCTGCAGAAAAGTCAAAACGGTACCGAGAAAAAATCAAACAAAACCCGGAAAAATATGAAGAATTTAAGAAGAAGGAATTACGAAGACAAAAAAAAACACCAAAAGAAGATTAAAGAGCTCACTGAGGACGAGAAAATAGAAAAAAGAAAACTCTGGAGAGAACAAAAACGAAAACAAAAAAACAAAAACACTCAACCGAATCCACAATCAGGGCAATCACGTGACGCATCCAATACTTCAGCTTCACATTCATTGAAAATTAGGTACCGAAAATTGTTAAATAACTATAAAAGGTTTTAAAGACGATTCGTCAATATAATACAACAATACTGACTCTGAGAAAGAAATTATACCGAATGAAAAAAATGAAACCGAATTTGATTTATTGAACACAGAAACGATAAATTGAAAGCTAGACAAGAAATAATGGAAATATCAATTCCTATTACGTACAGGAATTGTAAGAAAATAAAGAAAAACAATTACTTAAAACGTGATTAGAAACAGGCGCAAATATTGGAAAAGCACCTGAAAGTAAGATTTTAGGTCTTAAAGGAAGAATCAGGAAAACGGTTAATGTACAACGACCAATAAATAAGAAGACTCAGGAAGAAATAGAACTTTTTTATTTGAGAGACGACATAAGTAAAAGCACAGCTGGTAAGAAGGAAACCAGGTCCAAAGACAAACAAAAAGCACAAATAAGATACTTAGTCGACACACTGAAAAACGTATACGAAATTTATAAAAAGACGGTGGGTCATGTGGCTTCACCACCTTTACATATACAAGCCTTATTATGTACTGTCTCAAGTATCAATAATAGAGAAACCTGCTTATGTATTAATCACAGTAACTTTGAGTACATGTTTAATGCACTGAAATGTAAAGGTGTCATAACTTACAAGAATATAAAGGAGCTCTTGAACATCGTTGCATGTGATATTACGTTATGACTGCATGTACAATAAATATAAAGATTGTAAGAGTATTTCATATGATGAACAAAAACTCGATTCTGCTATATCATGGTTCAAATGGGCTAGGTAAACCATGAATATGAAAAATCTGGCAAAGTATATACAACTAAAAAGACCACCAAACAACAAGTAAAGGAACTGTACTTGATATCATCACCAACTTTCAGAACGAGCTACCGGCGTTTAAAACTCATTTCTATAATTGGATTGAATAACAACGTCAATACAGAAATTGTATCAAGAACATGAAAGATGACGAGATACTCATTTTACGTGACTTTTCGAAAAGTTTGAATGTAAATATAGGGAAGAAGTCCAATCAATGCACTTTGGTGCCTCAAAAACACGATCACTTTACATTGTGGTGTAATTTTTGGAAAATCTATCCCAATCATTTGTATCTGTTTCAGATAACAATTGCCATGAGCCGAATGCCATCTGGGCACACTTGATACCAGTTATCAAACTTGCAAAAGAAATGAACCCTCATATCAAAGTTATACACTTTTTTCAGACGGCCCATGCAGCCAGTACCGTCAAAAAAGAACTTTTATCTTTGAGTTTATTCACCCGAAAATTGAAACTATCATATTCAACATGGTCATTTTCGGAGGCAGGTCATGGCAAAAGTATGGCAGATGGGATTAAGCTGTTAAGAGACAATTGATAAAAGGATTTCTTATGGTCTTGATGTTACTAACGCCACTGAAGCATTTCAAATTTTAGAGAACAGCATGAAGACAGTAAAGTGCTTTTACATAAGTAATCAAGATATTGAAAACATGAACCAACTTATTCCCAACGGCATTCAAGTTGTTCCTGGTACAATGCAATTGCATCAAATATCATCTACACAATGTAACCAGATTAAATATCGGCAACTGAGTTGTTTTTGTGGGGAATATCGTGGTTTGTGCAGTTGCTATTGTCCCAAATACATAATTTTGTTAAACCATCAAAAGAAACTGTCGAATTGAGTGTTGAGGCCTTAATAGTTCCTGGGACGTCAAAAGACAACATGAACGTTACTCCTTGTTATTCGGGCCTAAGCATTGCGCCCCACAAAATGAATACAGCAATTGATTATGAATTTCAGAAAATACCCGACAGATAAGCAGTTCCCTATTGAGGTTATTCCTGATCACATGCTTCAAGATTTTGAAACATACCAAAGTGATAATGAAGAAAACATAAATTTTGATTTCCATGTGGGTCAAATGGATGAAACTCCAATTTATTCCTAGAAGACAACAATATTTCTGGACCACTCATAGAGATAACTTTCTGACCGATAATCAGAGATTAGTCGAACCTAAATCTGATAGCATAATTCCAATCCTGGAAAGTTCATGCATGACAGCTTCAGATCACGTTCTTGGTAATACCCAAAATAAACAGCTCAAAGAGAATCTTGCATCTCTTGAATGTTAGCCTCTAAGAAGAGAAAATAAATATATTGAACGACAACAAACATAACGGAAAAGAATTTAAGTCATCAAGGACTTTTTTGTGCTCTATTTGCAAGGAGCGTCAGCCTTTTGTTATACAAAGAATGGTAAAATGTAATGCATGTAAAAATTGGGTTTGCCTGATATGTAGCGGAACAACCTTTTTTGACTACATTTGTTCGATTTGTCTTGGGACTGATGAATAGTGTTGATTGATCTCAAATGTGTTTTTTCGTATTGTTTTTTTTAAGTGTTGTTTAAGTTACTTACTTTTTACTTTTTTACTCTTTTTTGTTACAGTTTAAGACCGTTTACAACGTACGGCATTTCATACAAACTTTCAAGTCTTTATTTTCGAAATAAATCAACCGATTTTAATGAAACTTCCTACGCATAAGCAGGATATATAGGTCCAAAAAGTTAATGAGAACATTTTCGAAAAATAATGTTACAGCTAAATTCGACCGATTTTAAATTTTCCATAGAAACAGATATTTCCAATTATCTTGTTTTAAATAAGACATTTCGAAAATGTTCTTTACTAACTTTTAGAGCTATGTGTCCTGCTTATGCGTATGAAGTTTCATTAAAATCGGTTCATGCATTACGAAAACAAGGACTTGAAAGTTTGTATGAAATGCCGTACGTTGTAAACGCTTTAAATGACATACTAGTAATATTATGTTTAATACGATAAGTACAAATTACCATGATTGTTGTCATAATTCAGAGTCATATAGACGTTGCCTTATAGTTCCTAAACGTCATTTTGAATTCCATTAACGTCACTGTCCTATTATTACTGTGATTTATTTTCTAAGACTAATTAATAGATCTCTAAGAAATTTGACTGTTTTTGTTCAATATAGTTTATTATTAATTTTAATTTGTTATAATTAAACTTTTGAAAGAATATTTCATATTTGACGTTCTAGGATGAAAAATATAGTACAAAGTACCCAAAAGTAGCGTAAGGAATATCTTTGTTAAAACATTTTTGATTAGATCTAATATGCTGAATTATCAATATTTTTAGAAGACTGATTGTGTTTATTTTTCATAAATACTGAACTTCTTTTAGTTTTCATGAAAACTATTTTAAAATTAGTAACGTAATGGAATTTCTTGAGAACATAATTTAATTAAAATTGTAATTATTTTCAAAATTCATTATTATTTTCTTAAAAAAATACTATTTTCATACTGCTCATACTATATTTTATCAATTTAATTACATTTTGAAGCTAAATGTTAAAACTCATATAAGTGGAATTCTAATTACGTCACCGACAATTTTTTTGAAAAACGCCCTTATAACATTTCATCCCCTATTTTTCCAAACAATAGGGAATGGAACTTTTTTTTTCAAATCTAAATAAAACAAATTGCCTGTTGACCTGCGAATAATACCTGCCAAAAATGTTTTTAAAAGAAAAGTATACGGGCATATTATCCGTAGCCTACAAAGTTGTGTCAACTTTCTTTATATGTTTATAGTTATTTATATATACATTTATTCAGATGTGTGTATTTATTTATATATGTGTATCAATTGTATATATTTTATATATATGTTTTATTATGTATATATTTGAATTTGATCATGACAACTTAACTGTCCATAACTCCCTCTCTGTTCTAGCCAAGGTTAGAGAGTAGAGAATGCCATATACCCATTAGTATTAAGCTCGCCTTTTGTACAAATCTTTGGTGCAATAAAGAACAAAATAAATAAAATAAAATAAATAAAACTTTAGGGTAACCTATATCGCGTAACAAAAAAAAGTCAGTCGAATTGAAAACTTCTTTCTTTTTGAAGACAGCTATAAATAAAGTAATTACTTTCAAAGGGTTGTTCTACACAGTGGAACTTTGCAGGTGGCTTGCAGCTCTCGCGCAGCACGCACGGCTTCGGCACGAAGTCATGGCGCTGCGTGGTGATGTTTTGCATTGGGCCTTGTCCCCACATGTCATGGTGGCATGGTCGGATCGGCTGCGTCACGCACACTGGGTTCGGGAGGAAGGAAAGCTGCAACAACATATTTTTTTTATTCATGTGATCAATTGTAAAATTTAAGTTAAATTGTGACAAAACCATAATGGTAGTCACTCGGAGTCCGAGTGACTATTATTAATTTGCGCCGTTAATGATTGTCCGAGTTTTCGACTATCATTATCGGACTATCATTATGGTTTTGTGTGACCATAACGATAGTCACTCGGGCTATAATTAGGTTTTGTGGGGCTCGGAACACTGTAACACTGGTATCCTGGTATAGGTTCCTCTCTCACATTGTCCAATCATCAGTAGAATAAGTGATGAATTTCATCAATGCGCTGTCATTTGAGCCATTGTGATTGAAACTAATATTTATTACTTACTACCTGGACCCGGCGCGTTGCTGTCGTTTGTGTCGTGAGTTGAAAAAATAATTATGGAAATATCATTTTAATTTTGGAAAAGTTTTATTGTTTAATTAGGAATGATAATACATTCATTGAAATTGAATGATATATAACTTTCAAATTATTTTTTCGGTATGATACGCGCGCCACCTACTGTAACTGTAAGTCAATTGTACCATGCCTATAACATTGGTGCAAGTGCAAGCAATATGTTGACAAAGTTTTACGGCAATCTGATGAACGGTATGGCAGCGCATAAAATACGAACTAACAAATATTAATTTTTTAGTTCGTATTTTATGCGCTGCCATTAATATTAAATATTTAAAAAGTAGATACGTTAGTCGGGTGTCTTAATCTAAGAATAAATACATGCGAATTACATAATGAGCACATTCTACAAAATAATTAGGAAGCTCGTTTTTTTAGACATTAAATTTTACAACAATTTTGTAGAATTGTTTATATGAATTACAGTAGAATCAGCATGGTAGCGATCACCTCAATCCCAGGCGTTATTTTCGTTGATGTAACAAAGTAATTTATGCCATTTTTTCAATAACATTTTTAAACTTGAATACTACCTATTTGTATGGCTGACAAATGTTTTGTGTCAGGAACTTTGACCGTGTCCATTTTTGAGTGTCAAATCCATATGGGTCAACTTTTTTAAAAGAAAAATTGTAAATTCTGTCATATTTATTCCCATCTACATATGAAAGACTTACCTTCTGTACAGTACAAGATTCCATAGGCTCACAGCTTGGCACAAGGTTGGGAGGCGGTTTCCTTGGCACGCCTCTAAGATTCTGGCAGCCATCGACCGGCAAGTACGATAGTTTGTAAGTAGTGCACGATTCTACTGGCGCAGTAGGTTTCATGTAACAGCGACGTGGCGCGTAGGACTCTGGGATCTTGGGCTGCTTATAGCACTGAAGAAAAACAAGAACAAATTATACAAAATGTTACAACTTAGCTCATTACACCATTTTGTTCCTCCCTCCCCTTTTTATTTTAGGAACGTACCAGGTTCCTGTAGTAGGACTCCTCTTGGCAGAGGAGTCCATCTGGGTAGGTACCACGCGATTGTCTATTTTTTTTTAAATATTCTACTAAGCCAGCGCTTAACTGCAATCCCACCTGATGGTAAGTGGTGATGTAGCCTAAGATGGTGAAGCGCACTGACTTAACAAAACCTATTCACTCTTGCCTTGAAGACACCCACATTGTAATCGGATGGAAACACAGATGCTGGCAACTAATTCCACTCGTTTGCTGTACGCATCACGAACGATGTAGCGAACCGTTTGGTTCGAATGCGTGGTAAGTCAACAACGAAAGGGTGGAGACTGGCCGAACGTCTGGTTGTCCGATGGTGGAAGGGAGAGGGAGGAATTAAATTGTGCAATTCCTGCGCACACTCTCCGAAATGCATCCTGTAGAAAACCGAAAAAGGCTCGCTACTTTGCGCCTGTGTTCGAGGCTGGTAAGATTGGTATCTATTTCTGACGCGAAGCAGCAGTGCGTGAACTGCTGCTAGAATAGCATCAAATCTCTCTTTACAAGGTTTTTTTGTAGCATAAACAATAACTATTTGTGAGTCTAGTATTGTATGTCTTGTACTTAAATTTTAGGTTAGATTACAGTTTATAATGACTATCTTGTTCACACAGTCGCTTCTTTCCTAGCTGTATCTTGAAGTAATTGGATGTCAACTTCATCTGGTGGCAACTGTATAGTCTGTTCGCTAAGATAGTGTCGGTACACCCGGAGGCGCACATATTTTTTATTATTTTATTCATTATTCAGATAAATACACCCATTTTGTTAGTACATTTAAAATTAGGGGTTAGTAAATTTACAGAATACAAAAATTATTATACAATATCTAAATTATCATTTTTTATTAAACATACTGGGACTGGAACCCATATGCACTGTGTTCCACTGCCTCATCACAGGGCAATCTTGCCTTCCATATAATATGGAAGCTAGGAGGCTGTTGGTGCTGTCTCGCAAGCGATGCATCAAGAAGGTTATTCTTTTGCGTAATATTATTGCAAAGCTGTCAACCCCTGCCTTGGCAAAAATACGTGATGCGCTGCAAAAGCGTTTCAGCCTCAACACCATCCTCATTATCATTATTATTTTGCTTTTATTTTTTCATTTTGTACTTTGTTAAATGTTTTTCTATTCTAAGAATAAAATATACTTTTTTTATTCTTATGGTTATTGTAATAAAATACGAATATAAATAATAAACACAAGTTATGTAGCAAAGAACTTTTCACTACAGCGCTTTGTTTTGAAGTGCCAAATTTTCCTGCGGGCGTAAGCCGCACGCGGCGACCTTTGATGTCGCGGCGGCGCCTTTGACAAGATGCGGCACGTTCTAAGGCGAAGCGGCACAAAGGTGACCGTATCTTAGCGAACAGACTAGTTATAGCGTATAATGAAACCAAAAATAGAGCAATTTCGCACAGACAGCATGTGAGGCTATTTATCGGTGTCTATGACGCTGACCTATACCACATGAGTAAAGAAATCGTACCGTACAGAGGCAAAGCTTCATACAACCGCGCTGTGATAGAAACACTACTACAAGCTTGAGGCGCGTGTGTGCATGAACACTGGCGGCTCGTCACGTACAGAGAGAAACTGCTTTAAACCGGCTTGGCTAGTGCTCAAACTCAGGGTTGTGTAAAAAATAAGTGTAAAATTTTGTTTTTTAAAGAAAATTCGTATCAAATGAAATATAAAAAAGTGTAAATATGGTTTACGTAGATTTAAATCTTATCGAGGTTGCCGCAAGAGATACCGCTGATTTTGTAAATAAAATTAATAATTTGATTGATTTCTTAAACTCAAGTACATTGCGATCTCCTAATAAATATAAAAGAGCTTTTCGATGCGATAGTTATCAAATTGAGTTTTTAGAAGAAATGCTAGCATTTTTCAGGAAACTAAAGACGTTAGAAATAGCATAAATTTCATTCACGGATTTCAAGTGTCTATAAAATCTTTAATAAAACTTCATGAAGAATTAAAATCAGAAGAAATTAAATTAATTTATATTTACGAGACGTCTCAATAAAGATTGTCACGAAAATTTCTTTGGAAAAGTCAGACAGGCGGGTGGTAACTGCCAGGAACCAACATGTCGTCTAGTTAGTATTGCCTTCAATAAGATGTTTATAAGCAATATCTTAGGGAAACTTCAAAATACTAACTATGAATATTGTGATATGTTACTTATGAAACCAGACGATTGTCGTATTTTAATACACCATCACCGCAACCTGACAATGTTACTGCCCCTGTAGGAACAATTGATTATTATCTATTTGATTTACCAGAAAAAAAATGGTTTAGTGTATGTGTATAGAAAATGTTGTCTCGAACACCACAAATGTGATAAAATGAAATTGTACGTTACTAGATCTGAACAACCTATAAACATGGGAAAAGATTATTTTTCCAGTCATTACAAGGATTTTAATAAAGATAGTGTTAAATTGGGTTTTTTAATAATACTTCCTGACAATTTTATCGCCTTTATTGAATTGCTTGAGCGAAAATTTCGCGAATATTTTGACGTCGAAAGAAACATTGTAAATATTGGTAGTGAAATATTAAAACATGTGCAAGAGATTATATTTGTTATGAAATGCGAGTGCTTTCCAATAGATTATTTAAAAAAAAAACTTTACATTAAATTTAGAATTTACCACTTAATTAAAATCCACAACTAATTGTTGAAGAACAATAATTATACAAGTAAAAAATTTAGAAAACGTAGTTTATAAAAAAATATTATATCTTAAGTATCTATTAAAATGCTGATAAACGTTTTGTTTATTTAGCTTTATGCTCCTGTGCCAACCCTACCAAAATATGTAAAAAATTTGACAGCTTCTTAGAAGCTTTGCTTCTGTACAGTTTCTTTACTCATGTGCCTATACCTGTCAATTTTATATTAGGATGTCAATGGAATGTAAAGTTCTACATAATATTCTCAGATAATTTTTAATTCTACCATCATATCTTTATCAACTAATAATTTAAAGAATGACTAAAACTACATTAGAACTTATTTTTTTTAATTAATGAATTTAAAAATAAAAAGTTATAGGATTATTTTCACCGGATTAAGAATAGGAGCTTTTCCACAGCAGCACGATCGGCAAGGGCATGGATGCTCTTGCTTGCCGTCAATAAGCTTTCCATCTCGTAGACCGGACTTGATACCAGCGGATGGGGCGCACGGCGCAGCCGCTGGGCAAGGCACACACCTGCAGATCATAGAATGTTAACATTTAATCATCAATGTTCGATCATAGAATGTTTTTTTTTACGTGGTAGAGCCATGCTGCAGCTATATTAATAGCATAGTTGTAGCACTAATGGGTCGGCTCGACCGAGGAAGGACTACGCTCTCACAGTCAGTCTCACGTCACGCGTCACGAAAGCAATACATTTTCGTGGAACAGAGCAGAAAAGCGCATGCCCTTATCTGCTCTGTTTTGAGAATGACGAAAATGTGTTATGATACAATAAGCAATGTTTAATATCTCTATCTCATTACGTTAACCCTATAGTGACTCTCACTATAAGTAGTCACTAAGTAAATAAACGATTAACTTCTCAGTAGAAAGTTATTGTAATAGGTCCCGTTTTCCAAAATCAAATTTTGACATGTCTCCAAGTTTCAAGGTCGCTAGTGTAAGATGATATCTTTTTAGGAGGATATTTGGTGTGTATGTACGTATATTATACATCGTATCACGCACATATACACTAGAGGCAATGATGGTCGACGTCGGGCTGGTGATGACTTCAATCGTTGCAAAATTATTTAATTAGTACAACAGAATAAATAATAGTTAAAACCTAAGCCGTTTTTGGTTACGAATTAAAGAATTAAATAAAGAAATGGCAAAATAACCGAATTTTTCAGTGTCTTTCAAAGTGGAAGTTAGTAGTGTGTTTTACCACTAATAAAAAAATTACCATTTCGTTTTACTCATTTAAATGTTAAAAAAATGGCAGATCGAGCACGGAAAGACCACGCTCTTACACTACGTGATATAATGATTTAATACTTGGTAGAGCCATGCTGCAGCTATATTAATTGTATAGTCGTAGCACGAATGGGACGGCTCGACCGGGGAAGGACCACGCTCTCACAGAATACCAGCGTCAAATAGCAGCTTAATACTGCTGTGTTTCGTATGGTGAGTGTAGAGAACCGGAGACCCTTTTTACTGGAAAAGAGTTCCATTCCATCTTAGTCCTCAAGGCTGACAACGCATCTGCATTTTGATTCGCAAACGAGGATAGATGTAGATGTCTATGGGCCACAGCAACCACTTACCATCAGGTGGACTGTGTGATTGCTTTTCACCCTTATCCTATAAAAAAAAAACGTGAAAAATTATGTGTACAAGAACAATAGTACTGTTGTTGTAATGGGATTCATCTCAATCATCAAATGAAACTAAGGTCGGGTCGAACGTTTTCTCTCGTCCACTTCGAGGAACACTACCTTATCTTTGAAGTGAAAATTCTTTATCGACGTTGTGGAGAAATTTTGTACGGTATAGTAAATATAAAAATGTCATGTTTTTATATTTATAATTCTTGTAAAGATTTACCGCCGGGGCTGCATGTGTATACTATTATTTAACATATGTATATCTTCTATATCTATACAAATAAATAAAATTTAAGTGTCTGTTTGTTTTGTCAATATAACAGCTTTCTACTAAATATAAAAGTATATACGTTACTTATAACAAAAAAACAATTTTCAAATTTTTTGTGTCTGTCTGTTTGTTCCGGCTAATCTCCGAAATGGCTGGACCGATTTTGACGGGACTTTCACTGGCAGATAACTGATATTATAAGGAGTAACTTAGGCTTCTTTTATTTTAGAAAAAAAAATAGGGTTCCGTGCAATAAAAAATTAAAAGGCATGAAATTAATCGTAATAAATTACACGCGGGCGAAGTCGCGGGGAACAGCTAGTATAAAATAAAATAAGAATGATAAGTCGTAAAGAAGTTTAACTTCGTACGTGTGTACACAATTAAACGCACATTTTTTTTAATAGAATAGTGGAGCGTGCAACCACAATATAGCTGCCGTACAGCGTGTAACTGTAAAATATAGCTGAGGTAGAGCGTACAACCGTAATATAGCTGCAGCGTGGTGCAGACTATATTATGGGTGTACGCTCTAATAGTAGTATGAAACTGCCATTTTACACTCGTATTATGTGAAAGCGTGGCCCTTCCCTGATCGAGCCGACACATTCGTGCTACAATTATAATATAGAAATCTCATGCTAGGACAACAATAAACTTTCTTGAAAGCTTTGTGTCTGTCTGTCTGTCCTTCTTCTTTGCCTTTCTGGCCGCCCCAGCCAAATTTTCACTTAGTTAAACTGATATTTCTTATTAGGAGCATTCGTATTTTTGATTAAGTTAACATCTTCTATATATAAAAATCAATTGCTGTCCGTTAGTCTCTCTAAAACTCGAAAACAGCTGGAACGATTTTGATGAAATGTTTTGTATGCGTTTGAGTGGGTCCTTGGATAGTTTAGATTCACAATTGGACTCGGTAGGTGGCGCTGTTGTCGAGATGCAGAAATCAGCCGTGAGAAGCCGGGGCGGGTCGCTAGTTATGAATAAATAACTTTTAATTATGTTTTAATTATGATTAATATGTAGATAGATGTTCACATCTACCTACATAGATATGTATTATATTCGCCGTGTATTGCTGGACTAAGAGAATATTTTGCCCTATATTATCAGGAGTGTCGTTAACGTAAAACGCGACAGACAGAAATGAAGAGAAGGGATGTATGTAAGGAATAAGGAGACAGGCAGCAACATCTTCCAGGAAACTGAAAATAAAAAGACTGCGGTTTGTAACCGCCTGCCAAGCGTGGTACCTATGGCAAATATACCCCCTAATCTGGCAATATAGTGGGGAGCCCTATGTTCAGCAGTGGACTTTTGATAGCTATCTATAATGATGATGAAATGAACATGATGACATATGCCATACGAATTTTCAAATTAAAAAAATATATTTCTCGCCTTAATACTTATCGAACGATTGTAACTAAATTTTAGTTTTATGCGTCCGATTAGACCGATTAGTCCGCGTAGACCGTTTATGTTTTATATATTTGTTGTCTATAAATTATAAATGTAACGTTTATAGACTGCAAGCAATATATAATAATGTACAAGATAACTTACAAGATAATTAATATACGGGATAACTTTCTACATGATTGGAAAATTACTACTGACAACAATATTATCACAACCCGATGTGCACGATAAAATATTACTCACTCAGGCATAATTTTCTCGTTTGCGCTTATCTAAAACACTTTATAAAAAATAAAATAAATCTAAAACCTAAAAGGGCTATAAACTGAAAATAATTTTAAAAAAGCATATCTATCTAAAAATGACTATAAAATAAAATGACATTGATAACTTGCTCTTTTGTTAATTATAATATTATTTTCATAATTCCAGTCGGTCAGGTATTTTCAAAAAAGCAAAAAGTTGGAATTCAGATTAAAAAATGTAATTTCCCCGAAAGAAACAAACATTTCTTTTAATGAAAATTATATTAAAAAACTAAAAATTATTTAGCTATAATCCGCGTGCGAATTACATTGGGGTATTATATATTACCTACTTTTAAGGGCATCTCCCTCCCTCCCATAATTGCATGCATGTGGATTCCTCAACAGAGAAGCAGCATTAGAACTTAGAAACTATCTAAGCGTTCATTTTAGAAAGTAAATTGTTAAATGAAACTAATTTTTACGGATTATATCGCGTTTAATTTTAACTTTTTTTTTTTATAGAATTAGGGTGACAAACGAGCACACAGTCCACCTGATGGTAAGTGGTTGTTGTGGCCCATAGACATCTACATCTATCTTCGTTTGTGAATTAAAATGCAGATGTGTTGTCAGCCGTGAGGACTAAGATAGAATGCCTCTTTTCCAGTAAAAAGGGTCTCCGGTTCTCTACACTCACCATACAAAACACAGCAGCATTAGGCTGCTATTTTACGCTGGTATTCTGTGAGAGCGTGGTCCTTCCCCGGTCGAGCCGACCCATTCGTGCTACAACTATACTATTAATATAGCTGCAGCATGGCTCTACTACGTATAACTTTTTAATTCCTGACGTTTCGGGTGCTTTACAGCACCAATGGTCCCCCCCCGTGACCATGGGTGTTGTAAAGCACTTAGTTTCACACAAACAGTTAGTTTCATTTAATGTGCAGTCTTCGCGTAAATATAAGAAAACATTAAGTAAATTGTTACATTTCCATGTGATTGGTTAGGTAGGTAATATATTTTTTTAAAGTATACAATGAACTTACTTCATTTACTTGAACTACATGCTTTATATTTTACATAATATTAAAGTAACAAACAAGCTTGGACACGTGGTAGACGTTGCTGCTATAACATGGTTGTAGCACGAATGGGTCGGCTCGACCGGGGAAGGATCACGTTCTCACAGTATACCAGCGTAAAATAGTAGCTTAACGCTGCTGTGTTTCGTATGGTGAGTGTAGGGAACCGGAGACCCTTTTTACTGGAATCGAAGCATTTCACCTTAGTCCTCAGGGGTGACAACGCATTTGCATTTTGATTCTTATTCGAGGATAAATGTAGATGTCTATAGAATAGACTAGAATAGAATATAATAATTTTTATTTAATATAGATTATTACATAATACTTATTGAAAGTATTTTTTTTATTTACTAATGGGTCGGAAAATACCTCTGTCCTGGGAAGAACCAGCAAGAAACCCAGCGGGACTTTTAGGCATCCACTTACCATCAGGTAGACTGTGTGCTTGTTTGTCACCCTTATTCTTAACAAAGAAACACCCTAAAAAACTTAAAACAGATATACTGCCGCCAGACTAAATTTCGGTCACGGCGGTCAGTCCCAACTGAGATCAGCCATCTGTACCTACAGGAATGGATATACTAGTGTGTGCGAAAGCACATGTGCACTCTCTGCTCCCTCACTTACAGAGTCCGATGGGATAGCAATCCGCCACGTGCTTTCTAAAGCACGGGGGTGAAACAACGCCAAATTCTTGACGCTGATATTAAAAAAAATTGATAGAAAAAATCCAATAACCGATTTTTGGTCCGATCTGGGATTCGCACACAGACCACCTAAGCGGTCATAGATACCATATTGATAATGATGTCACCACTGTGGACCGAGATGAAATAAATAAATAGTGTTATTTGTTAATGAAATAAATAAAAGATTATCACTCTTAACAATAATCATTTAACATAACGTAAAACTTATCAGTTTTGTTTATTGTAATGTTTATCTTAGTCTGCATATTCCTGAATGTTATTATTCTAAGATAAAGTCAAAGATCATAGATACAGATCAAAGATTAAAAACGTTTTAGAGACAACCAATGTATTTGTTTTGCTTATGCTTATCGAGTGCAGTAACTTTATATAAGACATATATTTCAACAGAATTCGAAATAATAAAGTATAATAATTTACCATTACTGTTAAAGCCTACCACCACCAAACTTAGGCCTCCCCATAGATTGCCTCATTTGTTACAGTTACAACTGGGCTTGCCAGATGGCCGGCAAATCCGGGATTGTCCCGGACTTCGGCAAATCCGGGATTGTCCCGGACTTACGTGTCTTGTCCCGTGTCCAGGAATTACACTTTATAATCCCGGATTTCGAATTCCTACCACTAGTTTTTAAAAATCCAATGATAAATATTTAAAAAAGTAGTCGGTTTATCGTTTGATTTATTTACTGAGCCAAAATAATTGTGGTTTTAATATTCGAGTTTAATCAATAAGCAAGTGACAGGTTTTTAATTTTTGTTTTAATAGTGGTTTCTATGTTTAATATTATTGTAATCTGGTGTTGATTTTCTACCAAAGCTTAATTTACTGAGCGACCATTCGGTCTCGGCTCATTCGAGCGAGCAAGCGATCTCAATTTTTGTGTTAAGTTTTATTTTTTGTGTGATGATAAGAGCTAAATGTTGTTTTCATACCAAATGTTTATTGAATAAGCAAACACTTATGTTGATTTTTTACCAAATATTTATTTAATGAATAAGTAAAAGCGAGATGCGGTGCTCAATTTTTCATTGAAGTTATAAGAAATATAGGTAGGTAAGTTAGTTTTTACCATAGATATAATAGTAAATTTGTAAAATATTAAAAGTAAAGCGATTTACAAAAATAATTATCTATTTTCTTATATTTTCCTACCGGAAATAAAATGCCTGTTACAACCTGGCGACCCTAGTTACAACGCTTAGCAGGTGGGTTGACAACTGCAAATTTTATTATTCTTCTAAGTTGTTCCCCTCTGTCGCCTCCGACGACCCACTACACTAGTTACTACTAAAACTATTGGTCAGACCTTGATCAAATTTGTATGGGACCACATGAGAAGCACCAGATTCCAAATAAAATAAAATCATCCAAATCGGTTCACCCAGAAAAAAGTTATGAGGTAACACACATTAAAAAAAAAACATACAGTCGAATTGAGTACCGTATCCTTTTTGAAGTCGGTAGAAAAAAGCGAAAGTCGACGATTCGAGGTTCCTTTTCTTCTTCTGGTGCCTCTTCGACTAGCGAAGGTTGGCATTCAGCTTAGTGAACTCCGCTCTATTCTTCGTGAGGCCAAACAGTTCGGCGGCACTCGCGATTCCCGTCCATGATTCGAGGTTGCCAGGACATTATATATATAGAAGAATTGAAGCCCCGACATCAGAAGCTATTACGTGGAAATTATTTTATAATTTTAAGTTCTTTGAAGTTGGTTTTTATATTTTTTTAAAAGTTTAACCTTTTGAGTTTTTGAGTGGACTAAGATATGTCACAAACTGAAAGTAAAAACTAAAATGTTGTCTAAATAGTTACATTAAGAACTTCATCCCATTTTTCAACTTTAGGGGTGGAATATTTTCGACAAATGTATATGGGACTATCCCCGAATAATTATAACCTATTTAGTAAAAGGAGAATCATTACAATCGGTCTGCAATAGAATAGAAAAGAATAGAATAGAATAGAATAATTTTTATTCAATATAGATTATTACATAATACTTATTGAAAGTCATTTTTTTATTTACCACTGGTTCGGAAAATACCTCTGTCGTGGGAAGAAACAGCAAGAAACCCAGCGGGACTTTTTTTTAAAGATATTTCACTTTATAATAATTCTGTTCTTACAATTTTTAAATGAATTTTAATAGAACCAGCATGGTGGAGATCACCTCATTCCCATTGGCTATTTATATTTATGAATTCTTTGATTTTATAATAACCCTTTTTCTACAATTGTTTATTAAAATATTTAAACTTTTATTGACAAATTTTGTACATCTTCTGGGATTTTGTTGTAAAAGCGTATACATTGCCCAATAAAAAAAAAAAGTAAAGTTTACAGCCTATATACGTCCTACTGCTGGGCACAGGCCTCCTCTCATTTCTGAGAGGGTTTTTAGGGCAAGGAAATGTCCGCCGCGCTGCCCCAATGCGTGTTGGCGAACTTCACATGTCTTCGAAAATATTTTTTTTGATTTCTCAGACATGCAGGTTTCCTCACAATGTTTTCCTTCACCGCCGAGCACGTGGGAAATCAGCACTTAAAATTGCAATTAACAATTTCATTGGTGCCGGCGGGGATCGAACCCTGGTTGTTCGAATAATCGAATACTCTAGAAACTGATAGATTTTATTTAAAATTAACTTCTCAATTAAATGACATTGTGTAACAAAAAACATCACCTCACTGTCAACTAGCGACATCTGGTGAGCGGAAGATTATTAGCCAGACAAAGGTATGGCGTAACGTACAAAAAAATTATTTGAATTTTAAAACCTATTTTTTTGTCTTCTATTCGTTCGTTCTGCCTATCTTAAAATTATTCAAAAAAGATTCAGAAGTAACAAATAATTTGTGCAGTGTCCCTACATAATATTTAGTGGGTGGTAGGACTCTTTTTCTACAGCAGTAGATGCAATGCTGACTAGCGGCAGAAGAAGGTAAGAGGATGGTACGTACCCATACGGACTATTGACAAAGTGGAGCCGTACACTAGGTGGGAGGACGCCTTTTCTGCCTTGGGGTCCGCTGTGTTCCGGTCTGAAGAGTATATAGAAATTTATAATAATACTTTAAGGTACTTTGGCAAATTTGTTCAGTTAAAAACAATATGATAAAAAACTGAATTAAATAAATGTACTATAAGGAGAAAAGTCCAAAATTATTTTATAATAAATATTAACGAAGTTTCTAGTAATACTGATTTAAATGTATTATTAATGAATTTAATATAATTTGAGATTTTTATCTATTAAACTTTATTTTTAAAATATAATTTGTTTGAATGTTTACTCCACTGTGTATATACACCTTTACCGTGCAGTTGCACTGATGACTCACTATTTTCTTAGCGCGTTCTCGCAGTGAATGAAACTAAATTAGTTCGTTCGAACTATAATAATTTAGCTTCATTTCCTATCGAGCGATACGACAAGGACAATTGCTCAGATAACAGACTTCAGAGTTATGTCAGTATTCGATTGGACATAGATTGTAGTGCTTGGTTGTAATCAGTCATTATTAACATTAATTTGTTCAGATAGATCTGTTTATCAATTTATACGGTTAGAACAAAGTGACAGTTAAGATTATTAGAAGACATCTTTAAGGTATAGTATTTTTATAATCTTAATAATAATAACAAATAATAAGCTATAAGGTCGGAGAAAAAGTTTTTTCGTATTTTATATACAAATTCAAGACATTTTTTTCAAAGTTTAATTATATTTAATTATAATATATATGTGCCATTTTGTTCGATAACTTGTTGCCATCTTGTAGGTAGTGACATAATCCCGTTGCTGTAGAAATCTTGGGATTATTGATCAAAAATGCGACAAGTAGTTATGACAGTCCTCTTTTGATATTAACCTAACACTACCCAAAGAATTCTGAAGAGACCAAAACAGGTAAATATCTGAGGGTGCAAGGTCATGGCTATATGGTGGATGTATTAACACTTCCCGACCAAGCTCTCCCAATTTTTGCTGAGTGGCAAAAGATGTGTGTGGTCTGGCGTTATTATGATGAAAGACCACTCCTTTTCTGTTGATCAATCCCGGCCTTTTATTCTCAATTTCTTGCTTGAGTCTCATTAGTTGTTAGCAGTAGAGATCCGAATCTATGGTTTTGCCCGGCGGTAAAAGCTTTTAACAAGTCAAGTCAAGTTCTCAAGTCTATGGTATATAACTAGAATGGACGCCTTAAGCGCCTTATTCACGGTCCATCTTGCTGTACGTTCCGCCAAGGTCATGCACGACGCATAACGCAAAACGAAAATGAGTAGGTTTGACGTACGATCAATAATTACGTACGTCAAGCCTACACATTGCCGTTTTGCGTCGTGCGTCGTGCGTCGTGCATGACCCTGGTGGGACGTACAGCAAGATGACGCGTGAATAAGGAGCTTAAGATGCGAAACCTCAGTGCAAAAAACTATACAAAATGATTTTTACTTATGTCAATGTTAGTTATAACCCTTGGACAGTTAAAACCAATATTTAAACGTAGATACTGATTATATACTCTTTGTTAGTTACAACGACAATTTCAATAGAAACCACAGAACAATTACTCTCAATCTCTTTACCTACTAGTTATTCTGTACTCTTTACCGAGAGATGTTCTATGGATCATAGACACTGACCTCTAATATATAGAGGTCAGTGATCATAGATTATTATATTTTATGTGGGAGATAAAATCCACTGAAAATGTCAGAATATTGTTGTTGTAATTTATTTAGTTATAAACATAATATAGAAATTGTGAATATTGTTTTATAAATAAGTCTGGTAACACATTGTAAGTGTTCATTGTAGCCTATAGAGATATACATTTATTTTCAATCGGAATTAAGATTCTAGTCTACGTAAATCTAGATTCCATGACCTCCAGTAATCCAGTAAAATTGTAAAATGCAACTTTTACGTGGTAGAGCCATGGTGCAGCTATATTACTGGTATAGTTGTAGCACGAATGGGTCGGCTCTACTGGGGAAGGACCACGCTCTCTAACACTGCTGTGTTTCGTATGGTGAGTGTAGAGAACCGGAGACCCTTTTTACTGGAAACGAGGCATTCCATCTTAGTCCTCACGGGTGACAACGCATCTGCATTTTGATTCGTAATCGAGGATAGTTGTAGATGTCTATGGGCCACAGCAACCACTTACCATCAGGTGGACTGTGTGCTCGTTTGTTACCCTTATCCTATAAAAAAAAGTTTGTTACTATTCATCATCATCATGACAGCCCATCAAAGTCCACTGCTGAACATAGGCCTCCTAATAGATCATATGAGGTATACGAGTATATTTGCTACAGTAGGCGGGCGGGTTAGCAACCGTAGCTTTTTTATTTATATTATTGTTTTTACTAGGAAGACCTTGTTGCCCATCTGCCGATTTGTTCCCTTTTGTCGCCTCTTACACACGGGGCGACATGAAGATATTCTTACACCGCCACTATACCGATTTCAATATAAATTGCTGATTTGCGAAGTACTTGACTGTTAAGGACAACAATGTAAAAACCTGTATTTCCGAAATCCAAGCATCACCATCAGTAAATAGTCCACTGCTGGACATAAGCCTCTCCCACAGTGCTAAGGTATGGTAGTTCACCTTTTCGATACTTGATGGCGCTGTATAAAAAGTAAATCGCGATGTTCACTTGTAAAGCAATTAGACCATATGGTCACAAGGATTTGATTTATTTTTGTATATATATCTTCGTGTTAATATATGGTATATTAAGTACATGGTATAATAAGTACATACGCTGTGGAGTGTTTTATTAAATTATCCCATCGTAAGCCATTTCGGTTTTCGGCAAGGAGTACAGTGCTAGTTCAACCACACACAGTATTGTGAAATAGCTGTATAATGCTGCTGTGTTTTGTATGGTTGTATATGACGGGAACATCCAACTTAGTCCTCAGACGTGACAATGCAGTTTTCTTTATATAGAATAAGGATGACACACGAGCAAACAGTCCACCTGATATTAAGTGGATACTGTGGCCCATAGACATCTACATTTATCCTCCATTACAATTTAAAATACAGATGCGTCTAAGACACAATACTTCGTATTCAGTAAAAAGGTTCTCCGGTTCTCTACAATCACCATACAAAACACAGGAGCATTAAGCTGCGTTTTTACACTGGTATGCTGTGAGAGCGTGGTCTTTCACCAGTTAAGACCATAATATTGCTGCAGTACGGCTCTACCACGTTAAGTTGCGTTATGATTCTTAATAGAGAATAAGTTTAGGTGTCTATGGGCCATAGCATTCACTTACTTCAATGAAAAAATAAAGAAATCGTCATAATCACCAGACTTAGCAGGCACAAAGCAGACTTGAATATGTCCACAACTGCAGTCAGCCTTATGTAGCTGGTTTTTATCTACCTTTTGGCTTGCTCTGTATTACAGAGACCATTTTCATGGCATATAGACAACATTGTACATTATAGTTCGTATAAAACTGTCGATGTTTATATAATTTTCATGTATAAATAATTAATTAATATTATGACACAAGCGCGTCGTAACTCACAACATAGATAATCCATATTTACATTATTGTACTCGACACAAATTACGTGGCATGATATCTATATAATATCTATTTAATATAAATAATAAATAAAATGATAGAGATTTGCAGTTGTGCGCGCATCACGGAAAAACTACTGCATAGATTTCAATTGTGTTTTATTATATATATATATATATATATATATATATATATATATGATAAGTTTATTTCTTAGACACTTGGCCCTTATTGAGATAAGTAATAAAAAAAAAAGTTTTAAGAAACAACGATTTTTATAAACACTAAGTGTACGAAGTACGAAGTCGCGGGTATCAACTAGAAATTAAATAAACATGTGTTTATTGTATTATCATTGATGTAATAATGCAAAATATGATGTGTTTATTAAAATTGTTAACTTTGAAAAACTTTATATATAATGAATTGGTGTCGGTAAAAGAGAAAGTTTTCTCAAAGGGCGACTTGTCAGCGCGGGGAGTGGCCGACATTTCGACTGCCTCGTTGGTTTAGTGGTCGTAACCGCAACTGCAGATCATGTGGTCCCAGGTTCAAATCCCGAGTCGGGCCGAAATGTCAGTTATTCGGTTTTTTCGTCAAGAAGTTCTCAGTAGCAGACTGCAGTCAGGAAGTTGGCGATTTTGCACCTAAAGCCGTTGGTTCTGCGCGTGATCTCTCCGATCATGTTAGATTACCGTTACATTGGACTATGAAAGTGAGGGAATACGGGATGCACTTGTGCTTGTGCTCACAATCGTGTGCTATAATCCTGTTCTTCGCAGATTGCTAGTTTCCGTTGAGACTGAAAACCATAGCCGAAATTCTGTCTAGGAGACAATACCACAAATAAAGGTCCCAAAATGTATTCGCTTTAAATATATAACAATTAAAGTTAAAATCACCACCTACCTTATATACAGGCCATACAAATACTTGTTCTGTGTGGGATTCGAATCCGCGGCCCTCAGCGCCGCAACTAATGCTAACCCACTGCGCCACCGAGCCTTCTGAACTTTTTGAAAGTCAAACTCTACGCTATCGCTTCAACGTGTCCCTACTGCTTGGAGACCTTGTCAGAAGAAGCAAGTAACATCTAATACTAATAATAGTACCTCATTTTAATTCTGAATTGATAAAATAATGTTCAGACGGAAGCTTTTTTTTTAAATTTGGCGTCATCTTTTTTAAACGTGGTAGAGCCATGCTGCAGCTATATTAATTGTATAGTTGTAGCACGAATGGATCGGCGCGACCGGAGACCAGATTAATGCTGCTGTGTTTCGTGTGGTGAGTGTAGAGAACCGGAGACCCTTTTTAGTGGAAAAGAGGCATTCTATCTTAGTCCTCCAACTGACAAAGCATCTGAATTTTGATTCGCAAACGAGTATAGATGTAGATGTCTATGGGCCACAGCAACCACTTACCATCAGGTGGACTGTGTGCTCGCTTGTCACCCTTATCCTATAAAAAAATCTTTTTTTTTTAGGCAGACATGACGTCGTGTGACTGTGATTTCATCCTGCCAAATAATGAGGAATGGGAACCACATTATGACAACTGCTCTCTGGTTTGGAGTAGACTATATTTAGGCGCTCCGTGTCCAAAGTAAGTATGCATGGCAAATTGTATTATCGCATTATTTAATGTCTACTAAACTGTAGAGAAGAGTAAACTGTGTAGTGGGTGTAAGAATGTTCCCTACCCCATATCTTCTCCCGTAAGAGTAATTAGCAATAGAGAGAAAAGACCAAGAGCTGCCTAGCCTAGCAGCGTGTTCCTAATATCCTGCCAAGCGTGGCAACTATGACAAATATCACCGTATGAGGCAATCGATAGGGTAATTTTTCAAAGAGTAGCCAAATTTTAAACTTAAGTCCAAATATATAAATAATGATATACTATTCTACTTTTATTTGAAATTATCCCAAAACTTTTGTGTGATTTATAGGCAACAATGTGTTTGCTTAACGATCGACCCTTATGAATGTGTGAGTGCGCAGTAAAATCAGTTAAAATAATGCATAACCACGCGTTTTGAACTTAAAAGATAAAATGGACAGAATTTTTAAGATTTTTTTTAATTACTTTTTCTTCACCATTTGCCTATATTACTTATTCTGAACCTTCTCAAGAAATTTGGCCGGTTATTGTAAAATAACCCTGTATAGGGTAAGCCTATGTTTAGCAGTGACCTTCGAAAAGCTGAAACGGTAATGTCCACTAAGCCGCATTGAAGCAGAGCGTTGGCCAGGAATCGGAGATAATCACGTCGGAGGTAACAACAGCAAATCTTAAAGTGGTAGAACCCGGCTGCTCTCTATATTATGGTTGCAGCACGCATGGGTAGGCTCAATCCGGGATGGACTACGCTCTCAAAGAATAGCAGCTTATTGTGCTGTGTGTGTAGCAAATTATTGTAAAGAACCGGAGACTCTTCTCTTCTCTTGATTGGTAACTAGGAATTCTATTTAAGTCGTCAGGGGCAACAACGCAACAACATTTTGATTTTTAATCAAGGATAGGTGTAGGTGTATATGGGCCACAGCATCTACTTACCATCAGGTAGACTGTGTGAACGTTTGTCAATTATAAAAAAAATGTGATATAATACAGCCGCTTTCAAAGCTCCCTCTGTTTTGGAAGTTGGCTAAAAAGTTTAAAGAAAACTGACTCGTAACTACACATATATAAAGGTCTATTGTAAACTGATTAGTGTCACACATGTCTCCCGTATTTAAAGTTCATAACGGCCAATATTTGATTAATCTTCACGAGCAAACGTTTAACGGAGTCGGGGACTGAGCAAACATTTAATATAGCTTGGATTTGTTGATTAGATGTTTGTACAGTATAAATTATAGTCCGGTCAAAAAAGACATTCAAGGTTAAGTTTCAACTTTTCGAATCGCTATAGAAATGGTGATTCTTAGGGAAAAAAGTGTAAAAACATTTTTTATAGATAATTGCACGATCTACAGCTTTTGTCTGACCTATTTTTATGATAAAACTTACCGTTTAGCTGAAAAATGCAAGAAAATTCATATTTGCGAACTTTGACCTTGAATATTTTTTTTGCAGATGTGGTGGGATCGATGGAGACTTTCCACAATTCATTTGTAATAGTGTGTACTCTATGCGAATCATTGTAAACTTAACCCTATTTTTTGAGCTAACTTGACCGGACTAATTACGGTCAATTGGCAAAAGTAATTTTAAGTACGCCGGACAGCGCTGTGCTCTCACGGCCAAGGACGATATCGATAAAATTTTACATAAAAAGTTTATCTAAATTAATGACATAATTAAAAAACGAGTCATTCAATATTTATCGCAATACGAACTGATTATTACTGTATCTTCACAATACGTATCCCACAATCTCAGTGCGATATCTATTAATAATAATGGTGGGCTCGCTCGAGATAGCTAATAGCAATTTATGGTCAAAATGGGCCGGCGATATTTTTATTCTAGTCTCGCCTCACCAGTGGCAAAGCTGTTTTCAAGTCGAAATATTTACGGGAGTAGAATAAAGTAAAATAGAGCAGAATATTTTAATTCAATATCGATTATTGCATAATACTTATTGAAAGTCATTTTTAGGGTTCCTTACCTGAAGGGTAACCAACGGGACCCTATTACTAAGCCTCCGCTGTCCGTCGGTCTGTCTGTCAGCGGGCTGTATCTCATGATCCTTAATAGGTAGACATTTGAAATTTTCACAGAATGTGTATTTCTGTTGCCGTTATAACAACAAATAATAAAAATAAAAATAATTTAGAAATTAAAGGGGGCTCCCCTACTAGAAACGTGTTTTACTTCTTGTACTATTATTTCTTCTGTGGTTTCACCCTTCATGCACGAGTTCGACTCGCACTTGGCCGGTTTTTTTATTTACCACTGATTCGGAAAATACTTCTGTTCTGGAAAGAACTAGCAAGAAACCCAGCGGGATAATATTTTTTTTAAACATATATTCAGACAACATTTCAGTTGTTACTTTCAGCCACTGAAAAGCGTGAAAAGTTTGAACTTTCAATATCGATGCTTTGATTTTTGGATACTGATTTGATAAAACGAAAATTATTTTAATACTTTTGAACTTTGAAAGTCTGTTTTTACTTATTATCAAAAGTATTTTTTTTAATACTAGATTTAATGTAATATAGTTCTAAACGAAATAATATATCATGTCGTTTAGAATTTAGGGGGAGCGCTCTTTATAGCCCGCAAAGTACAGCAGCGTAAAATAACTTAAGAAAGTCCACTACCCATGACGTCCCCAGAGGGTCGTAAAAGACGACAGGGGTGTAACCTAAAATATTAATAAACTGCGGTTGTCAAGCCACCTAAGCGTGCCACTTGGAAGAATTTCCCTTATGAGGCAATCTATGGGGAGGTCTATGTTCAACATGGGACTTTTTTAGGTTTTAATGGATGGATGGACAAAGGATCGTAGGGAAGAACCAAACGTAAAATACCAGCGTAAAATAGCAGCTTAACACTGCTGTGTTTCATATGGTGAGTGTAGAGAACCGGAGACCTTTTTACTAGAAACGATGCATTCTATCTTAGTCCTCACGGGTGACAACGCATCTGCATTTTGAGTGTTTATTGAGGATAGATGTAGATGTCTATGGGTCACGGCACTTACTATTAGGTGGACTATGTGCTCGTTTGTCACCTTATCCTATATAAAAAAAGCGTTTCTTGTATAATAGGGTATTAAATATAGTCCATGTTCAGACATAACTGTTTAAGGTGATAGAGACAGCACGAGACTTAATGGCATCTTAAAATTGAGTAGCGTTTGAGGATTTGGGCATAAGTCTCTTTTACGGCTGAATAAAATTTAGGTTATACATTATATGTATGCTTTAAATTTAAAGGGGAAAGGAAAGCAACTTTCTTTTACGTGGTAGAGCCCTGCTACAGCTGTAATGTGGTTATAGCACGAATGGGTCGACTCGACCGGGAAAGGACCACGCTCTCACAGAATAACAGCGTATAGCCATCTTAAAGTTGCTGTGTTTCGTATGGTGAGTGTAAAGAACCGGAGACCTTATTTACTGGAAATGAGGAAAATACCATTTTAGTCCTCAGGGGTGAAAAGGATCTGCATTATGATTGTTAACCTATACACTTATATAACTATACACGAATACACATCGCTAGGTAAAGTTTATACGTGGTAGAGCCACGCTATGGGTTTGCTCGACCGGGGAAGGACCACGCTGTCACAGAATACCAAAGTAAAATAGCAGCTTAATGCTTCTGTCTTCGTATGGTCAGTGTAGAGAACCGGTGACCCTTTTTACAGGAAACTAGGCATTCCATCTTAGTCTGCAGGGGTGGCAACGCATCTCTGCGTTTAGATTCTTAACCGAGGATAGATATAGATGTCTATAGGCCACATAATCTACTTGCCATCAGGTGGACTGTGTGCTCGTTGGTCAACCTTATTTTGTAAAAAACAAACCAGAAACGAGGTATGTCATATTAGTCGTCAATGGCAACAATGCATCTGCATTTTGATTCTGAATCGGGGATAGATGTAGATGTCTTTAGGCCACAGTAGCCATTTCCATGTGTGCTGGGACTGTGTGCTCGTTTATTACCCTTATTATATATATTATTTTTATTGTTATATATTATGTTTTATGCGTGTCAATTGTTTATATATATATAAAAAACAATTGACACGCAAAAAATTACGCTCTACATATTTGACAAAGCGCGCGACGTTACAGATGACGTCATCTTAGGCAGCCAACGTTGTTAAAAAATATTGTTCACCATGACACGCAGCATGTTTAGCTACACGTTGCGTGTAGTTGCTTAATAAATACATGCCCTGGGTATATTACAAATATAAAAATTTGTTCTGTTTATAACGTTTATTGTTTTTTTTCCAGAAATGGCGACGGGTCGCTCCGTCTTATAAATGAAAACCTTACAAAATTGGACAGCGATGTTATTTATCATCTTGGCTTTGATACATTTCACTACAATCTGTCAGCCATGTTTGGAGATGTCAAAGTAGGTTATATATTTTGGTACGTCTATTTGTAAAGATCAATTTGAAATAAAAATATTTTGATTATTTCTTACTCCTATTTATGAATATAAATAAGCTAAGCCCTGTGTCAGAAGAAGCCGTGTCAGCCGTATAGGCTAACAGCAAGAACATCACAGAATATAGACAAAATAGAAATACAAATAAAAGTGGGAAGTAATGAAATTAAATCAAAATATTTTTTATTCAAATTGGTCTTCCTTTTCTTTCTCTTGATTTAGAATATTAAGAATAAATAAAAGTAAGAAATAATCAAAATAAAGTCGAAATATTTTTATTTCAAATTGGTTTAAAGTCAAGAAATTTACGTCATCGCGTCAAAAATTCCCTACTGCAAGAGTGCTTGTGAGAAAAAGCGGCAAAAAACTTAAAAGTAGACTATATACTTTCCTCCTAACAGTTACATTTATAACCAAAAATACTATAAAGTCAAATTAATATACAAAGTAATAAAATACGTGACGTAGATTGAATTATCGGCTGTGAATATCTTACCGGCACTGAATTATACAAGCTCATTTCTTCCTATGGATATCATTAAAATCGACTAAAGAGATTAATCATTCATCATCAGTTATTTCTATAGGTTTGAATACTGATCCTGATAACGTACTTAACGGGAACCACAGGGTTTTTGTTACATGTTGTATGTAGATGAAGATATCGCAATAATTTTTTTTTTAGATAAGGACCAAGTGTCTAAGAAATAAAATTTAGAAAACCTAATTGAAATCTATCCAGTAGTTTTTCCGTGATGCACGCACAACTGCAATCCTCTATCATTTTATTTATATAGATAGAGATTATCATTTTTATGCAGTATATTACGCATCATAGAATTATTACGTATAGAAGCGCAGTCTAGTACAAAACACGAGCGTTAAAGTGAAGCAAGGTCATTATGTTAGTGGGCGCGAGTCGAATGTGCTTACACTCGTCACACGCACACATACACGCCATTCAGTAATACCAGTTTCTGGCGTTTGCAATGAAATTGTCCAAATCACTATTTTATTGATCAATTTTAAATAATCGATATAATAAAGATTACGTATTGCGTACGAAGACGTATTTTATGAGAATAATAAATGGAATAAAATAAACACGATAATGATGGTACTAATATAACTTTATTATACATATTTTAATGGTACAAAAATGCAGACGTAATAAAATTTAAGAATATTATTAAACACAATTAATTTGCTCGAATACAATAAGCACATCGTGTAATGTTTAATTTTAACCGACTTCAAAAAAGGAGAAGGTTCTCAATTAGGTGTATTTTTTTAATGTTTTTAACTCAGAATTCTGTTATTTCTAAACTGATTTAGATTTTTTTTATTTGAAAGGATATACACACAGTTTGATCCCATATACACGCTGAAATTTTAATGGTTGTTTTCCCGAAGTCAAATGATTTTGTCTTGGTAGTACAATAGATTTATTAATATAAAAATTATTAGGATGCAAAAATGGCAGATTTACAATAGAGAAAAACAAAACTCGAATGCGACCTCGAACCAATAGCAATATCTCGCGAGTAGGTTGGACGTGCAGGCTAGCTTATGCCGTATTACTACGCGTAAGAATTTATTTAGCTCTGAATATTTATTAAAAATAAGTCATTATTTGTTAAAGCAAGTGATATACATCCTTGAAATCGACATGACCCTGACCAACTTGTCCTAGATGTCATTCCTAGGCTCGTTAAATATAACAAAAATTGTCTTAATACGAGTATGTGTGTAAAAATATTTAATAAAATACCTAAAGAATTTAAATTATTAAGCGAAAGATTATATAACAAATATTTGTATAATTGGTTAAAAATTGAATGCTTTTATGATTTAAAAGATTTTTTTTAATAATTATTAAGATTATTTTTTTAATTTTAAATAATTATCAATATTGTCATTATATACCTAAACATTTTAAAATTATAATTTGCATTGAGTCAGGAATGCGGGAAAACAACCACTAAAATTATAGCATGTACGAAATTGATCTAGAATCGTCTTAGAAATCAGCGTACAAACATAATTGATAACCTCTCCTTTTTGGGAGTCGGTTAAAAATAGACTATGTTTGGGTGTAAAGTGACATCTGCTTAGTAAAGGCGTTACTAAGCAGATGTCACTTTAAAAAAGTTTTTATTAGTTTTTATCGTAGTAAATTAAAAAAGTTTTTATTCTATACTCTAAAACGTCGACTTGGTCAATGAACAAAGCAATAAAAATAAATTTAGTTGCTATAATCGTTGCGTTAAAATGGCGTCGACGGATCGCGATCAGCTGATCACTCCGTATTAGTTTTAAATAGGCACCGATTGTTAATATTATGTTAATACTTAGAGAAGTAGGTATCTACATATAAACATTTGAGTTTTACACAGAGCGTTGCGATTAAACGTTTTAAACACAAATAGAAAATAAATATTTTTAAAAGAAAATTGTGATTTTTTTCCCCACAACTAGCAACATTTGTATTATGATAGCTTAGGTAAATATTTTTTTAGTTTTACGTACTAATAATGAATTAAATATATGAACTTACCTGTGAAATGTAAAACCATCACTTTTTTTATGTTTATCATCACTGTTGTGTCAATATTTTACAACACAAACGGTCATTTTTACAATTTTTCGCGAGCTCTTCTCCGTAAGACGTGACGTTGCGCACTGACGCGGCACTGAGTGAACTTACGCGGTTTCGCGTTAGTTTTACTTGCTTCACTTTCGGTGCGCGTACTAGTATTCTATAATACGAGCGCATTTTCGGTGCGCGTACAATAATTCTATGATTACGCATATTAACCGACAAATTGTTTATACAGGCCACGCCATCGACTTGCTATCAGTTGGACTGTGTTTATTTGTAACTCTTACTTTTATAAAATAAAAAATAAAACAAAATTCAAATTCAAATCCTGATTATGTTCCTTCGTTGTATAAATAAATCGTTTGATGTAAATAACAAAATTATTTTTTCGAACGGATAAAGAACAGAAAGCAATTGACGGTTTTCGGGTCATGTGGAAATAATGGAATGAGCTTATTATGTGAATACACAATGAAAATATATGCAAGGGTAAACGTTAGATAAAAAAGATTTGTGAAAATGGTAACATTGTTGATATAAAACTCGGTATCAAAATAATTTTATACATCGAAATTATTCAGTGTTTTGTGGCATACCTTGGAAGAGGCAAATATTGGAACGTAGTTCCTTATCGGACGGTACGAATTTGGCGGAAAGGGGCTAGGCGAGAAAAAGTGTAAGATTTTCCGTCACTACCCCTTCTGACGTAGTGTAGACAGCCTTGGCGGCTATAAGAAAGCGAGATGGAATAATATCCATCTCCCTCGCACTTATCTTGTCATGAAAGAAATGTTATTTTATTTTAAATGACGCTTCATTTTATTATTTCATTTTAAGCTAGTAATTCATTTATTTGTATTTGTTAATCAATAATATAATACATTTATCAATAATAATATACTACGAAAGGAACTTCGTTCCAACCGAGTGTTCCACGATACTCACGCATGTTTTTTCTTTTTATAAAACTAAAGTGACTTACGAACTTACAGTCCACCTGATGGTAAGTGGCTACCACAATCCATGGACAACTTCATACAAAGAAGGTTCGTTTCGGTTTACCGTTCCATCGGAATATGAGAGTGAGGGAATAGAGAGTGCGCCTGTGCTTGCGCATACACTTGGGCACTATAATCCTGTCCTGCGCCAATGGCTAGTCTCCGTTGAGGCTGGCTGCCGTGACCGAAATTCGGTCTGGAGGACATTATTACAAAGAAGGCTATAGAATGTGTTGTCATCTCTGAGGATTAAGATGGAATACCTTACAGTCTGTAACAACGAGTATACTGGCTTTCCGCTCAAATGGTAGAGCTTGCAGTGCTGTGGTTTGACCCTTCAGATCAAAACACAGCACTGCAAGCTCTACCATTTGGCGGCAAAAATTATCTTATATCTTATATCTTCCTGATAACAACTAAAAATAATATGACCAAAATTAAATTTAAACTATTTTTATATTTAATTTTATTCATATATATATCTATATATATGAGATGGTCAGCAGTGGACTTTTATAGGCTGTAATGGACGGATGGAATGTTTTATTTTGTTTGCATTTTTTAGTTTGTTTGTATGGGCGGAACGAAACAAAGAATGAAGGAATTTGCCAAACACATGGCAAGAGAACTTGATGTAAAGAATTTTCAGTTGACGAATTTGACCAAACATTCGCACAGATACGCCATGTACAAAGTGGGCCCAGTACTTTCAGTAAATGTAAGTAAAACTTTAAAACTTACCTTTAAACGACAAACTTTTCAATTAATGTCGCTTATTTAAATCTATCAATATATTCAATCTATACATACATTTTTTCATCTATACATTTTTTTTACGTGGTAGAGCCATGCTGCAGCTATATTAGTAGTATAGCTGTAGCACGAATGGGTTGGCTCGACCGGGGAAGGACCACGCTCTCACAGAATACCAGCGTAAAATGGCAGCTTGACACTGCTGTGTTTCGTATGGTGAGTGTAGAGAACCGGAGACCCATTTTACTGGAAAAGAGGCATTCCATCTTAGTCCTCACGGGTGACGACGCATCTGCATTTTGGTTCTTTATTGAGGATAAATGTAGATGTCTATGGGCCACAGCAACCACTTACCATCAGGTGGACTGTGTGCTCGTTTTTCACCCTATCCTATAAAAAAAATATAAATAAAATTGAAGAATCTGTCTGTAATATTGAAATAACTGGCTAGAAGCCAGTTAAGTTTAGGGATTATTTGCATGCTAAAAAAAATGTCGTTTTTCCGGGATAATCTTCTGAATGGCTGAACCGATTGTGATGAAACATTACGATCAGATAGGTAGCAGTACCAGGAGAGTTCTATTATATAGGGAAGGCTATGTTTTATCCAAAAAAAAAATCAAAGATTTATTTTGAAAAAACCGAAAATTCATTAAATAAATGGTCTATATAACGTAGTATTACTAGATTATATCCAGGCGAATCAGGGGCGGGTCACTAGTTTATAATAATTTTATAATGTATTTTTTATATTAATTTAAAAAATCTTTTCGTTTTAGCACGGTATTGGAATCCCGTCAATGACGATTCTTCTTCAGGAGATACTAAAGCTGCTTTATTACGCCAAAGCTAAGAACCCTATAATATTTAGGATAGGCACAAGTGGCGGTCTGAAAATACCACCGGGGTCCGTAGTGATTTCATCTTGGGGTCTTAATGGTACATTGGAGAAAACGTATAATATAGTGAGTAGCATAAATTTGATCACTTGTAAAATTGAAGTGTCTGTCTGTAATATTTTAATAACCGCCTTTCGTTAAGTTTTTCTGCATGCCATTAAGACATGAATAACAATTTTTTAAATTTTTGTCTGTCTGTCTGTCTGTTCAGGTTAATCTTCGGAATGACTGATTCCATTGTAATGATACTTCACGAACACATAGAGAGCAATGCCGGGAATTATACAGGGTTATTTTTCAAGGTTTACCCAAATTTAAAACTTAAGTTAAAATATATAAATAATGATGTACCGTTATTGTAGTTTTTGAAAATACGAGCAAATAAGGCTTCTACTTTTATTTAAAATTATCACAAATTGAATGTGATTTATAGGCAACAACATTTTTATCTACCAATCGACCCTTACGAATGTGTGTGTGCGAGGTTTAATTGGTTAAAATAATGCATTACCACGCATTTTGAATTTAAAAGATAAAAAGGACAGAATTATTGAGATTTTTTTAAATTAATTTTTCTTCACCATATGCCTATATTACTTAATCTGAACCTTCTCTGTAATTTTGGCCAGTTATTGCAAAATAACTCTGTATAGGCTATATTTTAAAAACATAGTCATTAAATATTGATTTAAAAAAATCACAAGTTAATAAAAATGAAGGGTCTTTGATGATTATCTTAAATCTAACGCAACATTATTGTGAAAGATATATTATATACGTGTACAGTTACGTGTGTTGGTATATATGTATATGTATATATATGTATATATATCACTATTTTTTTGCCAGTGATATATTTTGCACATGTCTAGAACACGGTGTAACACACACGTTCAAGCAAACTTGCGCAAGCTTGGAATCGAAAATTGAAACAATTTTATAACTTGAACAAGTCTAGAACTAGCGTAATATTCTTGTGCATGTATATCATTACGTCTGGCTACCATTATAGAACCTGTTGGTTCTAAAACGTCGGTTAAGCATAACGTTTCACAGCTCACTCGATACTGTATTTTCAGCCAGTATTAGGAAAACTTCGCAAAATACCGTCAATATTCGATAAGCGTTTGAGTCAAGAGCTGCAGTCACTGATATCCGATGACGATGGATTTGAAACTTTCATCGGAGGAACAATGGCCGCCGACGATTTTTACAGAGGTTACATATTTTCTAAGACTAAGACTAGATAACTAACCCAAACGGTTAGGGTCTGTAAGATGTTTTATTTTCCTTTCCTTCTTTCTTATTTTTTTTAACTTAACTAAAAATTATCTCATATCGTAGAGGCGTTTTACATAATTAAGGCGTAATACAGAGGTGGTAGGCGTGTAGTAGCGGTGTAAGAATATCCACTACCCCATATCATCCCGTGGGTGTCGTAAGAGGCGACAGAGGGAAACAAATCAGGAGATGGACAGCAGCGTCTTCCTAATAAAATAAAAAACTGCGGTTGCCAACCCGCTTAACAAGCGTGACGACTATGGCAAATATCCCTCCTTTGAGGCAATCTATGGGGGAGGCCTATGTTCAGCAGTGCACTTGAATAGTGTAAAAGAGCTTAGAGTTTTCACGGATGGTTCTAAAACAAATGAAGATCGCTGGGTACCCACATCAGTCTTTCAGGCAGAATGTACGGGTATCATCCAAGCGGCCATAGCAATAGATGCTAGGAAGGTAAAAGACTTCTACATCAGAATACTGACCGACGGTATGGCGGTACTACAAGCTCTGAGTTGCAATGTGGTGAACTCGGGAATAATATATGAATGCCGTCAACGACTATATGAGGTATGTAAACATAACAATGTGACTCTGCAATGGATCAAAGACCTCTTAAGACACCCACTGGACGATATGGTGTAGTGGATATTCTTACACCGCCACTGCACGGTAAACTTCAGGCCTTTCAGGAGCGTGCTTTGTGGCAATCTATGTTGGACGCCTATGTACATCAGTAATTATGTGATGGGCTGTATTTATATCGATAGCTAAATATTTTATGGCATTAAATGAACAGCGATTTGATAGCCCTTTTATATGAGATAAAATATTTGAATTTTAATTTAAATATATGAAATTAAAATCGCCTCAATAAATTTACGGTACGCGAGTTCAAAGCGCAAATAAAATTTCAAATTTTAATTTAAAATGGTTGTGGATGTCGTAAGTGCCGGTAGAGGGAATCTGAAGCAGGAGATGACAACACAAAATTATAAAAAACGTTTGCCAAGCGTGGCAATTATGGCAAATATCTCCCTATGAGGCAATCCCTTGGAGATGGCTTATGTTCATCAGTGGACTTTTGAGGGGGAATAATGAACGAATTAATGAATGATGAATAGCAGAATGATGAATAGAAGAATGATGAATAGAAGAATGATGAATAGAAGAATCATGAATAGAAGAATGAATAAATTAATGAATGAACGAATAAAATCACATGTTACAATAATTATTTCATAGGGCAAGCGCGGTTGGACGGTCCGTTCTGCGACTACACTGAACAAGACAAAATAGTTAAACAATCGAAACGTTCATATATGACTCACGGAACAGTGAAATGGTTGATGCTAGGTATAGTTCTATGAGTCTTGGTCGTGGTGATGGTGGTTTTTGTTGACTGGCTCATTGACTTGTGGTTGTAAGCGCAACTGTTGATTACATAGTAGTTTAAGTCCCGGTTCAGGCCAACAATCAGTAAGTTGATTTTCTGTCAAGAATTTCTCGCTCCCGGAATCAGAAAGCTGGCAATGTTTTACCTCCGTGCATAGGAAAGCACGTAAAGCCGTTTATCCTGCGCCTAAACTCTCTCCAGTCGTGTCGAGTAAGGGAATAGAGAGTGCACCTGTGCTTGCGCACATTGTGTTGTGCAGTGCGGAGATTGGCCACCGACCAAGGTAATTATGAGCCATGGTAGCTTAGGGGCTGTGCACTTGTTGTACATTTCTCAGTACGGGAGCATCTTGGATTTGATTCCGGCGGCACCAATGAAATTGTTAATTGCAAATTTCAATGCCAAGGAATCAATATAGTATTAATTATTAATATAGTAAAATTATATTAATAATTAATACGATATTAATTCTATAGTATTAATTATAAATATAATATCTATTAATTTGTTATAGAAAATCTTATCCCCTATGCTGGATTGGCCGGTATTTTCAACATTCATTCATTTTAAACAAAATACTTGTTGTCTATATTTTCAAGCCTGTCCTACCTAACAGTCTATGGTATTTGAATTCAGCGTTTTCGGATGGTAGTAGTGGTATACTAATTGTTAGTCGCTATAGAGCTTAAATTTTGAGATACATTTTAGGGTTCCGTAACTCAGAAGGAAAATGAAACCCTTATAGGATCATTTTGGTGTTCGTCCATCTGAATATAAAATCTCGATATAATGCCAGACACATCCTGTTAAAGCCTTTGGTCCTCTTTCCTAAAACAGGCAATTTATAAAACATATCTGATACAATCTTTTTAATATGATTTCTGTTTTCAGGTGAAACCAGACAAAGTGACCCTAATACAATGGCAGGAACGTCCTATAAAACTAGTTGGTCGATATATTGCTAAATATTATGGAAATAATTCGAGCGCATAGCATATATTCGGAATTAAAAGTGAATATATAAAATTTTGCTTAAATATATAATTTGTTACAAAAAGTATTTGCTATGTTTAAATTATTTTATAAATGAAATTAATAGAAGATAATATTAGTTTATTTGTTAAAAGCGCGTAAAGTTGTAGATAAGTTGATCATATAGTAACATACAATTACATTTTAACCCATTCAGTAGGGCTAGCATGGGCAGGAGACAATTTTATCCCTGGGAAAGGAGAAAATGTTTATCCCTAGCTTAGTTTTATCCTTAGAGTATGGCACACCGGTGGATATAATATCCACAGTAGATAAAATGGGAGATAGACTTAGACTTAGATAGATTTTTTGTATGAATATAAACTTCAACCCACGTCCAATGAACTAGGATAAATGATCCCTTTCAAATGTCAAAAGCATAATTTTTATCTTTCTTTTGGCTCCATGCTACGGACGGGGATATATGTTCATTGTTATGTCAAACGGGATATACTTCTCCCGTTTGACATAACAAGATACTCTTGTCAGTGGATATAATCGGGGATAAAATTTTGTCCCCACCCATGCTAGCTGGGCTGATTTGTAAAATATTGATTGTGAATTATTATTATACATGTGTAAGTTTTAGTTTTGATTTTTCTTAATTGTGATATTGTGTATTTTATTATTGTATATTTTATGATGATAAAATATTGTTTAATATTTTAATGATATGTAAATAAATATCTCTACATATAAACAAAATTGAATTGTCTGTCTGTTCTTTTCTAAAATTCAGATAGCGGAATGTGCCGTGAAAACATTATGTTAGATAAAATAAACATCAAATACTTTTTGGAGTAAAATAACTTAATTTTTATACAATATGTCAAGCCTGAACATGAAGCATGAATATTTATGAAATGAAAGTTACAGCCTTACGCAAAAAAAAAAAAAAAAAAAAATCTATATTATAAAACGCGCTTCTACACTTGGGTCACAGTAAAGATCATAATCTCTTCATCTATACCTATAAATTAAATTGGGAGTGTCTATCTGTTATGTCGAAATAACTGCCTTTTATTGAGCTGAGCGGGGCGGCAAGTTTTTTTTTGCATGCTGTTAAGACGTGAATAACCATTTTTAAAGTTTTTTATAGAATAAGGTGACAAACGAGCACACAGTCCACCTGATGGTAAGTGGTTGCTGTGGCCCAAAGACATCTAAATCTATCTTCGTTTACGAATTTAAATGCAGATGCGTTGTCAGCCGTGAGGACTATGATAGAATGCCTCTTTCCAGTAAAAGGGTATACGGTTCTCTATACTCACCATACGAAACACAGCAGTGTTAGGCTGCTATTTTACGCTGGTATTCTGTGAGAGCGTGGTCCTTCCCGGTCGAGCCGACCCATTCGTGCTACAACTATACTATGAATATAGCTGCAGCATGGCTCTACCACGTATAAATGTATAATGGCTGTACCGATTGTAATGATACGTCAGGTACAGATAGAGAGCAATAACAAGAGTAATCTAGGCTATATTATCCGAAAAACTTTTGAGATTTTTAAAATTATTTTGAGAAATCGAAAATCAATACAATAAAATGGCCTTTGATGATTATCTAAATCTAAATCGTCATCATTATCATCAATACAGCTTTTCACAAGTCCACTGCTGAATACAGGCATTTATAATAATCTACATAACGCCACTTTAATAGATCTTAGAATAAAAGGATTTATAAATTTAATTATATTATATTTTTATCGTTTAGGTAAAATAACTGGTTAGTAACAGTTATTTTTCCAGTTATATCCTTATGAATTAAATACCGTTATCGTTACAGCCTATTAAAGTCCATGAACATGGGTCTCCATAAATTGTCCCATAGGGATTGCCATAGCTGCCACGCTTGGCAAGCGGGTTGGCAACCGCAGTTTTTAATTTTTAGCCATGGTAGCTTAGGGGCTGTGCACTTGTTGTACATTTCTCAGTACGGGAGCATCTTGGATTTGATTCCGGCGGCACCAATGAAATTGTTAATTGCAAATTTCAATGCCAAGGAATCAATATAGTATTAATTATTAATATAGTAAAATTATATTAATAATTAATACGATATTAATTCTATAGTATTAATTATAAATATAATATCTATTAATTTGTTATTGAAAAATCTTAACCCAATGTTGGATTGGCCGGTATTTTCAACATTCATACATTTTCAACAAAATACTTGTTGTCTATATTTTCAAGCCTATCCTACCTAACAGTCTGGTACTTGATCAGCTTTTTTCGGATGGTTAGTAGTGGTATACTACTTGTTAGTCGCTATAGAGCTTAAATTTTGAGATACATTTTTGGGGTTCCGTAACTCAGGAGGAAAATGAAACCCTTATAGGATCATTTTGGTGTTCGTCCATCTGTCAAAGTCCTTTTTCTCAGGAACGGTTGAGATAAAAATCTCGATATAATGCCAGACACATCCTCTTAAAGCCTTTGGTTCTCTTTCCTAAATCAGGCAATTTAAAAATACATATCTGATCCAATCTTTTTTTTTAATATGATTTCTGTTTTCAGGTGAAACCAGACAAAGTGACCCTAATACAATGGCAGGAACGTCCTATAAAACTAGTTGGTCGATATATTGCTAAATATTATGGAAATAATTCGAGCGCATAGCATATATTGGGAATTAAAAGTGAATAGATAAAATTTTAATTAAATATATAATTTGTTACAAAAAGTATTTGTTATGTTTAAATTATTTTATAAATGAAATTAATAGAAGATAATATTAGTTTATTTGTTAAAAAGCGCGTAAAGTTGTAGATAAGTTGATCATATAGTAACATACAATTACATTTTAACCCATTCAGCAGGGCTAACATGGGCAGGAGACAATTTTATCCCCGGGGAAAGGAGAAAATGTTTATCCCCTCGCTTAGTTTTATCCACCCTTAGAGCATGGGCACACCGGTGGATATAATATCCACAGTAGATAAAATGGGAGATAGACTTAGAATGAATATAAATTTAAATTTATTTTAATTAAAATGAACTAGGATAAAATCATCCCTTTCGAATGTCAAAAAAGCATAATTTTTATCTTTCATTTGGCTCCATGCTACGGACGGGGTTATATGTCTATTCGTTATGTCAAACGGGGATATAGTTCTCCCCGTTTGACATAACAACATAATTTTATCTCTTGTCAGTGGATATAATCGGGGATAAAATTTTTGTCCCCCACCCATGCTAGCCGGGCTGGTTTGTAAAATATTGGATTGTGAATTATTATTATACCTGTGTAAGTTTTTAGTTTTAGATTTTTTCTTAATTGTGATATTGAGTATTTTATTATTGTATATTTTATTATGATAAAAATATTGTTTAATATTTTAATGATATGTAAATAAATATCTATACATATAAACAAAATTGAATTGTCTGTCTGTTCTTTTCTATAATTCCGATGGTGGAATGTGCGAAAACATTATGTTAGATAAAATAAACATCAAATACTTTTTTGGAGTAAAAATAACTTAATTTTTTATACAATATGTCAAGCCTGAATATGAAGCATGAATATTTATGGAATGAAAGTTACAACGTTACGCAAAAATTAAAAAAAACAAATCCATATTATAAAAAGCGCTTCTACACTTGGGTCACAGTAAAGATCCATCTCTTCATCTATACCTATAAATTAAATTGGGAGTGTCTATCTGTTATGTCGAAATAACTGCCTTTTATTGAGCTGAGCGGGGGGCAAGTTTTTTTTTGCATGCTGTTAAGACGTGAATAACCATTTTTAAAGTTTTTTTTATAGAATAAGGGTGACAAACGAGCACACAGTCCACCTGATGGTAAGTGGTTGCTATGGCCCAAAGACATCTAAATCTATCTTCGTTTACGAATTTAAATGCAGATGCGTTGTCACCCGTGAGGACTAAGATGGAATGCCTCTTTTCCAGTAAAAAGGGTATCCGGTTCTCTATACTCACCATACGAAACATAGCAGTGTTAAGCTGCTATTTTACGCTGCTATTCTGTGAGAGCGTGGTCCTTCCCCGGTCGAGCCGACCCATTCGTGCTACAACTATACTACTAATATAGCTGCAGCATGGCTCTACCACGTAAAAAAAATTGGATTGTACCAATAGCGTTATTTAACAAAAACTTGTTACAACTTGATTGCCTACGGCGTACGGGCTATCCTACGAAATGTATATAAACTAATTATTCGATATTGAGTAGTAGGAAGGTTTTAATTTTAGTAAATTTTAAAATATAAAGTATCTAAATGAATTTTCAAATCAACCATCACCCCCCTAAACCCTGCCAACGTCCGCCATTTTTTTCTGGGCCCCTTAACGCCCCCCCTCTAGGTCTCTAACGCCCACAAGGAGGCGTTAGAGACCTAGAGGGTTAGAACTTACTTTGAGAAAGACTGTTCTACGTGGTAGAGCCATGTTGCAGCTATATTATGGTTCTAGTACAAATATGTCAGCTCGACCGGGGAAGGACTTCGCTCTCACAGAATACCAGGGTAAAGTATTAGCCTAATGCTACTGTATTTTGTGTGGCGAGCGTAGAGAACCAAAGGCTCGTTTAACTTATATCGACGTATTTTATTTTAGTCTTCAGGGATGGCAATGCATCTACATTTTAATTCTTAATCAAGCATAGACGTAGATGTCTATGGGCCGTAACAAATTTAATGTACTATACATCCATACAAATATAAATAAAATTGAGTTGTCTGTCCGTAATATCGAAATAATTGTCTGAGGGGGTTATTTGCATGCCGATAAGACTTAAATAATTATTTGAAAAAAAAAATAATGGTATGTCTGTTTGTCCTGGCTAATCATCGGAATCGCTGTACTGATTATTATGGAACGTCACTAACAAATAAAGGGCAATGCCAAGAGTGATCCAGGCTATATTTTACTCAAAAATCTTAGAGAAATTTGTAGAATTAAAAAAAAAATTGGTCTTTGACTATCTTAAATCTGAATAACGCTAAATTAGTAGATCCAACTCAGGCGAAGCTAGTGCGGATCGCTAGTATAACATAAAATAAGTATTGTTTTTAAACGTGGGTACGTACTTATGTATTTATCTAAACAAAGGTTACTAGGACGATTTAAAGTTTAAGGCTTTATTTAATTTTCGATGAAGAATGAATGATTCTACGCCTTTTGTGTTTCATAATGGCCTTTCATAAGTCACTTCCCTATTGTGTTGCACTTCAAAATTGGAACTTACTTTAAAATGAAAGCACTATTGTTATAATTAATAGAACGGTTTACTATGGGCTACGGATCGTTTGCTTAGATATCCCCCTCTAACTTATTTCCAAGCAACATTTAATTTACTGCCGTAGGTATTCCAGTTTGAAGGATATGTATTTTTATAATAATTATATTATAGTAATTATATGTGAGGAATTATATTTATACTACCGAGGAATTTACCTGCCAAGCGTGGAATCTATGGCAAGTAGGGGGGATCTACTATGAGGCAATCTATGGGAGGCCTATTTTCACCAGTAGACTTTTGGTAGTCCGTAACAGCAACGGTTTACCGTGTAGTGGCGGTGTAAGAATATTCACTACCCCATATCATCCCGTGGATATCGTAAGAGGCAACAGAGGGAAACAAATCAGAAGATGGGCAGCAGCGTCTTCTTAAAACGACTAAGAAAAAAAACTGCGGTTGTGAACCCGTTTGCCAAGCGTGGCAACTATGAGGGAGGCCTATGTTTAGCATTGGACTTATATAGGCTGTAACGGTAACGGTATGTTTATAACTTATTCAGTAAAGCATTGTCTTGGTCGAAATGTTATGATGTCGTTACTGTTTTTAGTAATAAATAAATAAATCACAGAATACCAGCGTAAAATAGCAGCTTAATGCTGCTGTGTTACGTATGGTGAGTGTAGAGAACCGGAGACCCTTTTTACTGCAAAAGAGGCATTCCATCTTAGTCCTCACGGCTGACAACACGTCTGCATTTTGATTCGCAAACGAGGATAGATGTAGATGTCTATGGGCCACAGCAACCACTTACCATCAGGTGGACTGTGTGCTCGCGTGTGTATTACCCTTCATAGGATAAGGGTGATAACCTTATCCTATAAAAAAATACAAGTAGCCGAAGACTGCACTGTTAGCTCTTTTCACTCTAATTTTATAAAAAATATCCCATTTATTTTTATTAAAAGATTATTTCTTATAAGATTAATAAACGATTACAAATAACAATTTAAAAAATACGGAAAATTATGTGTTTTGAGTTTAAATATTATTAAGTTATTATAAAATGTTTATATAATAAATTAAAATTGGGTTGACATTTGCCTTTACATTCATCCAAGCGAGATCACACAGCTTTTGACCAGGCTCGGGCTCGATGCGCAAAAACATTTCCCTCCAAATACGTGCCTACGTCAGTCCGTAGCGGTGTTTCGTAGAGGGTGGCCGGCTACGCCCCTACGGAAATGTCGTTATATTATGAAATAACCAATTTATTATATTAAAACTCGGTTTTTTGAAAGTAACATTGATCTTTGGGATAATATGATTTATAAGTGGTGATGGTGTTGAACAGTGTACTAAGATTTAGTGCGTTACGTGCAATGCATGTGGGCTCGTTTTATTAATCGCGTGAGATTTTTTTGCGTGTTTTTGTGCGTTTTGTATAATTGCATGTACGGTGTTTGGTGTAAATGTGTTTAGTGCGTGCCGGCTCTAACAGGGATGACGTGTAAGTATAAATTAATTATTTAAACTAATTTAAGGGTTGGATTTTTACATTTCCGGCTCTCCCTTGAGATAACTACTACAGTAAATGCTACAGCAGTAAGCTACACGAAATTTTATATTATGTCTTCTTTAACAGTATTTTTTGTAACGGTATCCGCTACCTCTTATCATCTTAAGGATGTCGTAAGAGGCGATAGAAGGGAACTAAAACAGGCAATAAGGCAGCAATATCTTCCTAATAACAACTTAATATCCTCTCAATGGAATAATTCATGATGGAGCCTGTGATCAGCAGCAATTTTAATAGGTTGCAATGATGATGATGAAATAGAGCATTTCTTAGGATAAAATCCTTTTTAACATAGCCATGCATATCAAAAAAATACGCTGTGTTAAATTTTACGCTTCTTCCATCCACCAGTCTGTTGCACTTGGATGTTGCGTTTTCGGATGTGTATATCACCACTTGTCAGTCGCGATAGAGCTTCGATTTTTACAGAGCTACATTTTGAGGGTACCTCACAACAATAGGAAAAATGGAATAGGATCACTTATTTATTCATATGTCCGTCAGTCTGTCAATAGGGTTCTCAGGGTTGAATTTTCGTTGACGTTAAAGAAATTAATTTAAAATTTATGGTATAAATTCTAAGGTCTACAGTCCCGTGGACGTGAAAAAACTAAGCTTATCAATCAACGCATTTGGAAGATACGCTTTTTTGTCTCATATTTTGATACTTCCCGTTAATCAAGAAATTTAGCAAGAAGGATCCTTCACTTGTGTGTGACTGAGACCTAGGTCTCAATTCTGAATACTATTATTAATTCGTTTATAAATATTTATTTTACTATAAGCCAGCGTTTAACTACAATCTCACCTGATGATAAGTGGTGATGTAGCCTAAGATGGTGAAGCGCAAAAATATATAGCTATTTGTATACATAATTTAGTTTATTATCAGAATCCTTCAATGCGGGAGTCCTACTCGTAATGATCTGGACTTTTTTCATTAGTAGGTCAACGTTTTACTAAAATGCAATAAGGAATTCAAGAGGGACCTTGGTAAAACGTTGATCTCAAAATTTTTCATTGTTTAATGTCAGACCATCTGGTGTTGGACAATGAAAACGTACGTTATATTAGAAATTCCTCTCTTGCTCTCAGACCAGCAATGAAAGATAGACGGAGTGCTACGTACATTTTAAATGATGCCGAAACTATGCTCACTTTTTAACATACACGCACACATTTTTATTCTTTCCTTCTTTAACAGCCTGTAAAAGTTCACTGCTGGACGCAAATATATGCATCTAAAACGATGTTGTTAGTTACAAATGAATTTAGATGCATATGTGTACATGAGTGCCTGTTTTCACAATAAGTAAAGCATGGTTTTGTCTTGTATTTTACGACACATGTATTGTCTTTCTTTCTTGGTTGATCTAAGTTCTTTCCCTGAATAGTTTCAATTGTAATGGTCTGTAAACACACCAGGACACGATGAAACGAAACATTTTCTTCGATAATAAAGTTCATCGTTAATGTAAGGAAACAGCCCAACAATAAAATTTCACTGTTGGGTTGTTCAACAGCAGAATGGGCACCCAGGGCTAAGAAAACATCGAAATAACTATGTTTTTCCATGTGTATATTGTTATTGATGTGTAGGGGCAGCGTAAGTGTTCACTAAGCATATCATACCGTGTATGTCATAAGTGGCGAAAGAGGGTACCCCATTTAGAACGTGGTAGAGCCTTGCTGCAGCTATATTATGGTTGTAGCACGAATGGGTCGGCACGACCGGGGTAGGACCACGCTCTCACAGAATACGAGCGTAAAATAGCAGCTTAATGCTGCTGTGTTTTGTATGGTGAGTGTGGAGAACCGGAGAACCTTTTTACTGGAAAAGAGTCATTCCATGTTAGTCCTCAGGTTTGGAAACGCATCTGCATTTTGATTCTCAATCAAGGATAAATGTAGAGATGTTTATGGGCCGCATTATTTACTTACTATCAGGTGAACTGTGTGCTAGTTTGTCATTATAATTCTATAAAAAAGAAAAATGAAACTGGAATGGGCAGCAGCATCTTCCTAATATCTACTGGAAATATTAATAAATCTGCAGTTGACAACCCGCCTGCCAAGCGTGCCAACTATATCAAAACTATATAGGCAATTTATGGGAGAAACCAATGTTCAGTAGTCAACTTTATAGGCTATAACAAATGAACTATGTAAAGTTTTTATTTATTTAATCATAAATGTTTTCAAACCACATAAACTCAATAAGAGTTTTCCAAAGTTTAAAGTGTTTTAGGTGTATTAACTTTAAAATGCTGTGCATCGTTATTGTTATTTTGATAATAAAATAAAATAAATTAAATTATTTCTTAAAAAAAGATAAGAAATCAACAGTATTTTTAAGAGAGAGCATTCTTTTCTACCGACTTCGAAAAGGAGGAGGTACTCAATTCGACTGTATGTTTTTTTATGTGTGTTACCTCATAACTTTTTCCTGGGTGAATCTATTTCGATGACTCTTTTTTATTTGAAAGCATGTGCTTCTCATGTGGTTCCATATAAATTTTATCAAGGTCTGACCAATCGTTTTTGAGTTATTATTAATAATTTATACTGAAGTCGGTTGTACAAAATTTTTAATTTTAAATTATTTAATTTCATTATGGATTTTATTGCGTTTAACTATTTTCTACCAACTTTAAAAAGGAGACGGTACTCAATTCGACTGTATGTTTTTTTTTCTTTTTTTTATGTGTTACCTCATAACTTTTTACTGGGTGAACCGATTTCGATGATTCTTTTTTTATTTGAAAGCTGGTGCTTTAAAATAAGCATTTTAATGCTTTCTTTACGTTCCGACTTGTTATTTATTTCAGAAAATATGAAATTATTTGAAAGAATGTGTCGTAAACCGACAGTGATATTTTTGTGTTTAAATTTCAAAAGTACTTAAGTCTATAGAACATATCAAGCATTATAGCTATCAAAATCTGCTGCTGAATATAGGCCTCCCCCATATATTGTTTTATAAGAGAGATAATTCTCACAGGTGCCACAATAGGCCGGCGGGTTTGCAACCGCAGTTTTTTATTTTCTAGTTTTTTTACATTATTACGCTAATACCAATCTTCTGGTTTATTTTCCTCTGTCGTCTCAGCAGATATATATTTAGAACATAATATGATAATTATATCAATATAAAAACAAAGTTTAGCTTGAAAGTGGCTAGCTTAGTATTGATCAAGGTCTGACCAATAGTTTTTAAGTTATTCTTAATAATTTATATTGAAGTCGGTTGTACAAAATTTTAATTTTAAATTATATAACTACAAAGTACGTCCTGTGTTAGAATTGATTATAAGGGTGCTTAAAAGCAATATTTTTTATAGTTTTTATAAGACCTAAGCATTTAAAGTATTACAGAAAAATAAAAAAAGATAACGAAGTGGAATATTAATATTTAGAACTCTCTGGTAGTTTACAAGCGTGTTTTGAATATTGATGTGCGTTTCGTTATTATTTACGATCGTTGGCATATTTAATATTGCGAGGAAGGCATGAAAAGTATAATTTACTAATATAGCTTCCAAGTGTTTAGGCACACGCAAACATTTGATACTTTTTTAAGCACGCATGACATCAACCTTGTCAATAGAAGTCACATTCGGTCAGTATTGTTGTTACCAATTAATTTCATTTGAATTTTCTTATAGAACAAGGGTGACAAATGAGCACGATATCTAATGGTAAGTGGATGCTGTGGCCCATAAACATCTCCATTTATTCTCGATTAAGAATCCAAATGCAGATGCGTTGTCAACCCTCAGGACTAAGATGGAATGCCTCGTTTCTAGTAAAAAGGTTCTCCGGTTCTCTATACTCACAATACAAAATACAGCAGCATTAAGTTATTTTACGCTGGCATAATGTGAGAGCTTGGTTCTTACGCGGTCTAGCCAAACCATTCGTGCTATAAACATTATATAGCTGCAGCGTGGCTCTACCACGTAAGAAAGGACACTTATAAAGACAATTAGTACTTACGTAAGCAATAATCAACGATAAGCAAGGCTGAATATTTTTTTTTAGTTTTATTTTAGTTCTTAGAAAACGTTACCTCCACACTAGGATTTTCTCCTGTATCGTGGGGGCAGTTTATACACATTAATTTCACAAGGACAACATCCAGACCCGGAACAATTATTTGTAGACCATACAAATACTTGTTCCGTGCGGGATTCGAACAGGCGGCTCTTAGCGCAGCAACTCATTGCTAAGGCACTGCGCCACGGAGCCGTCAAATATAAATATGCAGGGCAACCTTATTATACTCGTTTCTAACGTGGTGTGAAAGCGTGGTTCTTACGCGGTCGAGTCGAACCATTCGTGCTATAACCATTATATAGCTGCAGCGTGGCTCTACCGCGTAAGACGTTCACGTATTGAGAAAGGCTCAAAGTTTATGTAATGATTATCGACGATATCTTACGATTTTGATTTGCTTTTACACACGAAACCAGTCCGACGTACATAACTTTTATAAGTCAGTGCTTGACTACTAATAGTAAGTGGTGATGCAACCGAAGATGGAAAAGCACACTGCTTTAGCTTAACACAAGCCTGTTCACTCTTGTCCTAAAGACACCCACATAGTGATTGAATAGAAGGATAGATGCTGACAAATTATTCCACTCCTTTGTTGTACGCGTTACGAACGACGAAGCAACTGTACTACCGTTTAATGTGACACCGAGAGTAAATTTTGTAGTTAACAAAATTAGGTGCGCAATATTTCCTTCAGAAATAATGTGATGTCGTCCCGCGTTTTATAAAATTCTCGATAGAATTTCGAGCGTGTGGTACACGCAATAATGTTTTTATGTATTCATGGTACGCCTAATATTTAAATGCCATGTCTAAAATAAATTATTTAATTTTCAAAAACAATGCCAATATACATAATAATTTTTGTGTGTGGTCCATTAACGCAAAAATTAATATACTATTGTCTATCAAAATCTACTGGTGAACATAAACCTCCCATAGATTTCCTCATAAGAGGGATATTTGCCATAGTCGCTACCGCAGTTTTTTTTTAAATTTCCATGTGGTTATTAGGAAAACACGGTTGCCTTTCTCCTGTTTTGTTTCCCTTATATAAAAATAGTTACAAAAACCTTTTTTGTTTACTATTATTATTTGGAATTACCATAGAATACTAATTGTGTATTACGGTATTATGTGGGAATTACCAAGGTATTTATTTATTTAAAGGTTAAATATATAAATAACGTAAACTATTTTGTCTTAAAAGTCAGTAAACCTACTTCTCTTGGTAACAGGCGTCTCTCACGCCTGTACCAAGAGGAGCAGGCTGAGACTACGGAATTCTATTTAGTGTGATCCTGACACATATCTATCGCTTCTTTCATATTAATTTATATTCATATCATACATTTCATATTCATTTCATGCGACAAAATATAGCTTTTTTATCTGAGTCTGTTGAGAGTACTCATAGAGATGTCGGTATATACGATATTGATATCTACAAGTATAGAAAAAAAAGAAGACGGCGTAAAACGTCAAAGGTGTGAGACATATGCTGTCATAGTCAATCCAAGCGTGGTAATTACAGCAAATTGTTTCTAATATAAAATGTCCATATCCTGCTTTGAACTTCTTATAGGCTGACAATCGAGCACTACGTCCATCTGTTCGTAAGTGTATTCTGTGGCCCATAGAAACGTATCCTCGATCAAGAAACCAAACCCTGGAAACTAAGATGAAAAGCCTCAATACTAGTTTAAAAGATTTTCCGGTTCTCTATAGTTGCCAAGCGAGATACAGCAGGAGTATGCTGCTATTTTACGCAAGTATGTTGTGCGACAAACATGCTGCTCCTATAGTACGCCGCAACGTGGCTCTACCACGTAAAAAGTGCGTGTTAGAAACGGGTATAATAAGGTTGCCCTGCATATTTATATTTGACGGCTCCGTGGCGCAGTGGCTTAGCAATGAGTTGCTGCGCTAAGGGCCGCCTGTTCGAATCCCGCACGTAACAAGTATTTGTATGGTCTACAAATGATTGCTCCGGGTCTGGATGTTTGTCCTTGTGAAATTAATGTGTGTAAACTGCCCCCACGATACAGGAGAAAATCCTAGTGTGGAGGTAACGTTTTCTAAGAACTAAAATAAAACTAAAAAAAATATTCAGGCTTGCTTATCGTTGATTATTGCTTACGTAAGTACTAATTGTCTTTATAAGTGTCCTTTCTACTGTTATTTAGTAAAAAGAGAGAGAGAGAGAGAGAGAAAATTTAAACATTTCTCAAATTGACGTCAAGTTTAAAGAGTAATGCCGAATGTCATTTACATTTTTTTAAAGTTTAAATTTACTGCAGCTGTTAGTTACAATTTAATTCAAAATTATGTCAGAACTCTTCAAACTTCTAAAAGTTGTATATTTTAGAATCATTTAAATGTTAAGGTGTAGGACACACGTTGTAAGCTGCTTCAAATGTTGATATTAAGAAAAGCTTTACTGCTAAAAATGGTTTATTTAATTAGAGACTAGACTTTTACATAATTCTGCCATCAAATGCCAGAGCTTGCACTGCTGTGTTTCGGTCTGAAGGGCATAGAGATCCAGTATTATTACAGGTTGTGGGGTATTCCATCTTCATTCTTATGAGTTACTACGCATGTGTAGCGGTTTTTGTTTGAGGTTGGCTTGCAGTAACCACTAACTATCAGGTGGACTGTAAGTTCGTTTGTGTAGAGAAAGGTGCTTGCATCCCATGTTTATAAATAAGGGTGTACGGTAGATAGTAATTTATAATTTTCTTCCTCGCACAACGCTTTTGTGGAATCGTTTACCACCGGCAATTTTACCGGACTGTTACGACTTAGGGATCTTCAAGAAAACAGCTTACTCCTTTCTAAAAGGGCGGCAACGTACCTGCAATTCCCCTGGTTTTGCAGTTGTTCAAGGTCGGCGGTAGTCACTTACCATCAGGTGAGTCGCATGCTCGTTTACACTCTCTTCTATAAATAATAATAACAATAATATTTTATTATCGCCGTGTAGTGGTGAAGTAAGAGAACCCACTACGCCATATCATCCCGTGTCGGAAAAAACGACAGAGGGAAATGAAACTGGAAATGGCTCTCTAAAAATCTGCGTTTGACTTACCCTATGACTCATCATGAGAGATGAGACTCATCTATTGGGGAGACATAAAATCAGCTGTACTTTTAATAGGCTTTTGTTTGATAATGATTATTATTGAATTATTAGCGATATGCCCCGGCTTCGCACGGGTGATTTCTGGATCTCGACAACAGCGCCACATACTGGCTGGTTACCAGGTACCCACTCAAACACACACAAAAAATTCCGTTTTTGAGTTTTAGTGAGACTAACGGACAGTAATTGATTTTTCTACCGACTTCAAACAGGAGGAGGTACTCAATTCGACTGTTTTTTTTTAATGTGTGTTACTTCATAACTGTTTTCTGGGTGAACCGATTTCGATGATTCTTTTTTTATTTGAAAGCTGATACTTTATAAATGGTCCCATATAAATTTGATCAAGGTCTGACTAGTAGTTTTTGAGTTATTCTTAATAATTTATATTGAAGTCGGTTGTACAAAATTTTTAATTTTTAATTATATATATAAGAAGATAATATTTTCATAGCTTAAGAATGTAAGTCTTATATCGAAAGAATATTCATTTAAAACAAGTAAAGCTGTAGTCCTGCGTTTCATTTCTCTCCGGTCGTGTCGGATTACCGTCCCATCGAACTATGAGAGTAAAGGAATAGATAGATAGATTGAATAGATAATATAATAGTGCACCTTTACTTGCGCATACACACGCGCACTATAAACCTGTCCTGCGTAGATGTCCAGTCTCCGTTGAAATTGACCGCCGTGACTGAAATTCTGTCTGGAAGACGTTGTTTTATTTAAAATTACATCTATTTCAGTCAAAAATCTATAGAAAATATGATACTGTGATAAATTAGGACAATCGGACATAAAAAACTTATAAATTTCGTATTGCTTGTCTTTGACAGCGAATTTACGGAACCATAAAAACAAAAAATGAAAGTGAAGTCCCTAATAGGGGTTATAATTTTCTGTGCACCAAACATACCATACTTATAGTATTATTAGAATAAGTAGTTGTTTTAGGGTCATGGACGTTAAAACAATTCAAACAATCTGTAATTTACTGAACGATATTTAATTAACGAACCTTATATTTCCTTTGAAGTTGCTCTTTCGTCGCTGCAATTTTTAGATGAGAATCACTGGGTAGACTGGTCACATCCTCATATCTATTTGTGCCGCCACAAGGCAAGGTTTAAAGGCATAGAGAGTAGAGAGTAGAAAGTAGAGTATAAGTAAAGGTGGTAAGGCTTGTCATCTTAGATTTTATCAAGAATATGGGTGACAAACGAGCCCACCTGATGGAAAGTGAATGCTGTGGCTTATAGACATCTACATTTATCCTCGATTAATAATTAAAATGCAGATGCGTTGTCACCCCTGAAGACTAAGATGGAATTCCTCGTTTCCAGTTAAAAGGTTCTCCAGTTCTCTACACTCCCCATAGAAACACAGCAGCTGCTATTTTACCCCAGTCAAGCCGGGTCGGCTTTTTTTATTCTTACTACAACCATAATATAGCTGCAGCGTGGCTCTACTACGTATAACAGTTCTAAAGATTGGCAACGCATCTGAGATTGGTTGCAGTTTTCATGGGTTGAAGTTGATATACGAGTATATCAGATAGACTTTTTTAATCCGACTTCAGAAAAAGGAGTTATTTTTTTGTATGCATTTTAGCGATATTTTTAACCCCCGACGCAATAAGAGGTTATATGTAAGTTTGACTGCTATGTGTGTCTGTCTGTCTGTGTGTCTGTCTGTCTGTGTGTCTGTCTGTGGCACCGTAGCTCTTAAACGGGTAAACTGATTTGGATGCGGTTCTTTTTTATATAAAAGCAGGTTTTCTAGCGGTGCTTTTTAGACATGTTTTATCAAAATCGGTTCAGCCGTTTCAAAGTCATCAGATGTTTTGTTAGCTACGGTAAGGCTCTTTTCGGTGGTTTTTAAATTTGTCAATTTAAGTTATCGACAAATGTGAACCGACTGTAATGATTTTTATTTTCTTAAATAGGTTATATTTCAGAAATGGTCCCCATATAAATTTGAAGAAAACATTCCACCCCTAAAAATGGGAAAATAGGGAATAAAGATTATAATATAACAATTTAGAAAACATTCGAACTGTTGATGTTTCTTAGTCCACATAAAATAATCAAATTTTTAATAAAAAACTAAAAGCCTACTTCTAAGAACTATTAAATAAGTTATAACTATATTTAATTAAAAAACTACCAGGAACTATTTAAGTTGTTCGACTTCCCCAGTTGTTTCTACGACACGATATCCAGTTCGTGCAATATGAATCGTAAGAAAGAAAATCCAATCTTGCAAACAAAATACCTTGAACCACGCCAACTCATTCTTTAGTTCGGTAGCATATTTAAATGTAAGGTATGTTTTAAAAAAGTAAAGATATCTCTGGATCTCTCGGTATAATTTATATGCACGATTGTTCTCATTTGGTTTGAATTAATATAATATGTTAATATTTTTATGATTATTTAGAGCCTATTGAAAGTCCACTATTGAATATAGGCCTCCCGTATAAATTGCCTCATGGGGACAATATTTGCCATAGTTGCCACGTTTGGCAGGTGTGGATTCTCTAATGCGACCACTACACGGCGATTGTTTTTGTTTTTAAAATACTAGCAACGCTATTAACGTCTCTAATATTAAAATTAAATGTTTTCGTTCAAGAGATAGTATTTGAATGGTGGATTCGAACTCATGACCCTTAGCTTTGCAGTCCGTATTACTGACTAACTATTATTGACGTTCGCATTTACTTTAAAATATAACAGAATATTGCCTTTTAGACCGAATTTCGGTTACGGCGGTTAGAATCATCAATTTTAACGGAGACTAACCATCTGCGTAGGACAGGATTATAGTGCACGAGTATATGCGCAAGCAAAAAAATGGTTAGTTAATTAATTATAATTCAGCGAGAAGAGCCAAAGATGATGTGTTGGTGTAAATTACCAACTGCTGGTTCAGAGTTATTACAAGGATGATTATACGTAAATTAGTGGACTGTATGATACGAATTTACTATTTCGCTATACTGCAAGTGCTCTAAATTCGGGCTACAGGAAGGACGTGAAGAACGCATGTACACTCACCTTTACTTCCGCTAATCTGCCTCGTGTCTCGAAGGCTGCAGCCACGATGATTGGTCGCAGGCAGTCTTTATAGATATAAACTTTACAGATAATCGCAAAATATTGCGTTATTGTAAATGTCTATACAATTTACGACGATTTTGTACAGTTTAATATCTAAATTACACAAAGGCGGAAGCGATGCGGTTGGTTTCGTGCCTTCTGAACTTGCATGTCTGCGGAAAGATATGTATTTTTTAGGGACTCGTGAAGTCCGCCGACGCCACCGTGCATCAGAGCAGCGTAGCGTCCTAATTTCTTCATAACCCTCTCTGAAATAAGAGAAAGCCTGTGCCCAGTAGTTGGATATATAAGTTCTTAAGTTTCTTCAGTACACAAGACTAGGACTTAAATTTATATTAACTTAAGAATTTCTTGTAAAACTTGTACTTTTACGACTTGTGTTTTTGCAATTCTACTATCCTACTAATATTATAAATGTGATTGTGAGGATGTATGGATGTTTGTTACTCTTTCACGCAAAAACTACTGAATGGATTTTAATGAAACTTTACAATAATATAGCTCATACATCAGAATAACACATAAGCTGTAATTCATAAAAATATTGTGTAAATCGGCCAAAATATAACGATAAATGTTAAGTAAGTCTGAAAAAAATCTGTCAAAAAGCTATTTTGGCGTGAACAAGCATCACGCAAAAACCTGTGAACCGATTTGGATGGGACTTTCACTGGCAGATAGCTGATGTTATAAGGAGTAACTTAAACTACTTTTATTTTAGGGTTCCGCGCATAAAAATTCTACGCGGGCGAAGTCGCGGGGAACAGCTACTATTTTATAAACGTAAACGTCGAGAATAAAAAATTCGTAAAAAAAAACTAGTGTCATTCTATTTGTAAACTAACTTCGGTTATTACAACTCCCAAACACTAGTGTCATTCTATTTGTAAACTAACTTCGGTTATTACAACTCCCAAACAACTTTGTGGAATTTACATTATTATTAGCAAGATTTAACAATGGCTACTGAGGGATATAAATTATTACAGATGTATGCTTAGATAAACAACCTTAAATGGTTTTCGTCTCCGATTGAAGTAATTAAATCATACCCTTATAATTAATTTGTAGCTTCTTAGCTGGGTACAGTAAAACTTTTCTACGAGTATGTTTCACTGTCTCATGGTGAAATTATATTTTTTTAATATATTGATTTCTTATATTTTCACGAATACTACACATGGAATAAAACTAATTTTATTCTGCAGTATGTGAACATGTTCAGGCTCGTCCAAACCATTATATCAGATTTGATAGACCACAAATCCTCGGAAAAGAACACCGATTCCTACCAAGGACGATTCGCGAGGCTAATGAAATTAACAACATCCTAATTCCAAAATAGAAAATGACTGGGTGCTACCATCTGCTTGGGATCCCATAATTGATAAAATAAAATCCAAACTCAAGCATAGTTTTTTTTTTACATGCGAAAATGCCTACGCATACCCACCTTGCGGGGGCAAGGACGGGTTATGTCGGACTCGCACCGACTAAAACCATGGTGTTCCACCATCGTCGCATATTGGCAGGGCCACGGGAAGGCTTTCGCACACATCCGCGGCCCCACCAGCGCTGGCCGCCCCATGGCGGCCCTCCTCGGGAGAGGACTACTCCTCCCTCATCTCCTTCTCAGGTAAGGCGCACCAGAACACATGGCGCGCCCTCCTCCGCGGCCTCCAACTTCACATGCGCAACGGACGCCCTCGTGTCCGATGCGCGAAGGCCATGGGGCCAAGAAAAACTAGCGCTCAGATGCACCAGCCCTCCTGACCCCAGCGGTGGATCTGGTCTATGGCTCCGCCACCAACCAACATTCGGCTGCGGAGGGTAGGGAGAGCGGCGCCTCGAAATACTGCCACTCCTCTCCCCCCGCAGCCCCACCATCACCGCATCAATTAACGGTGCGGCCCGGTCAGAGTCACGGAGGATAGGGCGAGTGGCGCATCGCCATACTAACACTCCTCTTCCTCCGCGACTCCACCTCGGCTGCAGCGGTAGGGGGAGAGGGCACCCCTCTCGCCGCAACTCACCGACACACATCCGAAGTGGGCTCGCCAAGCCCACTCGGAGTGGCCACATCGGGCCGGCCCTACACCACGGGCCAGCCAAGGGGTTCCTCTTTGTTCACCCCGGGTGACCAAGCCACGGCTACTAAGCCCCCCTGCCACGACAAGGCGGGAACCCGTTCGAGGGGGAAACTCAAGCATACTACTGCAAGACTTCAAGATACTGTAAGCTCGTTCTGCGTAGATCGGACCAAAAATTAATAATTAAAAGTTGAAAGTAGCCATCGTTAACTATGGCATCGTGACGTCAAACAACTCAGTCCCCTCTGTGATCATGGGTGCTGTAAAGTGCACGAAAAGTCGGGTATTAAAAAAGTTAAAATTAATCGTGAAATTAGTTTTATTCAATATTTTTATTTTTTTAAATTTGTTAGGTTAGGTTAGCCGTTTGTCGTGTAGTGGCGGCGTAAGAAGATCTACTGCCCTACATCATCCCGTGGGTGTCGTAAGAGGCGACAGACGGAAACTGAAACAGAACATTGGCAGCAGCATCTTTGTGATAACAACTGGAAAGAATAAAAAACTGCTTTTGTCGATCCGTCTGCCAAAGCGAAGCAACCATGACATACACATGTCCTTCAGACCGAATATCGGTCATGACGGCAAGTCGCGACGGAGGAATCCATCTGCGCAAGACAGGGTTATATTGCGCGAGTGTGTGCACTGTGGGATCGGACCAATAGATACAACTGTCTCGTTACAATATCTCTTTATTACTCCTTCCTTAACCTAGGTGTAGATGTATTTATTACACTATACTGGGAGGAGGAAGCCATACCACTACACCTCCCCGATACTTAAAAAAAGAAATGTCTTGTATTTACTTTTTTTTTTTTTTACATTTTATGTTATTGATTCTTATAACAAAAATGATTTCTGATTACATTTACATTACATTGTACTAAATACTTGTCATCTAATGCTGTTATCAAGAATATGAACATAAAATGAAATATTTAAATATAATATTATATCAACCCTGAATCTTATAACATAATAATACATTTAATATTGAACATTAAAATAAAATACAATGTTAGACATGGATAAGTGGTAAGATAAAATAGTTAAAAATATAAAATTGATTTTATATAAAAAAGAGATTATAACCTCATGATCATGATCAGATTATACATATTATTAAGTCAGTCCAGGATACGCATGCGATTTTATTTCGTTTACCTTTTTGTTTTGTACGTCATTAACCTGTCGTATTTTTGGTACTAACCAACGTTACAACAACACGTTAGCACGAACTTATCACATATCATATCATACCATATTAAAAAAAAATTATTTTCTCCCAGATTTATTACATAAACTATAGTTCCTCGTTTAATCTATACTTCTCCTTTTTTTTTTTGAATCCCCAGTTTTATATTTTCACGGGTCTACAGCCGTGTAATTATTTTTTATTTATTTATTTATTTTTATATATGGAGCGCTCGGATCACTCCCACATTTAAAAAAATTTTCTTTAATTCTTGGTTAACCTTTTATAATTATTATTTTATATTTATTTATTAGCGTTACACACTAACCTTCACGCAGACATCTCGCGTACAGTATGATCAAGTATACTCGTATATATCGTTTTGCATTTAACTTGACATCATATTATATTATGTACTTTTATCCCATCCAAAACCTTGATGTTTACGAAAAGTTCTCATTGACTTTTAGAATTTATATAATACTCGGTTGCGCACCCGACTATCACTGAAATAACTAATTATCTACCAGATCTTGTGCTTACCTATTAACATTCCAACATTTTTTCACTGAAATAAGTTAATATTTGAATTTACTCTAACCACTGTGTATAAAACACTCACTGAATTTATTTTTATCAGTCAAATCTCTCAATAAATTATACAATTGCCATTCAACACAAAACTTCAAGCATCTCTTAACCCGTCTTATCACATTAGTGAAATAAAAGAAAAACTTACCAAGGAATTGTTACAAGTGCTAGAAATAGGCTATATGATCTACCTAGATGATCATATAATATTAAAATATTCGAATCAAAATGCAAAACTGATCTACATTTTCTTAAAAGATCTCGACCGATGATACCATTCGCCATAATTGGTAACGAATTAAAAATATAAAACTTGTGCTCAATTAGATCGCTTGTGTTCTTACAGCGCGAGCGATTCATGTTTATTATGAATGCCGTTTCCATATACGCTTCTGGAATCTTTTGCTGTATGAGATTCAGTATTAAGTTTAACAAAACAATCTGTTATTAAAAACTATTTGAAAATATTTTTAATACAATGATTCAAGATACTATTTTTTTTTTTTTACACTTTGTATTATTTTATAAATAACTGTGTAAACGTCACTTAATGTACCGATATACTTTATTTGAGTATAATATAATATGATATTTTATTTATAAGAAATGTTTGCTTAAAACTTTATTTTATTTGAAGTTTTCCACTAATGAATATATGTTGGTGATTAACGATACATAAACTCAATCCGCATTTAATCGCATCCGAATAACCTTAAAAATTAATCGGTTATTAGGTTTTCCAAATTCTCAGCTGATTAGGCTTTTTATGTGGATATGCTAATCTCCGATAATTTTCTTACCTATATCACAACTTTTACCCACGTATTATTTCTTTCAATAGTTTCATTTATAATTACGTATTCTGTAACTTAGCTATATATTTTTTTTTTTTCACGTCTTTTACAATTAATTTATTGTAAACTTAGGAGTTTCAAAATATTTTGAATTAATTAATTGTAAACTTAGGAGTTTCAAAATCGTTATAAAGAAATTATTTTCATGTACTACATAAATAAGTTAAATATTAAAACTATTTTCCTGGAAAATAATGGATTATAAAATTAAAAGCTTATGATTTTAAAGTACAATCAATATAAAAGCGAAAAAAAATTACATTTCATATTAAGACTAACAGAACAAAGAAGAGAAGAAGCATTGTTATCATTATCATTAATATTGCAACAGCCAGATCAAAATACAAGTTGCAAATCCCAGCCGCGTAAGCGATTTGTGACACTATTGTTTTAAATTCAAAGTACGTTTATGGGAACGTTTGCGATTTCATCGTATGACATAGGCACCTAATTTCAACAAAACTTACAAATTATTTTATTATGAATATACTTAACATGTATCTGAAAATTATAGTATTAAACACTTTTTTATTAATGTAGTTAAGATTATTACATTGCATTGTTATAATACTATTACATACATTATCAAGTATTTATAATAGGTATATGTTATTTGTCATTAATAGTCGAAACGCATTATTACCTTTTTTAAGATTTCATGTCTTCTAAGTGTAGTATGTTTATCTTATTTGAAACATAAATAAAAAATAGGCTATTACACAAATATAAGTTTGTATAGCAAAATATATGTTGTATTTGTTGTTATAAGTATTTTAAGTATATATATTAACATAATTTTGGAATAAAAGAAAAAAAAACTATTACACTATGAAACTTATAATAATAGCGATCCGATACTGTTTCGACGTGATTTCAATAAGCAATATATAAACCAAATTTAGTTCAAAATTTTACAAATTTTACATAAACAAATAATTTTATGTTTTCTTTGTTTACTAATAAAGAAATTTAGGGTAGAGTTATTGAAATTATGAAACAATTATGTAAATTGATATAAAATATATCTTAGCGAAAATGTATATTTATTCGATTTTTTTTTTTTTACGTGTGGTTGTTTTTAGATTTGGGCGGGATCCTTATTACCTCATTTTAATTGTTGACATGCCCCTGCACGTTAATTATTTTCATACTAATACTACTCTCATTTCCTTTGATTTCGATTGTCAGGCCTTTTTTTTTTCATAATTGTTGTACGTACTTTTTTTTTTTTTTTAAATTATTTATGACCTTAGCTAGCTTTATTAATTTGATATCGGGAATCGGAGTTTTAATTCACTTTATTTATATTTAACTTCATGATATATATCACGCGGGTACTTTATACATATGGGCCCCCCATTTACTTGGGTATTATATTACATTTTCATTACATTCCTTTCATTTTATTGGTACATAAACTTTTTTTATACTATATCAAGGTAATAGTGTGCCTTGGGTTGTGCGCACAACCTTGAGGTCTACGTTTAAGTCATTTTAAAAGGACTCCAACAATTGTCACTGAGGAAAACTAAGTTCACACTATGATCCAATGAAGGATGTGACCTCTATGTACCATTATCAAGGGTAACAAATTTAAGACTTCTCTGGTCCCCAACAGTACTAATATGAGTAAACTCTTTCACATCACTTGTACTGAAGGTATTGTTCCTAGTACCCGTTATCTCCGATTTTATCATCCAATCATGGAAACATACCCTACTCGAGGACTATATGCTATACCAGTGATGGACGTTGTTCCCGTATCTCTCAATTATTTGTTTATCAAAGTCATCTTTTCTTTTATCTTTTATTCTCTTCTTAAATCTTTATTTCCTTCTTTATCTTTTAGTACATGTTGTTATCTACTTGACTGTATCGGTAACTTTATATACTTTCATGCTCCACTTCCATATACTAACTTGCATAATTCTCGCTCATAATGGATTCAATACAAGTAGTTTAAGCATCATCAAATATTTGGGTGATCAGTCCAATATTGACGAAACTTAGCAATTAAATCATTCGTATTCACACTTTTGAACATCCCTTCTCACTCCTCACACCTTTTAAATATATATTTTTAATATTGTATAAATATAAAGTAATATATTTGTCAGTCAATTTTTTATGTCCTTGTTTAACTTTGTTAAGAAACATTATTATTAAGACCTATTTTAATTATTATATTCCTTATTACATAAAAATGATAGTTTTAAATATTTTCTAACTGACCAGAAGTTACATCGCTTATATTTATATTACTTTTACTTATATCGAAAAATGTATTAGCTTTAATAATACATTTAATTTATATATAAAATGTAGGATTGCTAGAACTATGATATTTAAGAAATCGTATACTTAAAAAACCGGTTATCACTATTACAGCTAACATGTTTGTATAAACAAAACATTAATTTATTTAAATATTGAAACAATTTAGATTTTTAAGTAGATAAAATTAACTTTAAGATTATTTATTGAAGGTTATATAACATACATTTATATATAATAATAAAGTTACTTTAAGGTTTCCATGCATTTAGAAAAGAAGAAAAATAATGTATAACTTATAATAATTGCGATTTTTTTTATAAAACCCTTTTCAAAATTGAATACATTTAAATAAAAACTACTATAAAAAAATTGGGTTAAATTTAAAAATATATTTACTTTAACACGAACCTCTTCATCGTAAAATGTATGTTTTTTAGAAAACAATATCTACTAAAAATATTATAAATTGTTAAAATCTGACAAATATTTTCTAGTTACTTGTAAATACCGTACATTTAATATTTAATGCATTAATTTTTTATTTAATATAGTCTAAAACATAATAAAATAATTAAATATAATGTATAAAAATAACGCTGATGCGATGTTACCTCTTATATACATATCTTCTTTTTTCTTTTCGGTTCAATTTTCATATTTTACTGGACAAAGCTCGCTGAAGTACAACTGTCTTTTTTTAAATTAATCCGTTGTTTCTTGAACTTTGTTCTTCGGTCATTATATAAAAAAAAATCCACATTTTATTTTCCTCATTCTTCGTTAGTTGTCTTCATAGATATATTTTAAATTTTCAGTCAGCTTCTATAAAATTCTTATTGTGTTATTGTGGCCTCTTCTTGAATTCATATTTATTTATTTTCCGTCACGTCCGGTATTACGTCGATTCCGTTATAATATTACTTTATTGTCAATCATTTTACCTCATGTTTTCATTATTTAATTTAGTAATATTTATTCCCACCTTTAATTTAATATTCGGCGGTGCGCTTGCATTGTCGCAGCGCACCGCCGGGCAGGGTCGCCATGTGGGATCGGACCAATAGATACAACTGTCTCGTTACAATATCTCTTTATTACTCCTTCCTAACCTAGGTGTAGATGTATTTATTACACTATACTGGGAGGAGGAAGCCACATACCACTACAGCACAAGCACAGGTGCACTCACTATTCCCTCACTCTTATAGTCCGATGGGAAGGTTATCCGACACGACCGGAGATAGATCAGGCGCAGGTTCAACTGCTTTAAGTGATTTCCAAGGTCTAGTGGTCGTAAGTGCGACTTCTGATTTGTGGTCCCGTGTTCGATTCCTAGGTCGGGCCAAAAATCAGTTATTGGTTTTTTCTGTCTCAGTAGCAGCCTGGAGTCAGGAAGTTGGCGATGTTTCACCCCCATGTCTCGGAAAGCACGTGAAGACGTTGGTTTTGCGCCTGATCTCACTCCGATCGTGTCGAATTATCGTCCCGTCAGACTATGAGAGTAAGGGAATAGAGAGTGCACCTGTGCTTGTGTTGCACACAGGCACTACAATTCAGTCCTGCGCAGATGGCTAGCCTTCGTTGAAACTGGCCGCCGTGAACGAAATTCGGCCTGGAGGATATTATTACTATAGTCTTGATTTACTTAGGTAGCCTCTTCTGGTTGAGTTTTCTGGTTTAGTTACTTCACAGAGAGTACTCGAGCTTAAGCATGACATTTCTTCTGTATTACAATATTGAAAAACTAAAAATAATTAAATTAAAATTAAAATGTTACATTAGGTGTACATATTTACAATCGCCTTAGGTAGTAGAGCCACAAGACACCAACATCTGTCATCAATTATGGATCAAAATTCAGTTGTCATCCTTGACGACTAAGGTGGGAAGTCTCGTTACCAGTAAAAATAGTCTCTAGTTCTCTTAACTCACCATGCGAAACACAGCAGCAATAAACTGCTATTTTTTCCTGGTATTCTGTGAGAGTTTGCTCATTTCCCGGTCGAGTTGAATAATTTGTGCTGCAGACATTATACAGCTGCAGTGTGACTCTATATAACAATTCCCTATTAATTTAAGACTAACACAAAAATAGTTTTTTTGATGCGGGCCTTTTAGCCTACGAATAATGAGGGCATCCACGACTTTTTCTGCCACCAGGGCGGCGGTGAATATTATAATATTTGACAGATTTCATAGCGGGGAAGTTAATTTGTTCGAAAAATGTAAAAGTTATTGTTTCTTTCTCTACTATTAGCTATATTTTATATTAATAACATTAAAAACAAATAAACAAAACCACAGATTTTCATAAAATAGAAAAATTAAAAAAAAAGTTAAAAATGAGCAAAAAATTAATGAGCAAACCACTGACGCATTATTTTGTGTATTAATATAATACTCTAGAAACTGATAAACTTTTATTAAAAAACAACTTCTCGATTAAATTACATTGTGTAACAAAAAACTTTACCTCAGTGTCAACTAGCGACATCTGGTGAACAGAAAATTATTAGCACTCATTGTTCCGGGTCTGAACTGGATGTTTGCACTTGTGGAATTTATGTATGTAAGTGCACGATACAGTAGAAAATCCTAATGTGGGAGTAACGTTGTTAAAAGAAATTGAATAGAATGTTTAAGAGCTAAATCTCCTAGTTGTCACCAATCCGTCTGTGCAGGGTAGCGACAATTGCAAATCTTTCAACCTGTAGTTAGGATTTGGATTGCGTACGATGTCATTAAAGTTAAAAGAAGTACCTTTAGCCGATTTAAAAAAAGAAGGAGGCTTACAATTCGACTGTTTATATTTTTTGTATGTTACGCGATATCTTTGTTAATAGTAAACCGATTTTGATGATTCTCTTTTTAATAAATAGGTTTATACTTCATGGGTGGACCTATGTAATTTGGAGAAAATATTCCAGTGTGTATTCTCTATACATAGTATAAAACAAAGTCGCTTACCGCTGTCTGTACGCTTAGATCTTATAAATTACGCAACGGAATTTGACGCAATTTTCATTAATAGACAGAATGGTTTCAAGAGAAAGGTTCATATGTATAACAAATGCAAAGAATTATATAATACATATTGTATAATTCTTCTGTCCGTGGTGACTGAACTCCTCCTAAACCGCTCGACCGATTTTGATGAAATTTTGTGCGTGTAATTAAGTTGATTAGAGAATGGCTTAGATTCACAATTGGATCCGGTAGGTGGCGTTGTTGTCTAGATCCTGAAATCAACCGTGCGAAGCCGGGGCGGATCGCTAGTAGTGGTAATAAAAGGGTTGAAATTTTAATAAAATATTTAGACGATATTGAGATTGTCATATTCCTACCAAAAACATATTTTTTATTATAAAGTATAAGCCGACCTCAAAAAACTACATAGGATATAATCATTCTTATACTATGTCTTAGCTCCAACTTCAGAATGTGAAATTATTTTATTCTTTTGAGGTTTTTGAAGTTGGCTTTTACTTTGTGTTGAATATTATGTTTTATAGATTTAAATTGCTATTATTTTTATTATAGACACGAAGTAAAATTTACTACGGTGTCATAATTAAAAAAAAATTTTTTCTAATAAATCTAAAAGAAAAACAAAATGAAAAAAAGATAAAAGGGTTTTGGTATCAAAATACAAAAGTACAAAAGCTGTTGAGTATAATGACGCTAAATGTAACATGGCCTTGAAAATGAATTTAACTTCAATGGTGCTGACACCGAAGCGACCCCGAGTCACCACGGCTGTTAAAAAAGATTTCTTTCCATCTGAAATTATTTTGTTATATTTTTTTTTATAGATTACTTTTTATAGGTAAGTGGTGGCCCATAGACATCTACATCTATCCTCGTTTGGGAATCAAAATGCAGATGCGTTGTCAACCGTGAGGACTAAGATGGAAAGCCTCTTTTCCAGGAAAAAGGGTCTCCGATTCTTTACACTCACCATACGAAACACAGCAGTATTAAGCTGCTATTTTACGATGGTATTCTGTGAGAGCGTGGTCCTTCCCCGGTCGAGCCGACTTATTCGTACTATACTATTAATATAGCTGCAGCATGGCTTTACCTCGTATAAAATATGTATAAAGTGTAAATTATGTATTTTTTAATAGGATAAAATATGTTCATTGCATACTAGAGTTGTTACTGAATTTTCTGTTTATTTTTTTAAGAGCAGGAATTTCCAGCGCTTATTGCGAGTAATGTTTATTTTATCATAATTCTCATAAATTCAGGTTTTTGATCAGAATCCTGGAATTGCTGGGAATTATGACGAAATCGAATCTCCATTTTGTCACATTCCGGCGTTAATCAAAACCTAGAATTTTTGTTAAAATATTGATTCATTAAAATCTTGGGAAATATATGAAAGACTAGTGAACCGCCCCGGCTTTGCCTAGAGCTATTAATATAGATTTATATCAAAGACTTTTTTTTTTTTTTATTTCTCATAGACTATGATCTGAACAATGGCCGAAGTGTAGAAGCGCCTTTTATAATATGGATTTGTTTTCTTTAATTTTTTTATAGACTGTATTTTTCATTCCATAAATATTCATGCTTCTTTTTCAGGCTTGAACTTTAGCAGGAAAACTTTTGTTATTTTTACTCTAAAAATCATTTGATGGTTTTGTTATCTAGCATAAGGTTTTCACGGCAAATTTCGCCCTCGGAATATTAGAAAAAAAGTAGGTTTGTTCGTAAGTAGGCGTAATATTGCAGAGTATAGGCCATCAGCAGAGAGGGTATTGAAGCGGTGTTCGTCGTTCTGCACCTTCGTACCTGTATTCTTTGTATAACCTACATTTGTACTAGATACATCTGAACTATAGTACAGATGTATCAGCTACTAAAAAAAATAAGGTAAGTATACATGATAGAGCTTCGCCGCAGCTATATTATGGTTGTAGCACGAATGGGTCGGCTCGACCGGGGAAGGACCACGCTCTCACAGAATACCAGCGTGAAACAACAACCTAATGCTGCTGCATTTCGTATGGTGAGTGTAGAGAATCGAAGATCCTTTTTACTGGAAAGCATTCCATTTTAGTCCTCAAGGGTGACAACGCATCTGCATTTTGATTCCTAATCGGGGATGTCTATGGGCCACAGCATCCACTTATCATCAGGTGGACTGTGTGCTCGTTTGTCACCCCTATTCTGTAAATAATATTTATAAAAATTCTTAAACTATTTTGAATTTTTGGGTATATCCCACAATGCTCCAAGTTTATGTGCTTTGTAGAATACCTATTCTATTCAATGAAATTAAAAACATTTCATAACGAGGGTGTCGTAACAAGTAACAATGAGAAATGCTAAAAAATACTTATGACTTCCGATAGAAGACGGTATACCATCTTGTTCAGGGTAACCCGTATCAGACGTAAAATACCCATACTGACGACCGGCAGCAGCGTCAGCGGCGCGAGACTTCTTTTTTTTATAGAATAAGGGTGACAAACGAGATTAAGAAACAAAATTAAAATATGAAAGTAAAGTTAGGAGTAATAACTAAAATACTATACTAAAAATGGTCTTTAGATTTATATAGAAGATGTGAAGATGAATAACTCACCTGACATCCTTGATTTAGGGTTTGATAAAACTCCTTGCACTAGATCCACATCCAAAACATTTGCGTGTCACTTCAGATTTGGACAGATAGATAACGCTTTATTGCATTTAAACAAAGTGGTTACAATAACGGAAAACTTATGAACTACAAACGGTGGTCATATTGCTTTAAGCGATTACTACCTGACAAACACCCCACAGTCCACCTGTAGTACTGCGATCGTCAATCCGCCTGCCAAGCATGCCAATTGGGGCAAATTCTCCCTTAAAATCAAATTCAAAATTCAATTCAAATCAAAATAGGTCAGAAGCTGCATGAGAAGAAAATAAAACAATATGTGTTACCCCTTTAAATAGCCTAGTTACATTCTAAAGAATCTTCTAGAGTCCTCGTTGAGTCATAAAGGTATTTACAGTGTATCTCGGCGGCTTCAACCGCCTTTGATCTGCTTTGTAGTAGTTTTTTGTCTTACTTTGTGTTTTTAGCTAACTGTATGTTTTTTAGTTTACTGTATATGTTTTTTAGCTCTATAGTATTTAAATTCTTACTAGTTACGCCTGTGATAAATGTTTGCAGATTTTTTTTGTATAATCTTCCTGCAAAGGGATCTTAGCTCGTATAGCCATACGTGACTAAAATGCTTTCATTTAATTGGTGGAGAAACTTTTGTATGAATTGTTGAAAAAATATGTGTAGGTATATGTTCACTTTCTTTTACCTGATTTTCTTTTTTGAGCACATCTATTGCACAGTACTTTTAAAGTACAGTACTTTCAATTATATAAGTTTCATTCCTCTTCATTTTCAAAAATAATAAAAAGTACTTTATTTTGATTTAATAAAAGGATTTGTTTAAAATAATTCTTAAGTATTACCGTGTAGTGGCGATGTAAGAATATCTACTACCACATATCATCCCGTGGGTTTTGTAAAAGGCGACAGATGGAAACAAATCAGGAGATGGGCAGCATCATCTTCCTAATAACGACTAAAAATAAAAATAAACTGCAGTTACCAACCCGCTTGCCAAGCGTGGCAACTACGGCAAATATTCCTATGAGGCAATCTATGGGGGAGGCCCATGTTTAGCAGTGGACTTTAACAGGCTGTAACGGTAATTCTTAAGTAACAGTACAGATCTCTCTTCGTGACTAGTAGTTTAACCTAAATACAGATGCGTTTTCCTCTAATGCATGTCTGAGCAACTATAACGCATGCAATAGCGCATGCGCTAAAACTAGTTCGACAACAGCGCATGCCTCTAGCGAAAGCTGATCCGTCACCGGTGGGTTCGCATGCAACATTTCGTGCGTTTTCGTAAACATAATGGCGGAAGACAAAGTTTAAACTTTGGAATTTATCGATGACTATCGAACTTAACAAGTATTGTGGCACCATAAGCACGAAGATTACGCAAATAAAAGAAAAAGAAACGACGCGTTGATTTCTCTGAGCCAAAAATATAATTATGATGTAAAAACGGTTAAAAACAAGCTTGAGGTCATAATTCTCAAAGGAACATTAAAAGTTACGATGAAAAGGAGTGGGTCCGGAACAGAAGATAATTACGAACTTTCGTGGTTTGCCTAACCGAGGCGCGTGAGGTATAGACAAGTTGCATGCGACAAGCGCACGGGTGTAGACGATAAGCTGCATGCGTCTTATGGCACAGCGCTTGACGCAAGACGAACTGAAAGTTGAAATGCAAAATGAACATGAAAGCGAAATTGAAAGCGCACTGGTGTAGACATAGCTATTGGAACCTATTCATTAATGTCTGTATTTTTAGCGAACTAAACTAAAGATTCAGTTTTTCTTTTAAAAGCCTAAACTACTTTAAATCATCTGCAATTTTCAGTTTTAATTCTATTGTGTTATGGTTGAATTTTCAAATAATATAGTCAACATTAACCAGCTATAATGCAATCTACGATGCAAAGTATAATTGGGGCTAAATTGGATCAGTCGTTAAAGGGCAAAGTATAATGCATTGCAATACAGCATTGTACATTGTACTTTATTGGTAGGAATAAAATGGCATTTTAAAAGTCTCTAAGATATTTTATATTTTTATTTATTTGCTTTTTGAGGGAAATATACAGTACAATAATAAATTACATTATAAAACATATAAAAATAATCCTAAAACCAATGGAATTTCCACAGATATCTAATAAATAGTAAAAGCTTGCCACCACAATATTGTTGTATAAAAATTAAAAAAATATAAAAATATAAAAGAAGAAAAATAACTGAATGTTATTGATAATTCAACAATAATTAACAGTTAAATCAGTTAAAAGTAATATTATACATACAAACGACAGAGAAACTAGCAATTATAAATTGAGTTTTACAATTATTTTTTGTAACTATTATACAGGATTATTTTTCAAAGAGTAGCCAAATTTTAAATTTAAGTTCAAATATATAAATAATGATATACCGTTATTGCAGTTTTTGAAAATACGAGTAAATAGGGCTTCTACTTTTATTTGAAATTATCCCAAATTGAATGTGATTTATGAGCAACAACGGTTTTGCCTACCGATCGACCCTTACGAATGCGTGCGTGCGCAGTAAAAACAGTTAAAATAATGCATTACCACGCATTTTGCATTTAAAAGATAAAAAGAACAACATTTGCCTATATTACTTATTCTGAATCTTTTCTGCAAATTCGGCCGGTTATTGCAAAATAACCCTGTATAATTAAAGTATAGCAATTTTTGCTAATAGATAAAAAGTCCGTGTAGTGGAGACGTAGGAGAATCTGTATTTATGTGTATCCCGTTTCGTAAGAGGCGAAGGGGGAAATGAAAAAAGGAGATGGGTAACAGAGTCTTCCTCTTAAGAACTTATAATTATAAAAATACTGTGGCCACCTGCCTGCCAAATATGGCAACTATGGCAAATATCCCCCATATGAGGCGATTTATGGGGCTGGCCTATGTTAAGCAGTGGAATTTTTGCTAGTAATTTTTTTTTCATTACATATTGAACGAATGGTAACAAGTAATCGCTACGCTTTCTGTTACCGTTACATCCTATTATAAGTCCACAAGTGAACATAAGACCCCCTCCCCCATAGATTGCCTCATAGGGGAATATTTGACATAATTGCCACGCTTGGAAGGCGGGTTAGTAACCGTAGTTTTTTATTTTTTATTGTTATTCGGAAGACGTTACTGCCCATCATCCGGTTTGTTTCCCTCTTTCGCCTCTTAAGACATCCACTGGATGATGTTGGGTAGTGGATATTTTTATATCGCCACTATATAATAATAACAATAATAAATACATCCTAAGGGATGGCACCTTCGACATTTGTCGAGCTTGTCGCCATCCCGCCCCGGTGAATCACTTAGGCATGTCATCTCTCGTTGTTCGGCGCTTTCTAACTCTGAGTACTTGCATAGGCACAACCTAGTAGCCAGGATTCTACACCAGGAGCTCGCTCTGAAATACGGTCTCGTGGATTGGAAACTGCCTTATTATAAGTACTTGCCGGAAGCAGTGCTCGAAAATGACCGCGCCAAGCTCTACTGGGACTGGGCCATCATCACAGACAGGACCATTCTTGCGAATAAGCCTGATATTGTTGCTGATGGACCGGGCACAGTCAAGGATATTTTTGATCGACATTACCATTCCGTATGACGAGAACCTCGTGAAAGCCGAAACAGATAAGCGAACAAAATATCTGGACCTGGCTCACGAGGTGACCGACATGTGGGGTGGACTGCCGACCGAAATTATACCTGTAGTCGTTTCTGCGAACGGATTAATCCCAGTTAGCCTCTCGGGTCATCTGAGGCGACTGGGACTCCGTGACGGACCGCTCTAAGCTCAAATGCAGAAGGCGGTGCTCCTCGATACCGCCCGTATCGTCCGCCGGTTTCTTTCCCTTTACCCCTAACCCTCGGCCATTTGGTCTCCCCTGCCGAGGGCTTCCATCTGGTTTCATTTACAATTAGATATTTATACAGCCCAACCAGATGAGAAAACTATATAGATACCCCACATAATAATAATAATAATTTATTTGATCCATTACAAAATTAAATTTTTACATTACACCTTAAATATTAATTCTTATTATTGGTTAATTAATCAAATTATTAAATATTATTATTTAGATATTAATAAATTTCACCACCTACTAAAAATTTCACTAAATGCACAAATATTACAAATAATTTACGAGTAACTAATAATTTAAACTATATTGTCAACGGTCACGGTCGCTACGCTTAGCAGACGAATTTGCGATCGTTCTCCACCAGATTTTATGCACTTCTGACGCTGCTTTCATTCGATCTGTGCATTTTATATTGAAGTGACACGAGAAGGTTAAACTGCCATATATACAGGACCACAAGATATAAAAGGCTTTTCCCCTAGTCTCCTCTCACGACGCTCACTTACACGTATCACTTACACTTTTACGTATCAAAATCCATTTCAAACAATTATTTAAATAATAATGCAGGAGCAGCAAACCTTTGTGGGACAAGTTTCCGTCAAAACTCCTCTCACTTTCTTTCTTTCTTTGGTAAATTAAAAAACTTGTATGGCTGTGTCAAGTTTTTTATTTACCAGTGTCAAGTATTATGAAATTGCGCTTTATAATAATTTGATTAAAAATTTCTTCAGATTAAGTTGTGGTGTAGGTACTATGACAAAGCAATATAACTGGAATATTAAATGATATCATCATTCAACGTGGACTCCATATAAGGAGTAGAAATAATATCTATTTAGTTCAGTAATATCATATTATATTTATAGAAGAAGATACCATTCATGTGGCTCTACCTGGAACCACGTAACACAAACCCTACCCCCTACCTATGTACCTACGTCACAATTACTATATATAAGTCTCCTCCAAATTAATAAAGAGAGAGTTATTAAACTGCATCAGTGAGTCTTAATTTATTGCACTGTCCCAACATTACAAAGTTAATGCATCACATTGCGAAGTTTCGTGCGATTTTGACTGAGGTGTGAGCCAGCAGACAGTCGATGATGATAAAATCACAAGGTGCCCCAGCAGAAACAATAATTTGAGGCTCACATCAACATCTGAGCATTCATTCATTCATTCATTACAGCCCTTCACAAGTCCACTGCTGAACATAGGCCTCCCCCACGGAATGCCACAAAGCACGGTCCCGAGCCACCTGCATCCATTGACTTCCTGCATGTCTTACCAGGTCGTCACTCCATCTAGTGGGGGGACGCCCTACATTCGCCTGCCGGTACAGGCTGCCACTCGAGAACCTTTCTTCCCCATCGGTTGTCGGTTCTTCGAGCTATATGGCCGGCCCATTGCCACTTCAGCTTAATAATCCTTTGGGCTATGTCGGTTACTCTGGTTCTACTGCGGATATCCTCATTTCTAAGTTTATCACGCAGAGAAACCCCAAGCATAGCTCGCTGAGCGACCTTGAGCTTCCTCATACGGCTAGCAGTGAAGGACCACGTCTCAGTTCCATATGTCATCACTGGCAACACGCACTGGTTGTACAATTTAGTTTTGAGATTTTGAGGTATGCCTGACGAGAAGATGGGTCGTAATCTCCCGAACGCTGCCCAGCCGAGTTGAATCCGTCGATTGACCTCTCGGTCGAAGTTGGACTTACCTAGTCGGACTATTTGTCCCAGGTAAACATATTCGTCAACAACTTCGAGCTTAGTGCTCCCAACAACTACCGGCATAGGTGTGACATGGACATTAAACATGATTTTTGTTTTGTCCATGTTCATCTTGAGACCTATCCGTTGGGAGACACTATTGAGGTCATTGAGCATAGTGCTTAGGTCCTCCAGCGATTCTGCCATAAGGACTATATCGTCGGCAAATCGAAGGTGAGTGATGTACTCGCCATTGATGTTAATACCGTATCCTTTCCAGTCTAGTAGCTTGAAAACGTCTTCCAATGCAGCGGTGAAGAGTTTCGGGGATATTACGTCACCCTGTCTTACACCTCTGCAGTTGGATAGGTCTCGTACTCTGGTTCTGTACTCGATAGCCATCGTAGCCCTACTGTACAAACACTTCAGCACCTCGATATACCGACAGTCCACTTGGCACCGCTGAAGGGACTGCAGCACCGCCCAAATTTCGACGGAATCAAAGGCTTTCTCATAGTCCACATACGCAAGGCAAAGTGGCAGATTGTACTCGTCGGTCTTCTGTACAATTTGCCGAAGGGTATGTATGTGGTCTATGGTGCTAAAGCCTTTTCGAAACCGCCTTGTTCGGGAGGCTGGAAGTCGTCGAGTCTGCATGCGAGACGATTCGTAATAACTCTCGAAAACAGCACGTAGACGCGGCTCAGAAGGAAATCGGTCTGTAGTTCTTCAAAGAGCGTTGTCGCCTTTCTTGAAGAACAAGACCACCACACTTCTGCTCCACGCCTCCGGTGTAATACCACCATGGAGAACGGAATTAAGAGCTTCTGAAGGACTTCAAGTACCGGTTTTCCACCCGCTTTCAGAAGCTCCGCTGTAATTCCATCCTCGCCTGGGGCCTTGCCGTTTTAAGGTGCTGGAGAGCCATTTTAATCTCGCTCAGACTAACGCCCGGGATATCATCGGAATAGTGTCGGATAAGACTTGCTCTTGATCGTTACTCACACTTGCGCGTGGCTCCAACGATGACGTGTACAGCTGCCCATAGAACCTCTCAATCTCACTCAAAATCTCAGGTGTCCGGAAACGATGCTGCCACAATTGGTCTTCAGCTTCGACAGTTGGCTCTTTCTGGCAGACAGATCTCTGGCAAAGACTTTGGAGCCCTGGTTCCGCTCGATCGCTTCTTCAATACGAGCTGTATTGAAGTTGCGCAAGTCCCGCCGCATGCATTTGGAGATCTGTCTGTTCAGTTGCCTGTATGCTGTCAAATCTGCTGAAGACTGCAGCTTCATCTCCCGTCTAACAACCATGAGATTAAGAGTGTGATCGGAGAGTTTTTGTGTTCTTCTGTGACGGGTCTTACAGAACTTAGCTCCGACCGCATGGACAGTTTCCACAAGCTTGTCATTCATATCGTCCACTTCATTGCCAAATTCTAGGCACTGAAAACGATTTTGTAACTCGAGCTGAAAGTTTTCGGGACTTTGGATTAGAGCACGAGGGGGACGGAGCGTTGACTTCATTAGACGTGACCTCTCCAACTTAACGTTTAGGTTCAGTGTGCCTCTCACCATTCGGTGATCGCTGCCAGTTTTCACCCTCGCGATCACTGAGACATCACTGAACAGTTGTCGTCTGGTCGTCATAATGAAGTCAATCTCATTTTTTGTCGAACCGTCGGGGCTCGACCAGGTCCACTTTCTGTGGGGCCGTTTTTGGAAGAAAGAGTTCTTGAAACAGAAACAGAAACAAAACTTTTTATTCAATATAGATTATAAATAATACTTATTGAAAGTCACTCTTTGTCTAATTACCACTGGTTCGAAAAAAACCTCTGTCCTGGGAAGAACCAGCAAGAAACCCAGCGGGACTTTTTTTTAAATAACAGCTTACAATCATGTATATTACACAATTAACCACACAAAACAAATTAGAAACAGCCTGGCAGCGAACACCTCATTCCAGGGTTATTATCATCCATAAATTCCTTAACATTATAATAACCCTTTTATACAAACTATGTTTAATAAAGTTTTGAATTTTGAGCAGGTCGAACTTTGTATATTTTCTGGGATTTTGTTGTAAAGCGTATACATCGCCCCAAGAATTAATTACTGACTCGGTGGAGTCGAGTAACTGGTACTACTAGCTTGTGTTTGTTCCTAGTATTTACAGAATGAATATCACTTATTTTTGTATAACTACTTTTATTTTTGTGTACGTACATTACATTTTCATAAATGTATTGAGAGGCCAAAGTTAATATATTAATTTCCTTAAATTTTGTCTGAGCGACTCTTTAGGTTTTAAATCATAGATTGCTCTTATGGCCCTTCTGTAAAACAAATATAATTTCAGTGTCAGTTGCGTGTCATATGCAATATGATAGGACATTATGCTATGGAAATAGCTAAAGTAAACAAGTCTAGCTGTTTCCACACTGGTAAGATTTCTAATCTTTTACAGCATATGCTGCAGAACTAAATCTGCTTGCTAACTTTGATATATGGGGCTCCATTGAAGCTTCGCGTCTAGTGTTATTCAAGAAAATGGTGGTATCGACAAGACTCAGTTCCTCCCCATTTAAAATTACATTAGTATTTAATTGTTTGACATTGTGAGTCATGAACTTCATACATTTCGTTTGACTTTCATTTAAATACATGTTATTAACATTAAACCAATTTACTAATTTAGATATAGCATCATTTACTTCGTCATATTTTAATAATTGTCGTTTTAATTTGAAAATTAATGAAGTGTCATCAGCAAATAATACTATATTATGGTTATCCCCTACTATGTAAGGTAAGTCATTAATATATACAAGAAACAGAAAGGGGCCGAGAATTGAGCCTTGAGGCACGCCCATTTGTACTATCGACCCGGAAGAGCTCATACTATTAATGACAACTTTTGCGTTCTGTTACTTAAATATGAAACAATTAATTTAAGAGCATTACTTCTTACACCGTAGTGTTGTAGTTTCCTGATTAATGTTTCATGGTGAACACAATCGAAGGTTTTGGATAGGTCACAAAATATACCCAAAGCATCCTGTGAATTCTCCCATGCATTGAAAATATATTTAATCAGCTCAACACCAGCATCAGTTGTCGAGCGACCCTTGTGAAACCGAATTGATTTTATGAAGTAAATTATTAACATTAAAAAAATTAACATTTGATCAAGAATAATTTTTTCAAAATTTTACTTAGTGTAGGCAGTACAGAAATGGGTCTAAAATTGGCGGGGTCTAATGTACTACCAGATTTAAATAAAGGTATTACTTAACTATGCTTCATCAAATCAGGAAACACACCATATTCGATACTAGTATTAAAATAATAGCTAGTTGAGGCGCGATTATATCGATTATAGACGCAATAACTTTAACGGAAATGCCCCACAGATCCGCAGTTTTCTTAACATCAATAGTTTTAAAATATTTTACTATATCTTTTGATGATATTTTATGAAATGTAAAATCTTTGTACACGCATTTACATTTTGTTTAAGCAATGATTCGGGACGGCAGGAGAAGAATTCAGTGACATAGTGGTTAAGATCGGAATATCCGTAAAATACTTCTCAAAACCATTGCAACATCCTGATCTGATTCCGTTAATTTGTTGTTAAAACTCAACCGGTAGTTTGAATTGCGAGAGTTGACCTACCAGTTTCACTATTAATTATACTCCACGTCATTTTAATTTTATTAGAAGCTGTCTTAATTTTGTTGCTCAAATGCAAAGACTTGGCTTTGGAGCACACCTTTAAATATTTTTGAATATTTTTAACATATTCCCTAAATTCGACGCTAGGGTTATATGACCTTCATGGTAAAGTTCATATAACCTTTGTCTGCTCTTATGGACCCTACTGTCGCCCATTCATTGAAAGCCTGACTGTTCAAGGAGAACGTTTTAGAAGTAAAAATATTATCAAATTCATTGCAAATAAGTTTAAACACTGTTCCATACAAAAATTAGGATCATTTTGTATGAAAGTGATGGAAGTTTCTTCACTATGTTACTTCTAAACTTCTCCAAGCGACGCATTTACAGGAACAAACACAATTTTCTCATCTACTTGCTTTTTGTGAACATAAGGTAACGAAACTAACTGTCCACAGTGATCAGAACTCAATTTTGAATTATACATTTATGCAACGGCTTAACATTTGTAAAATGTTATCTATACATGTTGCACTACATTCAGTAATACGCGTTGGCTCTAAAATAAATTAAAAAGACCATATGATTTAAACAATGATCTAAATTTAATATTGGTGGAGGAAGCTTTGGAGATTGATATTAAAGTCTTCACATATTACAACAGATTTATTCTGTTTATTAAACAACAAAACTTCCTCCATAATTTTTTCAAAAGTATTGTATATAGAACATGGGGTCTGTAGATGCACACAACAATGAGGTGCTCAAACTCAACACATGCCATTTCTACAGTTCGCTCAACAGAGAGGCTCACAATATCTTTACGTTCCTTACATGATAATAATTTACTAGCTAATATTAACGAGCCACCCTTAAAACCGTTTCTCTATTGAACGAACTGACCACCTGGTGATTACTGAAATTAAACATTATGTTATAAGCTTTTAACCAATGTTCAGTAATACATAAAATATGAATATTGTTGCTATTTAAGAACAATTCAATTTCTAGCTCTTTGCCTATCATGCCTTGTATATTCTGATGCACCAGGTGTAAACAATTTTATTATCACTCTGTGGAGTCATACAATGAAGGTTTTGTAAGCTACATTCTAAATTATTTAAATTATTATAACTGCTAGAGATTACCTCTATTGTCTCATTTTCTAATTTAAATTACTTGGAACTGATTCCAAATTACATATTAAGTCATTACACTGCTCAAAAGAAGCAGATGTCGGTGTAGCCAAGTCCTTGGCTGAGTTAATATATAAACAATAAGATAGCACATTTGCTATCTGTCTTAAATTATATTTGGATAGGTAATACCTATCTCTAGTCAAAAAATTTTTAATTAAATTATTTATGTCTATTAAATTAATTATATTATTATAATTATAACAATTAGATGTCAAGTTTATATTGTTATTAAATGAAAAGTTATTCATTAATAAATTTAAATTGTATCTTATTTTATTTTCCTGTACAACCCTGTATGTAAGGCAATGTAAACAAGAATATATTTAATCAGCTCAACACCAGCATCAGTTGTCGAGCGACCCCTTGTGAAACCGAATTGATTTTATGAAGTAAATTATTAACATTAAAAAAATTAACATTTGATCAAGAATAATTTTTTCAAAAATTTTACTTAGTGTTGGCAGTACAGAAATGGGTCTAAAATTGGCGGGGTCTAATGTACTACCAGATTTAAATAAAGGTATTACTTTACTATGTTTCATCAAATCAGGAAACACACCATATTCGATACTAGTATTAAAAATAATAGCTAGTTGAGGCGCGATTATATCGATTATAGACGCAATAACTTTAACGGAAATGCCCCACAGATCCGCAGTTTTCTTAATATCAATAGTTTTAAAATATTTTACAATATCTTTTGATGATATTTTATGAAATAAAATTCTTTGTACACGCATTAACATTTTGTTTAAGCAATGATTCGGCGACGGCAGGAGAAGAATTCAGTGACATAGTGGTTAAGATCGGAATATCTGTAAAATACTTCTCAAAAACCATTGCAACATCCTGATCTGATTCCGTTAATTTGTTGTTAAAACTCAACCGGTAGTTTGAATTGCGAGAGTTGACCTTACCAGTTTCACTATTAATTATACTCCACGTCATTTAATTTTATTAGAAGCCGTCTTAATTTTGTTGCTCAAATGCAAAGACTTGGCTTTGGAGCACCTCCTTTAAATATTTTTGAATATTTTTAACATATTCCTAAATTGACGCTAGGTTATATGACCTTTCATGGTAAAGTTCATATAACCTTTGTTCGCTCTTATGGACTTCTACTGTCGCCCATTCATTGAAAGCCTTCCGACTGTTCAAGGAGAACGTTTTAGAAGTAAAAATATTATCAAATTCATTGCAAATAAGTTTAAACACTGTTCCATACAAAAAATTTGGATCATTTTGGTATGAAAGTGATGGAAGTTTCTTCACTATGTTACTTCCAAACTTCTCCAAGCGACGTGCATTTACTGGAACAAACACAATTTTCTCATCTACTTGCTTTTTGTCAACATAAGGTAACGAAACTAACTGTCCACAGTGATCAGAACTCAATTTTGAATTATACATTTGTGCAACGGCTTAACATTTGTAAAATGTTATCTATACATGTTGCACTACATTCAGTAATACGCGTTGGCTCTAAAAATAAATTAAAAAGACCATATGATTTAAACAATGATCTAAATTTAATATTGGTGGAGGAAGCTTTAGAGATTGATATTAAAGTTCCACATATTACAACAGATTTATTCTGTTTATTAAGCAACAAAAACTTCCTCCATAATTTTTTCAAAAGTATTGTATATAGAACATGGGGTCTGTAGACGCACAGAGTTCATCATAAAGAGTCCTCTTTCTCCATAAAGTCGGCCAGCTGCTGGCCCTTGGGTTCCGTTGCCCTATTCCGAATTTCCTACTTTCAGCTCACCGCTCTCTTGTGCCTAGTTTTGCGTTGAAGTCTCCCATTAACACCGTATAGTGGGTTTTGGAGGAATGCATGGCTCTAGAGATATCCTCATACATTTCCTCCACCTCCTCATCGGGGTGTGCCGAGGTTGGTGCGTAAACCTGTATGACCTTCAGCGAATACCGTTTGGTGATTCTGAGTATAAGGTACAACTTACAACGTTGTTAACGAGAGACTTGTGGGCGATAAATCCGACACCTCCTTGGGACAGACTCTCCCGGTGATAGAATAAGTTGCCGTATTCGAGGATTACCGTGTCCTCCTCTTCGGACCTCGGATAGTCCTATTATATTCCAGCGTAACTTATCTATCTCTTCTTCCAGCTCCAGGATCTTCTCGTCAGTCCTCAGGGTGCGTGCGTTATATGTTGTCAGGTCGAGTCGTCGTGGTGGCAACCCAACCTCCACCGGAGATTCTTAGCACCCCTGCCCCGCCGTTACCATGGTCGCCACCGTAGCCAGGAATAGCGGGGCCGCCGGGACTGGGGCCGTTTCTTTGTGTCGTCGCTCATGGGGGTATATTGCCATAGTTGCCACGCTTGGCTAGCGGGTTGGCAACCGCAGTTTTTATTGTTTTTTGGCTTTTATCAGAAAGATGCTGCTGCCCATCTTCTGTATCAGTTTCCTTTGTCGCCTCTCTACGACACCCACGGAAGATATGGGGTAGTGGGTATTCTTACCCGCCACTACACGGGGAAGCAAGGAAGGGAGCATTAGTTTTATCATTTCCACACACACGCCACATAATAGCTTACATGCGCAGAAATTTAACACACAAAATCGCATCACTTTCATTCATCAAAATCAACTTCAAACCATTATTTAAACAATAATACAGGAGCAGCAACCCGCCTTTACCAACTCGCATTATTATATAAGAAGTTCTTATTAATCATACTTTGAAATAAAATCATCATAAACTGCAGACATCACAACCAGCTGATTTACCAGCCAGTATTCGCTTGTTTTTATTTTAAAAAGTTTTTACTTCATCATTTCTTATAACACTACACATTGAATAAAACTAATTTTACGGATTCTATCGCGGATATCGGGAATTTAATAAAAATAGATAAATTAAACGCGATAGAATTCGTAAAAGTAGTTTTATTCAATTTATTCAAGTTTTTACCTCAATCTCACTTTTTTAAACCGCCCTAATTTACCAGTCAGTATTCACTTTTTTAATTTTAAAGAGTTTGTAACTCATTCTCACTTTTTAAACCACCTAGTTTACCAGACAGTATTCACTTTTTAATTTTAAAGAGTTTGTACCTCATTCTCACTTTTTTAAATCGCCCTAGTTTACCAGCCAGTATCCACTTTTTAATTTTAAAGAGTTTGTACCTCATTCTCACGTTTTTAAACCGCCATCATAAATCCTAGTGTTTTAAAAAATTGGTATAATATTGCGAAATGCAAATTTCAAATTTAATGTTTGTGAGCCGTCAAATCAAAACGTAGTGATTATATCTTGGACAAAATATCATTTGTCCAAGGATAATTAATTTGTTCAAAGATGAAGATGATATTACACTTTAAACTGCATCTCATAAAGCTCGGAAACGCTGTGGAGTAAACAGTAAAACGATCATCCATCCTTGTTGGCCGCGGGGAATGTCGGTGTAGGCGCAATTAAGCACATAATTAATGAAACTGTTACCGCAGAACGCTGCTAGCGTTTCAATTAAGAAGCTGAATGAAATAATATAACTACATCTTCAATTATTGAATATTAAAAAAATGTTTAGCTTGTGCGATAACGTTTAGGTGTAGGTGTTCTAGGTGGTAGCGTATTCTGCGTAAGATATCGTTTGGGCAGGGTACCATCTTCGTAAATTATTCTGCAGACAAATAGCAGTGCGTGCACTGTTGTGGTTCGGTCTGAAGGGTATAGTAAGCCAGTATAATTAGAGGCTGTGAGGCATTCCATCTTAGTCTTCAGAGGTGATGACGCATCTGTCGCCTTTTTCGTTTGAAGTTGGTTGCAGGTGTCCACGGGCTGACGTAGCAACTTACCATCAGATGGATTGTAAAGTACGTTTGTCTCTTTAATTTGATAAAATAAAAGTAAAACGTATATGTGATGCAAAAATTGAAGATTTTGAGACCGATTTAGAAGAATATATTGTATACTCAAAAATTATTTTAAAAACTAGCTTTTGCTCGCTTCTTCACCTGTAAAAAGGCTGGAATACGACATCATTTCGAAAAATCACAGCCTATGTTCAAATTAAATTAAGTTAATTTAATTTGAAGATTTTATAAATTTTTTAAGAAATTTTCTACAGAAGAGCGGGACTTCCTGGCACAGGTATATATTTACTTAAAAGGATGGTAATATTAATAATAATACTGTTTAATACTGTTTATGTTCAATTTATTTTGTTTTAGTATGTCCGAGACATCGTCGTAGTGGTCGACAAACACAATCTAGAAAAGTGTAAAATGACTGACTGAGTTGACTGAATTATTCAAACTTACTTCTTATTATACGAGTACTTATTCAAACTCCATCAAAAGTTACTTCAGTTGAAACAAATTTTAAGATTTGTTTAAAACAAACTTGGGAACTTTGATGGACGTGGTTTGTTATCTAAATGAAATCTGCTTTTCTCATAATTTATTCCAAGTGTAGAAATTGAGTATTAAGCATTTGTGTGATAAACGCATCAAAATCATTTCATCGAGTCATTTTCTTTAGAAAAACTTTATACGCACACTAAGATTTTCTCTTGTATCTTGTATCATGTAGTTCCGTTGGATACTGCCACCTCACTTGCACACGGCCTTCTAATTAATCGTAGAGACTCTCGCTTAATGGCAGAAAATCCCAGTGGCAAAGCGCAATTTTCCTTTTCAGTATGTTACTTGCATCGTTTAAAAACTTAAAGCGAAGTGCTTCTAAACGTGGTAGAGCCACGCTGCAGCTATATTATGGTTGTAGCACGAATGGGTCGACTCGACCGGGGTAGGACCGCACTCTTACAGAATACCAGCGTAAAATAGCAGCTTAATGCTGCTGTGTTTCGTGTGGTGAGTGAAGAGAACCGGAGACTCAAGGGTAACAACGCATCTACATTTTGACTCTTAACTGAGGATAATTATAGATGTCTATTAGCCACAGCATCCACTTACCATCAGGTGGACTGTGCGCTTGTTTATCACCCTTATTCTATAAAAAGTGCTCTAGTCCCCCGCCGTTTGTTACAAAATCCATAGGGAAAAGCTGAATCGACATTTTACAAATATCAACTTCCCCTGTACGCGATGCTTAGTTATTGAGTACTGACGAAACCATTCAAAAGACTGGTGATGGGAAGGAGCATTACCACCGCAAGGGTGTCATTTCCGCTTTTACCTAACCTGAGGACCTTCAGAGGCCGATTGATTTGGGGTGAGGTGATGGCTTGCAATCGATAATTTGATATTGTTTGCGCTAGAACGTAAAATATTCAGACGGCGACTGCCCACAGAGGACACCGTCAAAGCTGTGTGACATTTGGTTATGTGATTGCCAATCCAACTTAATTAAAAATATTGATTGCATTGTAATATCACTAACAACCCGGTGTTATTTATACTATATATATATATATTTTTTTTCCGTCAAGAAATTCTCAGTAGCTGCCCGGATTCAGGAAGTTGGCGGTGCCTTGGAAAACACGTAAAGCCGTTGGTCTTGCGCTGATCTCTCTCCGGTTGAGTAAGTTTACCGTCCCATCGGACTATGAGAGTGAGGGGTAGAAAGTGCGCCTGTGCTTGCGCATACACTTGGGCACTATAACCCTGTCCTGCACCGATGGCTAGTCTCCGTTGAGGCTGTCCGCCGTGGCCGAAATTCGGTCTAGAGGACATTATTATTATTATTATATTATAAATTGCAGTGCTTATTTTCTTAATAAGTACCATTTAGTAATGGTGTAAGAACATCCACTATCCCATAACATACCGTGGGTTTCATAATAGGCGACAGAGAGAAAATAAAAGAGGAGATGGGCAGTAGCATCTTCCTGATGGTAGCTCAAAATAAAAAATGCACTTGCCAATCCGTCTATCAAGCGTGGCGTATATGGCAAATATCATGAAGTTGAACGGGCTTTACTCTCCCTTATGAGGCAATCTATGGGGGAGGCCTATGTTCAGCAATGGGCTTTTTTAGGCTGTAATACATGTATGGAATATAGTACTTAGAAGAGTATAGGTTAACGATTTTTAATGTCATTTTCATAGACATCTGTAGTTAATGCCAAACAAATAAGGTCTCTATACCTAAATGGAATGGAGGCATTTATTAACCTGTTTAAATAGATCTGATATATTTTATTTTTGAAATAGTGGATCAGGACAAAGTTTTAATGATATCTAGTATGACACTCAGTTGAATCTTGAATGAAACACGTAAAATATGAATAACTATGTCATTGGAAAAGTTACATTGAATTATTGCAGCTGTGGCTGCGGCGAATAAAACGAGAGCTATTATTATTCTCAGTCGCAAGCTTAGTCATTAATTAAGTAGGGCTACAAAATATTTTATTTTAATTTACAAATTAAATTCTTTTATAATATTATTTATTTATCATTTAATTTCAATCACGTTTAAATATCGACATTTTAGGAAGCTCACAACGTTTCTTACATTTTTAAGATTTTTTTTAAACCTTTTGAATAGGAAATATTGAAGTCAGGGTCAAATATAACTGCACTGGTTTTGTTTACGGTGCATTTCGATCTAGAAGTCTGCAGTCTGTGAACATGTCAAGAATAAATCGACTTCGAAAGAATCGACCTTGACAATGCCAGATTTAATAGCCTACAAAACCTTGCAAAAGAACATCGATTCCTACCAAGGATGATTCATTATAGTAATAAAATTAAAAAAACTTCTAATTTTAATAGAGAAGATAACTGGGATTCTCTATAGAATATAAGATCTTATATATAATGCAAGACTTCAAGATCGCACAATTCGCGTTGATCTGGTAAAATAAAATTATACGTCAACATCAAAAACTGAAGTACCTATTTTATAGTAAATAAGGTAAGGCATGAAACTTATATCATTCGAAAGGCAGGTAAAATAAAGTGAACATACATAAATAATTTTACTGTACAACAAATACTTTAACCAGTTAAATGGTTGCATTTGTTGTTTGGTTGAATCGACCAGGGGCGATACTTGTTAATAATTAAAAGATGAAGGTAGCCCGGGTTCACTATTTCCCTTACTACATCAGGACGTAAAACATAGTGATTTATATATTCTTTGCCCATGACCATGGGTGCTGTAAATTATCTGAAACGATAACGTTAAACGCGATAAGATCCGCAATCGATACTTTACCCGATGTTTCCTAATCGTATAATATGTAAATCATAAAGTATTATAAAAGTTAATTACTGTAATCATTACAGATAATATATAGTAATATAGTTCCTGCAATTTAGGAAGTTGAGCGGGCTTTACTCGTGTACAAGCACATTGCGATAGTGTGCGTGTCTGACGGAGTTATCAGTTCATAGATTATTAAATACATATATAATATTTGAGATGCAAGCGTGTCGTTGCTAACCATGCTAGCTTTTGGTCTCACGCACAATTTGACACGTATACACACGTGTTTTTTTTTATAGGATAGGGTGACAAACGAGCACACAGTCCACCTGATGGTAAGTGGTTGCTGAGACATCTACATTTATCCTCAATAAAGAATCAAAATGCAGATGCGTCATCACCCGTGAAGACTAAGATGGAATGCCTCTTTTCCAGTAAAATGGGTCTCCGGTTCTCTACACTCACCATACGAAACACAGCAGTATCAAGCTGCCATTTTACGCTGGTATTCTGTGAGAACGTGTTTACCACAAGTAAAACCCGACCCCGACTTCGTGAATTTCAAGAACTATACATATGTGTTTTGAATAACATAAAGTCTAATAACATAACTATTGAGTTTCCGAATAAGGCCTATTAATTTATAGTTCCTCTCAGAAATGAGGGGAGGCCTGTGCCCAGCAGTATCATTTAATCCATAAGATTTAAGCTGCGGATTAGAATCGAAACTGATTAGATGAAATTTCATTATTAACTATACATAAATTATTTCAATCCTCAGAGCGAGAGAACCTACAATCCGACTTTATATTATTTCATATGTAAAAATGTGGATAACCGATAGCCGCATGCTCGTTTGCCCCTCTTTTATTAAAAAAAAACAAACCGGTGGTATATAAAAGTTTTCACTTCTAGTCTCACACATTCAGTTAGGTTTTTTTTTCATTCAAAGGTGAGAGACAGAGCACTGTGTTTAACATATTATATTAAATGGATGCTATGGCCCATAGACACCTTCATGTATCCTCATCTACCTCTTGCGCATTCACTTGGGCACTATAATACTGCCTTGTGCAGATGGCTTGTGTCTGTTGAGACTGACCAACGTGACCGAAATTCGGTCTAGATGACATTATTAATTGTTAGTAAGCGCAACTGCTGATCATGTCGTCCCGGATTCGAAAAGCGGGTCGGGCTGGCGTGTCAAAAAATTCTCAGTAGCAGCCGGGAGTCAGGAAATTGGCGGAGTTTCATCCACTTGCCTCGGAAAATATGTAAAGCCGTTGGTACTGCAACTGATCTCTCTTCTGTTGTGCCGGAATGCTGTCCCATTGGACTACAAGAGTGAAGTTATAGGGTGTGTACCTGTACTTGCGCACACACTCAAGCACTATAATTCTGTCCTGTGCAGATAATCTCCGTTGTGACTGGCAGCCGTGAACAAGGTTCAGTCTGCAGGACATTATTATTATTATTTGCTATAGTTATCAGTCCAGGCAGGTGGATTGGCAACGACAGGTTCTTTAATTATTTTGGGTTGTTACCAGGAAGATACTGATGCCTATCTCCTGTTTCAGTTTCTCTCTGTGGTTCTCTTACGCCGTCAATATACGGTGATATTTATGGCTTTTCTCTTTGAGTTTGATTTCCTTCGAGTTATACAGGGTTATTGTGCAATAACCGGCCAAAATGGTGAAGAAAAGTTAATTAATAAAAATCTCAAACATTCTGTCATTTTTATCTTTTAAATTCAAAATGCGTGGTAATGCATTATTTTAACTGATTTTACTGCGCACGCACACATTCGTAAGGTCGATCGGTAGGCAAAAACGTTGTTGCCCATAAAAATAAAATACATTCAATTTGGAATAATTTCAAATAAAGGTAGAAGCCCTATTTACTCGTATTTTCAAAAACTGCAATTACGGTATATCATTATTTATATATTTGAACTAAAGTTTAAAATTTGGTTACTCTTTGAAAAATAACCCTGTAACCGGTCCGATGCCACTCCAGCTTACTGATCCGTCGGTCTATGTCGGTTACCTTGGAAAACCTCATTACGAATTTTATCACGCAGAGAAACTCCGAGCATAGTCCTCTCCATAGCTCACTGAACGACCTTGAGCTTCTTTACTCGACCAGCATGTCTCAGATACATAATATGTTATCACTGGTAACATATTTATAATATATATTAAATAAAAACTATTCTATTCTATTCTAGAAACGGATTTTACACAACTTTTTTTATATATATTTCCGATCCGAATTATTTTCCCCACTGCAAGGATGGTAATAAATAAGAACTTGAAATTGCGGTGAAACTTAGGAGGTGCTGTTAGCTGGTTATTAAACTCCGGTCTCTCGTACCATGATACTTAATGTGCACTCCCAGACCCTCAGTAACTAGACCCGTAGTTACTGAGTTTGAAATTGAATTGACATTGTGAAATTGAGTGAAATATATTATGTATATAGATATAAGAATTCCATGTAGCAACGATGAGATATTATTTAACCTAAATTTCACTTGAAGACGCTAATATTTTACGCGTGTTAGGTAATTACGTGATGTTTAATTACTAATTAGTCAGATTTAGATATTCGACTCTTGTAGCATTCTCGTTCGCAATTAAAGAGTCAACCTGAGCTAAGTGTAATTAAACAAAGCTAATAATTGAAAAAAAATGTGTAGCTTGAATATTATACATTTTCAACACATATTTCTTTAATTTTATATAAGTTAAAATTTTTATCTTATTACATAAAATTAAGGAATAAAAAATACTTTTTTTTCTTTTTATTAAGGACAACAAACAGTTGTATAATAAAAATTACAATTCAAACCTTATATAAAATTAATAGCTAATTACACATCATCATCATCAAGTTAACATCCTGTAATCTATGCACATTCTCATTTTTCCATCTTTTTTACGGACTAAAATGATAGGACTTGAATACTCTGATATTGATTCACCTATTATTCCGGCATCTAGCATTTCACTAATCATCTGTCTCACATCTTCTCGCTCGATAAGCAATCGGTTTTTACTGTTTAATTTAATGGTCATTTCGGTAACATTAGTGCACCTTAGTTACTTTAATGTTGGTACTTGTCTAGCAAAGCTAAAAGTTTTGTCGATGAATTTGTCCAACATTATCTCCTATTCTCACTTTGTCCTTATCAGTACTAGTTTGTAGTCTAATTTCTTTTGGGAGAGAGGCAATAAGATTAATGATCTTGACTTCTAAACCACGACTGATGGTCATTCCTTCTTTAATGTAACTATGAACCAATAATGGGGAGATGATCACGTTAAAAATTCTATCCTTGTCAGAGTATATCCCTCCCTTACTGTAGTGTTGCCATTCTAATAAAGTTAATTTACCAATAAAAAGTCAATTTCTTAAATTATTTCACATTCTGTCGGTTAAGACATGGTGCATAGAAGAATTAAAGCCCCACATCAATATGTAATATTAGGTCCTTACATATGAAATTAGCGTTTTGTCGTACTGACCACTTTGATCTGAAATATCTCCTCTTTGGTTAAGAATTCCAAATTCAAATTTATAAATTCATTTAGCTGGTACATTTGAGTTTTGAAAACAGTCATTTATTTGTTTTTTCCTCATTATTTTATTCTTTGGCGTCGCTTATTACCGCACAATGGAAAACATGAAATATCGGTATATTTACGAGTACAAGTTCTACCGTGGCACCAGTGTTGCAGAAACAGCTCGAAGGATTAATGATGTGTACGGCGCTGGTGTCGCAAAAGAAAGCACGGTACGTTTTTGGTTTCAACGTTTTCGTCCTGGAAATTTCGACCTTCAGAACCAACCCCGTGGACGGCCGAACACCAAAGTGGAAAATGAAGAATTAAAGGCTATTGTGGAAGCGGATCCATCACAAAGCACTTAAGAGATAGCTGCAGGCTTCGGGGTAAGTGATAAAACTGTATTAATCCACTTGAAGCAAATCGGGAAAGTAAAAAACTTGAACGATGGGTACCTCATGAATTGAGTGAATCGAACTTGCAAATACGCGTCGACTGCTGTGTTCGAGAACCTTTTTTCCCCAACGGTTGTCGGTTCTTCGAGCTATATGGCCGGCCCATTGCCACTTCAGCTTACTAATCCTTTGGGCTATGTCAGTTACTCTGGTTCTACTGCGGATATCCTCACTTCTAAGTTTATCACGCAGAGAAACCCCGAGCATAGCCCTCTCCATAGCTCGCTGAGCGACCTTGAGCTTCCTCATACGGCCAGTAGTGAAGGACCACGTCTCAGTTCCGTATGCCATCACTGGCAACACGCACTGCTTGTACAATTTAGTTTTGAGGTTTTGAGGTATGCCTGACGAGCAGATGGGTCGCAATCTCCCGAACGCTGCCCAGCCGAGTTGAATCCGTCGATTGACCTCTCGGTCGAAGTTGGACTTACCTAGTCGGACTATTTGTCCCAGGTAAACATATTTGTCAACAACTTCGAGCTTAGTGCTCCCAACAACTACCGGCATAGGTGTGACATGGACATTAAACATGATTTTTATTTTGTCCATGTTCATCTTGAGACCTATCCGTTGGGAGACACTATTGAGGTCATTGAGCATAGTGCTTAGGTCCTCCAGCGATTCTGCCATAAAGACTATATCGTCGGCAAATCGAAGGTGAGTGATGTACTCGCCATTGACGTTGATACCGTATCCTTTCCAGTCCAGTACCTTGAAAACGTCTTCCAATGCAGCGGTGAAGAGTTTCGGGGATATTACGTCACCCTGTCTTACACCTCTCTGCAGTTAGATAGGTTTCGTACTCTGGTTCTGTACTCGGATAGCCATCGTAGCCTTAATGTACAAACACTTCAGCACCTCGATATACCGACAGTCCACTTGGCACCGCTGAAGGGACTGCAGCACCGCCCAAATTTCGACGGAATGAAAGGCTTTTTCATAGTCCACATATGCCAAACGTAGTACAGACAAATTGTACTCTTCGGATTTCTGTACAATTTGCCGAAGGGTATGTATGTGGTCTACGGTGCTAAAGCCTTTTCGGAAACCGGCTTGTTCGGGAGGCTGGAAGTCGTCGAGTCTGCATGCGAGACGATTCGTAATAACTCTCGAAAACAACACGTAGACGCGGCTCAGAAGGAAAATCGGACTGTAGTTCAAGTTCTTCAAGAGAGCGTTGTCGCCTTTCTTAAAGAACAAGACCACCGCACTTCTGCTCCACGCCTCCGGTGTAGTGCCACTATCGAGGACGGAATTAAAGAGCTTCTGAAGGACTACAAGTACCGGTTTTCTACCCGCTTTCAGAAGCTCCGCTGTAATTCCATCCTCGCCTGGGGCCTTGCCGTTTTTAAGGTGCTGGAGACCCATTCTAATCTCGCTCAGACTGACGTCCGGAATATCATCGGAATAGGGTCGGATAAGACTTGTTCTTGGATCGTTACTCACACTTGCGTGTGGCTCCAACGATGATGTGTACAGCTGTCCATAGAACCTCTCAATCTCACTCAAAATCTCAGGTGTCCCGGAAACGATGCTGCCACACTCGGTCTTCAGCTTCGACAGTTGGCTCTTTCTGGCAGATCTCTGGCAAAGACTTTGGAGCCCTGGTTCCGCTCGATCGCTTCTTCAATACGAGCAGTATTAAAGTTGCGTAAGTCCTGCCGCATGCATTTGGAGATCTGTCTGTTCAGTTGCCTGTATGCTATCTAATCTACTGAAGATTGCAGCTTCATTTCCCGTCTAACAGCCATGAGATTAAGAGTGTGATCGGAGAGTTTTTGTGTTCTTCTGCGGCGGGTCTTACAAAACTTAGCTCCGACCGCATGGACAGTTTCCACGAGATTGTCATTCATATCGTCCACTGCATTGCAATCTTCTAGGCACTAAAAACGGTTTTGTAACTCGAGCTGAAAGGTTTCGGGACTTTGGATTAGAGCACGAGGGGGACGGAGCGTTGACTTCATTAGACGACACCTCTCCTGAACGTTTAGGTTCAGTGTGCCTCTAACCATTCGGTGATCGCTACCGGTTTTCACCCTCGCGATCACTGAGACATCACTGAACAGTTGGCGTCTAGTCGTCATAATGAAGTCAATCTCATTTTTGTCGAACCGTCGGGGCTCGACCAGGTCCACTTCCTGTGGGGCCTTCTGGAAGAAAGAGTTCATCAGATTCCTCTTTCTCCATGAAGTCGGCCAGCTGCTAACTCCTTGGGTTCCATTGCCCATCCAAATTTCCTAATTTCAGCTCATTCTCCTTTGTGCCTAGCTTTGCGTTGAAGTTTCCATTAACACCGTATAGTGGGTTTTGGAGGAATGCATGGCTCTAGAAATATCCTCATACATTTCCTCCACCTCCTCATCGGGGTGTGCCGAGGGTGCCTAACCTGTATGACCTTCAGCGAATACCGCTTGGTGATTCTGAGTATAAGGTACGCAACCTCTTCGACACACTCCCAACTTACATTGTTAACGAGAGACTTGTGGACGATAAATCCGACACCTCCTTGGGACAGATGGTCGCCTCCCGGTGATAGAATAAGTTGCCGGATTCGAGGATTACCGTGTCCTCCCTCTTCGGACCTCGGATAATCCTATAATATTCCAGCGCAACTTGTCTATCTCTTCTTCCAGCTCAGGATCTTCTCGTCAGTCCTCAGTGCGTGCGTTATAAGTTGCCAGGTCGAGTCGTCGTGGGTGGTAACCGAACCTCCACCGGAGATTCTTAGCACCCCCTGCCCCGCCGTTACCATGATCGCCACCGTAGCCAGGAATAGCGGGGCTGCCGGGGACTGGGGGCCATCTCTTCGTAACTTTCTTCATTGGGGGGTATATTGCCGTAGTTGCCACGCTTGGCGAGCGGGTTGGCAACCGCAGTTTATTTATTTTTATTTGCTGTTATCAGAAAGATACTGCTGCCCATCTTCTGCCTCAGTTTCCTTCTGTCGCCTCTTACGACACCCACGGGAAAATATGGGGTAGTGGGTATTCTAACCCGCCACTACACGGGGCACAATATAATTGTTCCAAATTTAAAACGATATTTCCACAATTATTTCTTCCGCGGCAGCAATGCGCCGGGTACCAGGCAGTGTGAAATAAATTATACTCTTTAGTTATTTTTCGGTTATTACTTTTCATTTAAACTTAATGTTTTACCTTTTGAGCATTTTTTATAGATAAAGAGAGCACACAGCCCACCTGATCGTAAGTGGATACTGTGGCCCATATACATTTACATCTATCCTCGATTAAGAATCCAAATGCAGATGCGTTGCCATCCCTGAGGACCAAGATGAAATGCCTCATATCCAGTAAAGAGGGTGTCCAATTCTCTACACTCACTATACGAAACAATTGAGCTGCTTTTATACGCTGGTATTTATATATTTTTTATAGGATTAGGATGACAAACGAGCACACAGTTCACCTGACGGTAAGTGGTTGCTGTGGCTCATAGACATATACATCTATCCTCGATGACGAATCAAAATGCAGATGCGATGTCACCCGTGAGGACTAAGATGGAATGCCTCCTTTCCAGTAAAAAGGGTCTCCGGTTCTCTACACTCACCATACGAAACACAGCAGCGTTAAGCTGCTATTTTACGCTGGTATTCTGTGAGAGCGTGGTCCTTCTCCGGTCGAGCCGAGCCATTCGTGCTACAACTTTACTACGATAAAATAGCTGCAGCATGACTCTACCACGTAAAAGATTTTATATCGTGGTTCTACCCGAGCCAAGCCTACCCGTTCGTGCTACAACCATAACATAGCTGCAACATGGCTCTACCACGTTCAAAAAACGTTAAGTGGGGTAAGAAACATCACAATCTTAGGGTCTAATAACAAACAAAAATAAATATAAAGTGTGATTGGCAACTCGCCTGCCAAGCGTGGCTACTACGGCAAATATCCGCCTATGAGGCAATCCATTGTGTTTTTTTTTTTATAGAATAAGGGTGACAAACGAGCACACAGTCCACCTGATGGTAAGTGGTTGCTGTGGCACATAGACATCTACATCTATCTTCTTTTTCGAATTTAAATGCAGATGCGTTGTCAGCCGTGAGAACTAAGATAGAATGCCTATTTTCCAGTAAAAAGGGTCTCCGGTTCTCTACACTCACCATACGAAACACAGCAGCATCAAGCTGCTATTTTACGCTGGTATTCTGTGAGAGCGTGGTCCTTCCCCGGTCGAGCCGACCCATTCGTGCTACAACTATACTATTAATATAGCTGCAGCATGGCTCTACCACGTAAAAAAGTAGGTGTAAGTCGAGTGGCCTATGTTTAGTAGTTGACTTATGACAGGCGGAAACGGTAAATATATTTTACGAAATGAGGGCATCCACGACTTTTTCTGCCACCAGGGCGGCGCCACTAGAAAGTGAGGTATAATATTTGACAGATTTCATAGCGGGGAAGTGATTTTGTTCGGAAAATGTAAACGTTATTGTTTTTTCTGTACTATTAGCTATATTATGTATTAAAAATAAATAAACCAAACCACAGATATTCATAAAAGTAGAAAAATTAAAAAAAAAGTTAAAAATGTGCAAAGAATTAAAGAGCAAACCACTGAGGAATTGTTTTGTGTATTAATATAATACACTGAAAACTGATAAACTTTTATTAAAAACCAACTTCTCAATTAAATTACATTGTGTAACAAAAAACTTTACCTCAGTGTATTGTATGTATTTAAGTCATAAAAATAAAAGCTTGGTTTAACGAAGTGAACAGCAATTCTTACTGTAAGGGCCACTTCCCGGCAAGACCAAATTTGATTGAATTGGAATCACTCGTAAACCAGCTTATTCAATTATGATGTACGAGCATTTTGTGTTTTTATTCTGATTGCTAAAAGAAAAAATAAATAAACAACCGATTTTTGAACTGGATAGCTTCATCCGGCCACGGGTTTGCTGTGGCTCGAAAAAGAGTGTACTATTATTTAACCTACTTATGTAAAATTTCAATTGCTGTCCGTTAGTCTCGCAAAAACTCGAAAATGGCTGGACCGATATTGATGAATTTTTTGTGTGTATTTATTTGAGTGGGTCCCTGGATGGTTTAGTACATGTGTACATAATTACACGCACATTTTTTTATAGGATAAGGGTGACAAAAGAGCACACAGGCCACCTGATGGTAAGTGGATGCTGTGATATACATCTACATTTATCCTCTAAATGAGCAGATGCATTGTTAACCATGAGGGCTAAGATGGTGCGCCTCGCTTGCAGTAAAAAGGGTCTCCGATTCTCTACACTCACCATACGAAAGACATTAAGCACCTATATTAAAACGCGCGTATTCGAATGCTACGTTGTATCAAATTTTAGAGCAATCTAAGAAGATTTTCTTCTTTTGGAGATTTTAATGGCATGTTTATGTTATCGGACCAACAATTCTTCGAATAACTCGCAGAGTTTTTCTCAGACGAGCACGACGCGTTTACATATTCGACTGTATTCATTCAACGTAGATTTTTTAAACATGGATAACGTGCGTCTCGTTGCTACGTCTGTATGTCTACTTAATTTTTATAGACTTTAAATAGATATTTTTGGTGAAAAAAATAAGAAAGAATTGCAGTAGTAGAAATAGTATTAATTAAAATATATAAAATTAGTTTTACTCTTGTAAAATTCTTAATTTCAGCTGAACCGAAAACATACTTAATTTTTTTAAATATATTTTGTCAAAGAAAGGTATTAGAGAAAATTATACCGAGAAAATTATAATGATAGTTCACGGGTCAAACACACGAACATTCCTTTGACTTGTGCTAAAAATCGACATCAGGCCGAGTAGCGAGCACACCCGAACAAGGCGTTTACATGTTCGTACTCGTGCCTATTCGTCTGTGCTAGTATCTAAACGTTCCATAAGATAATGAACAAATGAACATTTACATATTTATTTATAAAGGTAAAGAGTCAAACTTGTGTACCTAAAGTTATTCTATTAGCTCAAAATGAATGAAGAGATTGTTGTTTTGATGATGTCTGTTTCAGGAAAAAACATATTATATGTTCAGTTTTCTTTGTTTCCGTGCTAAAACTCGTAAAACTAAACATTAATGTCCACCGTGTAGTGGCAGCGTAAGAAAATCCACTACCCCCCATATCATCCCGTGGGTGGCGTAAGAGACAGATTAGATAAGAGACAGAGGGAAATGAAACAAGAGATGAGCAGCAGCGTCTTCCAGATAACAACAAAATACAATAAACTATTGCGTTTGTTATGGCAAATATTATATTCCTTATAAGGCAATCTGTGGTGAGAAGGCTTATGTTCCGCAGTGGACTTTGATAGGCTGTAATTAATGAATGAATGGACATTTTAATGTAACCATTCGTTACCTATTTGCCGCAGAGGTTTTTTTAAGACTATTTCAGAGAAGATTTATTTTTAAATAATGGTGTCCATTAAATGCTCATTGGTGCAGCAATTCTAAAATGTAGAGCTAAGTTGATGTTAAAAAAAATTACCGAAATAATGTTTTAAAACTGCTGTTCCCTACAGTAAATTAATTGCTAAGGATAAAAAAAAAAAAAAACAAAAACGTTATGCGTTTTTTCAAACTTGCTTTTTTCTTTTATTCTTGTTCTTTTTTCAAAGAAATAAAATAACAGGAAAACCTGTTAAAGGAATAAGTTTGAAACAATCTCGAGGTCGTATCTCAAAGGTTTTAGAGTAGTTAATTGTCCGAGGCACAGGCAATAAATTACTAACGACCCGATGCTATTAAAAATAAAGGTCTGTTACATTTTAAAATTTTAGGTAACAATATAACTAAAATATGTGAAAAACGTGAGACAAGTGAAACATGATGGAGTAGTACCAACACGTCTCTCTTCCATTGGGCATGGCCCCCTCGGCCCTTCTAGCTGGCTTCGTTATTTCCTATTAAAAGTTTTGACAGATAATTTAGTTTCTCATCTCTTATGTTAACAATAAATACAGATTGACTAGTTTCTAAATATTAGCTTAGAGTCACATCCTTTTCTGTGTTCACAACTTGTCGTCAGTTTTCTTAAAAAAAGTTTTTTTGAAAACTGATAAAGTGACAAACGAGCACACAGTCCATAGACATTTTGATTCGTAGTCGAAGATAGATGTATCTTCGACTACGAATCAAAATCGTTGTCACCGTGAGGACTAAGATGGAATGCCTCGTTTCCAGTAAAATGGGTCTCCGTTCTCTTACACTCACCATACGAACACAGCGTTAAGCTGCTATTTTACTGGTATTCTGTGAGGCGTGATCCTCCCTCTGTCGAGCCGAACCATTCGTACTACAACTATACTACTAATAGCTGCAGCATGGCTCTACCACGTATGAAAATTCCGGCACTATAACGGGCTACTTAAATGTCAGTAGTTCCGAACAGCTATAAATAAAAAATAACATTTTTAGTATTTTATTTGAATGATCGTGCCGTGTGGTGACGGTGTAAGAGGAGAGAGGACAAACGAACTTATGTGCTGTTACCTCTGAGGACTAAGACGGATTGCCTCACAGCCTGTAATAATACTGGCTCTCAAAACACAGCAGTGAAAGCACTGCTTTTGGCGGCATATGTAAAGGAACAGAACATTACAGAAGTATGAGAGAGGTCTACCACGTATAGAATCTGAATAGATGGGGGATGGTGGATTCTATACGTTTCCCACGCTGCAACTACATTATGGTTGTAACACGAATGGATCGGCTCGACCGGGAAAGGCCACGCTCTCATAGAATACCAGCGTGAAATGGCAGCTTAATGCTGCTGTGTAGTATGGTAAGTGCAGAGAACCGGAGACGCTTTTTAATGGAAATGAGGCAATCCATCTTAGTCCTCAGGAGTATTAACGAAACTGCATTTCGAAGAATCGAGGATTAATGTAGATGGCTAAGGGCCACAGCGTCCACTTACCATCAGGTGGACTGTGTGCTCTTTTGTTACCCTTATTTTATAAAAAAAGTGTTATTTTTCATTTATGTAGCTGTTCGAATTAGCGACATTTAAGTAGCCGGTTATAGTGCCGGTATTTAAGTAGAATAGTGAATTTTTAATTACTGTACGTTTATTTTTATCGGTCAAATGTCGTTTAATGATAATTTACGCTTTACTAAACTTGTAGCTAGTCTGTATTATACGCTTTTGTCGATTGTTGTAAGCATACAATTGTAACTGGTACAATTGAATGCTATTGTACAAGTTTATGATGTGTCATGTATCATTAGTGATCGTTAGTATCGTCGTCAGTTGTCATACTGTTAGGTGCCGTCCGTATGGATAGTTTGTAAGTTGACTGCCTCTTTGGTCTAGTGGTCTTAAACGCGACTGATGATCATGAGGTCCCGGGTTCGAATCCCGGGTCAGATCTAAAGCATTTATTGAGTTTTTCTGACAAGAAATTCCACTAGCAGCCCGGAGTCAGGAAGTTGGCGATGTGTGAAGCACTGCCAACTCCCCGTGCCTCGGAAAGCACGTAAGGCTGTTGGTCCTGCGCCTGATCGAGTCGATGCGCTCTGTGTCAGAATATGAGAGTGTGGGAATAGAGAGTGCACCTGTTCTCGCGCAAGCACTTGGGCACTATAATCCTGTCCTATGCAGATGGCTAGTCTCTGGCCACCGTGATTGAAATTCGATCTGGAGCCCATTATTATTATCAGTTTGTAAGTAAATACACTTGAGAATAAAGAAAGTGGGTCGGTTTCGAAAAACTTAATTTATGGGTAATATTATGATATGAACTTATTTAAAATATAAAAAGTAGTAATTGCTAGTGTAAAGTGACGTCAAAATGTTGGGGAATCTAAATAATTTGTAAAGAATTAAGGTGACAAACGAGTACACAGTCCGTCTTTTCACCCCTCGTTGTCACCCCTGTGGACTAAGATAGAATGCCTCGTTACTAGTAAAAAAAACTGGCCAAGTGCTAGTCGGACTCGCGCATGAAGGGTTCCGTACTATCGTAATACACTTTTCTAGTAGGGGAGCCCCCTTTAATTTTTAATTTATTTTTATTTTTATTTTTTGTTATTACAGCGCCACCAGAAATACACATTCTGTGAAAATTTCAACTGTCTACCTATTACGGATCATGAGATACAGCCTGCTGACACACAGACGGACGGACGGACGGACAGACAGCTGAGGCTTAGTAATAGGATGCCGTTGGTTACCCTCTGGGTACGGAACCCTAAAAAGGGTCTCTCCGGTTCCCTACATTCACCTTACGAAACACAGTAGCGTAACACTCGCGTTCTGTGAGAGTGTGGTTCTTACCAGGTCGAGCCGACCCGTTCGTGCTACATACAAAATATAGCTGCAGCGTGGCTCTACCATATTACATTCACGTTCTTTGATAAACTATGTTTCAGAATAGTTATTAATTTTTGTATATTTTTTTTATTACTTTTTTTTTGTAGCCGGTTTATAACTTATATTTTATTTGAATTACTAAAATATCCTTATATTTATCTGTTTTAAGTGTCATAAACTAATTGAATGCAATTAAACTTAAACAATCTCTTTTCACTTCATACGTTAAAACATTTAAACATAATTCATCTGTTTATTAGGATAACATATTAGATATAAAAGAATAATGACATCACAAGAAAATAAAACTTTTATTAAAGAAGTAAGGAAACAAGAAATACGAAATGAAATATTCTTTAGTTTCGCCACATTATCTGGGGGATTTGAAAGGGATAATATTAATTAAGGTTGGTTGGGAAAGAATTGGAGTTTGTAGAAATACTTATGAACTAACTCATTTTATTCAACTTTAATTAATTATTGTATTTTTATTCTTGACTTTTAGGGAATCAACAATAAATGGAAAAAAATACAAGTTGGTGGTAAAACTCGTGATAGCTAATATGCTAAGCTCTTGTGGTTAAATTCAAGTACGCAAGTAACCTGAGTTAGATCCTCTTCGGCGTTAGTGATGTTGATAATACAACGAAATCACACGTCAAACGTTAAAACGATGTCAACTACAATTCCCACCCAAGGTCCCGCGTTTCTGACATTAGATCCTAGCTTACCAAAAGCATTTTAAATTAAACAATAATTGAAATCTAAATCACGCTGTCGGAGTTTTCGAAAAACTCTGATATATATGTAGAACAAGTATTTATATCCAAAGTATAATATCGAATAAGGGTAGGCTGGAAGAAGCGCGTTTCTTTGCGTTTGCAATTCCTGCGCATTTAACAGTTTCCGATTGTTCGAATTATTAAGTTAGGCGCTGTGGTCAAAAATCGACCTGAAGGGTAAGGGTAAGGGCCTGACCTGAAGGGTAAGGCTAAGCATTTGGCTGCGGCACTGCGGGGCCTTAAGTTTGAATGCTGCTTGGAGCAAGTATTTGTATACATAACTTTTTAATTATATACAGCATTGCCTACAAATAAATGTTCTAGGTCTGGATGTTTTTCAAATGCAATTTATTTAGTTATGTAATGTAAAATAGTGTGTGTGCGTGTGTGTGTGTGTGAATTTTATCAATATTAGGTTTTTACCTTAGCCCACTGCAGTACACACTTCTCCCACTAACTTTTGTGTTGGCTGGTAGAAAATTCCATATGGCATTAAGTCCGCGGTTTGTATCTTTAGTACAAAAAGTGTTGAAATAAACAAATAAAATGCCTCCACGATACAGGAGAAAATCTTAGTGTGGTTTAATTGTTCAAAAGAGATAAAGAAAAAATTCTAGAACATTCGTATCAACTTACGCTTAACACTTATACTATAAAGTCCGCGTTATGCTCTGTCAAATTTAGCTTGATAATTTTGACAGCTCACGCCTATGAAGTTTTGTATTTTTTTAGACAAACTGTCATACAGATATTGTTGTACTTCACGGATGGGTACCGCCCACTTACGATAGTGATGTGCCAAGCTAAACTATGCCAAGCCATAACGAACAACTACAGACTAACAAAAATCGGTTTTGAAATAAATCGAATATATAAAAATCACGTAAATATGTATTGGAATTGGCTATTTATTGGCAAAATATGTTCTATTAACGGTACTGATTACATGTCAGCCCTATATTGTCAGCTGTTATTCCAAAAAAATAAATATGGAAATCAAAAATAGTATCTATTGACGCCAAGATTGTGGCAACACTTCAGCCTGTCAGTCAGCCATTTTGTAATCAGTACGAGTTCTGACGCCGCGCCGTTAGTGCCTTGTATACACTTTCGTTCAGTTTTTGTTACTTTTGGTTACACAATGCCGAAAAGAACAAAAAAGACTGTTTTGAATAGCGAATGTCGCGAATATGTGGTTCGCTTGCGAGATTATTTTGAACGTGAGTGTCAAAATGGCGGACCGTTGTTGCCTGTAATCCAAGTTGGCAACAGAGTTGCGGATGCTCTTGGCATCGGTCGTGCGACGGTGTCTCGTATAACGCAAGAAAAGTATGGCAAGCCATCATCAACTCAAGCGATAGAGGAAGACACGGAAAAAATGTCGACGCCGAGTAAGAAAAGAAGGAGAGTTTCGAGTATCACTGCGATTGATGACTTTGATGCCGCCGCAATACGCAACCATGTATATGAGTATTATAGACGTGCTGAATATCCAACACTAAGAAAATTAATAGTGTCCCTTGAAGACTCTGATTTATTTAAAGGCAGTTTGCAGTCATTGGCCACCATACTACACAAAATTGGCTACGTTTATAAAAAATGCGACAAAAGAAAAGTAATAATGAGTTATTGCCTTGGCACGTGGTGGACTATTTTGAGAAAAGCCAAACATATTTAAAATTGGGATAAAATCGTATTTCTGGACGAGACGTGGCTTAATGGGAACCACACTGTACCGAATGCGTGGACTGATGACACGGCACAATCAGTTACCAAAGTGCCCGAAGGCAAAGGACAACGCTTGATAATTGCGCACGCAGGGACGGCCAACGGTTTCGTACCCAATTGTTTGTTGGCTTTCAAATCAACAAAAACAATAGAATATCATGAGGAGATGAATTTCGAAAAGTTCAAAGAGTGGTTTTTAACATTACTGGAAAATCTTCATAAATAATCGATCTAATAATCATATGTGGTTAATGAATATTTACTCCGTACCATTCCTTACAAAAGGACAAAGCTCCAACATCCAGCAGCAGAAAACTGGAGCTTATATCTTGGCTGCAGAGCAAAGGCATTGAAGCCAATGAAAATATGTTGAAACACGAATTGGTTCGATTAGTGAAAGAAAACAAACCCAGAAAGCCAACCTACATTTTAGATGAAATCGCTGAACAACATGGCCATACGATGCTTAGATTGCCACCATATCATTGCCATTACAATGCCATCGAACGGATTTGGGCTCATGTCAAAGGTTTATTTTTTTGTCATTATACCTAGTACCTACGTTTGTTACATATATAGATACTTTTTTTAGGTCATGCAGCCAAACATAACACATCTCCACCATTTACGGCTAAGAAAATGCTGACTTTATTGCAAAATGCCTGTAATAACGTTAGTGCGGATGAATGAATTGATGGATGATGATGAATATAATTGTGTATAGCGATGACATGGGAAAAAATCTAGGCATAACTTTAAATAACTCTTTAAAGGGACAAAAAATTACAAATTGCTGCATGCCTGGAGCATCTTTTAGTGACATCCTAAATAAAATTATAGTTACTAAATTTTGCCCAAATAGTACAGTAATAATTTTTGTTGGTAGAAGAGGCAGTGTAAACAACAAACAGTTATTAAGATATATTGAACAACTTAATAACTTAAATGTACACAAAATTGTCTTGTTCACACTGCCTTACATACAGGGATTGCCACAGGAAAATAATCCAAGACATAATTTAAATATACAAATGAATAATTTAATATGTAACAATAATTTAAATTTGACATATAATTGTGATAATAATGACAAATTTCATTTAATTGACATAAATAATTTAATAAAAAGTTTTGGACAAAAGATAGGTATTACCTATCCAAATATAATTTAAGACTGGTAGCAAATGTGCTATCTTATTATTTACTTTTAACTCAGCCAAGTTTTTGGCTACCAAGACTGCTTTTATTGAGCATGATAATCATTTGACATTTAATTTGCAATCAGTTCAACTAATTTAAATTAGTAAATGCGACAATATAGGCAATCTCTAGCAATAATAAGAGTTTAATTAATTTTGATGCAGCCCACAAATAAGTAATAAAATTGTTTACACCTGGTGCATCAAAATATACAAGGCATGATGGGCAAAGAATTGGAAGTTGAATTGTTTTTAAATAGTAACAATATACATATCCTTTGTATTACTGAACATTGGCTAAAGATTATAATTTAATATTTAATTTCAGAATCACCAGGTGGTCAGTTCCTTCAATAGAGAAAAAGTTTACGTGGTGGCTCCTTAATATTAGCAGATAAATCATTATTATATAAGAACGTAAGGATATTGTAAGCCCTCTGTTGAGCGAACTGTAGAAATGGCTTGTGTCGAGCTCGAGCACTCATTGTTGTAAGTGTTTACAGACCCCATGCTACTTATGACTATTTTGAAAGAATTGTGGAAGAAGTTTTGCTCAAACTTAGTAAACAGAACAAGTCTGTTGTAATATGTGGAGACTTTAACATCAATCTCCTTGAAACTTCTTCCATTAGTATTAAGTTTAGCTCATTGTTTAAATTGTATAATCTTGTTAATTTATTCTTAGAACCAACACGTATTGCTGGGCCTAGTGCGACCTGTATAGATAATATTTTTACAGATATTAAGCCCTTGCATAAATCAATTATTCAAAATTTAAGTTCAGATCACTGTGGACAGTTGGTATCATTGCCTTACATACACAAAAAACAGAAAAATAAGAAAGTTGTGTTTGTTCCAATAAATGACCATCGCTTGGAGAGGTTTAGAAGTAATATAATAAAATGACTTCCATCACTTTCATTTAAAAATAGTGCTAATTATTTGTATGGTATGTTATTTAAAATTATAACTTGAATTTAGTAGAATATTTACTTCTAAAACTTTCTCTTTTAACAGTCGCAAATCATTTAATGAATGGGCGACAGTAGGAATTTATAAAAGTAGGCGAAAGTTATATGAGCTTTATAATGAAAGATCATATAATACTAGTGTTATATTTAGAGATTATGTAAAAACATATTTACATTTAAGTGACAAAATTAAAACTGCATCCAACAAAATTAAAATGACCTGGAGAATAATAAATATTGAAACGGGCAAGGTCAAACCGCGCAACTCGGATTTTCAATTGAATATTAACAATAGTTTAACTCTATCTGATCAAGAAGTTGCTATGGCTTTTGAGAAACATTTTACTGATGTTCCTTTTTTGACAACAAAATCATTAAATTCTTCTCCTACTGTCGCCGAATCATTGCTTAAACAAAATGTAAAGGCTTCTTTACTTTTAAATTCCATGGAGTATTCCCAAAGATATCGTTAAATATTTTAAAACAATTGATGTTAAAACGGCAGACTTATGAGGGATTTCCGTTAAAGTTATTTTATCTATAATAGATATAATAGCACCTTATCTAGCCACTATATTTAATACAAGCGTCGAATCTGGTGTGTTCCTGACTTAATGAAACATAGTAAAGTCATACTTTTATTTAAATCTGGTAGTACATTAGACCCCGCAACTTTAGACCGATTTCTGTACTACCAACATTTAGTAAAATTTTTGAAAAATAATTTTAGATCAGATCTTAAGTTTCTTTAATATTAATAAATTGCTACATAAAATCAGTTCGGTTTCAAGGGTCGCTCGACAACTGACGCTAGAGTTGAGCTTATTAAACATATTTTTTGTGCATGGGAGAATTCGGAGGATGCTTTGGGTATATTTTGTGACCTTTCTAAGGCCTTCGACTGTGTTCACCATGAGACATTAATCAGGAAGCTACAGTACTATGGTGTCAAGAACACAGCGCTTAAACTTATTATTTCATATTTAAGTAATAGAATGCAGAAAGTTATTATCAATGGTAAAAGTTCTTCCGGGTCACCTGTACTAATGGTTGTCCCTCAGGGCTCGATTCTCGGCCCATTCCTATTTCTGGTATATATAATGACTTACCTTCCCTTGTAGGGGATAATCATGATATAGTATTATTTGCTGATGATACTTCCTTGATTTTTAAACTTAATCGTCAATCATTTAAATGTGACGAAGTGAATAATGCGATATCAAAATTAGTGCATTGGTTTAACGTTAATAATCTACATTTAAACGGAAATAAAACTAAATATATTAAATTTACAACAACAAATGTTAAAAATCTGGGTACCAATGTGTTTTAAATGAGGAAGAACTGAGCCCTGTTGAATCCACTGTTTTTCTTGGCATCACTCTCGACGCACAGCTTCAGTGGGGCCCCATATCCAAACTAGCAAGCAGACTAAGTTCTGCAGCCTATGCTGTAAAAATTAGAGGTCTCACTAGTGTCGAGACAGCTAGACTAGTTTATTTCAGTTATTTCCATAGCATAATGTCTTATGGGATTTTGCTATGGGGAAATGCAACTGATTCAGAAACTATTTTTGTTTTACAGAAGAGGGCCATTAGAGCTATTTACAACCTAAAACCGAGAGAGTCTCTTAGAGATAAATTTAAAGAATAAATATATTAACTTTGGCCTCTCAGTATATTTACGAAAATTTAATGTATGTTCACAAAACAAAGGTTTTTAAAAAAAGTGATATACATTCTGTAAACACAAGGAACAAACACAAGCTAGTGACCAGTTTCTCGACTCCACAGAGTCAGTAATTCATTCTTGGGCAATGTATACGCTATTACAACAAGGTCCCGGAAAGTGTACAGGCTCTCTCTATTATCAAGTTTAAATGTTTTGTTAAGCTGAAACTGTATAAAAGGGTTATTATAGTATAAATGAATACATGATTGATAATAACCCTGGAATGAGGTGGTCGCTACCAAGCAGTTTCTAAAATAAATTTTGTACTTAAATAGATTGTACAACCATTAATGTAAAATTTACTTTAAAAAAGTCCCGAAATAATGCTTTAAAATTGCTGTTCCCTACAGTAAATCAATTGCTAAGGATAAAAAAAAACAAAAACGTTATGCGTTTTTTCAAACTTGCTTTTATTCTTGTTCTTTTTTCAAAAAAATAAAATAACAGGAAAACCTGTTAAAGGAATAACTTTGAAACAATCTCGAGGTCGTATCTCAAAGGTTTTAGAGGAGTTAATTGTCCAAGGCACAGGCAATAAATTACTAACGACCCGATGCTATTAAAAATAAAGGTCTGCTACAATTTAAAATTTTAGGTAACAATATAAATAAAATATGTGAAAAACGTGAGACAAGTGAAACATGATGGAGTAGTACCAACACGTCTCTCTTCCATTGGGCATGGCACCCTCGGACCTTGTCTGTGTCCACTCTAGGTGGCTTCGTCATTTTCTATCAAAAGTTTTGACAGATAATTTAGTTTCTCATCTCTCATGTTTACAATAAATACACATTGACTAGTTTCTAAATATTAGCTTAGAGACACATCCTTTTCTGTGTTCACAACTTGTCGTCAGTTTTCTTAAAAAAAAGTTTTTTTTTAAAGAAAACTGATAAGGGTGACAAACGAGCACACAGTCCCATAGACATTTTGATTCGTAGTCGAAGATAGATGTATATCTTCGACTACGAATCAAAATGCGTTGTCACCCGTGAGGACTAAGATGGAATGCCTCGTTTCCAGTAAAATGGGTCTCCGGTTCTCTTACACTCACCATACGAAACACAGCAGCGTTAAGCTGCTATTTTACGCTGGTATTCTGTGAGAGCGTGACTTCTTTCTGTCTTTGTACTTTCTGTCCTCCCTCTGTCGAGCCGAACCATTCGTACTACAACTATACTACTAATAGCTGCAGCATGGCTCTACCACGTATGAAAATTCCGGCACTATAACGGGCTACTTAAATGTCAGTAGTTCCGAACAGCTACATAAATAAAAAATAACATTTTTTAGTATTTTATTTGAATGATCGTGCCGTGTGGTGACGGTGTAAGAGGAGAGAGGACAAACGAACTTATGTGCTGTTACCTCTGAGGACTAAGACGGATTGCCTCACAGCCTGTAATAATACTGGCTCTCAAAACACAGCAGTGAAAGCACTGCTTTTTGGCGGCAGAAGTATGTAAAAGGAACAGAACATTACAGAAGTATGAGAGAGGTCTACCACGTATAGAATCTGAATAGATGGGGGATGGTGGATTCTATACGTTTCCCACGCTGCAACTACATTATGGTTGTAACACGAATGGATCGGCTCGACCGGGAAGGAATGCGCGTTTGCAGAATTTCAGTATAATACAGCAAAATTTTGTATTATTCTAACGAGAACTGGAGACATGTTTTACACGTGATAACCCATCTACATTATGTTTCTTAATCCATGATTGATCTAGGCGTCTACGTGCACATCCATCTATTTACCATCTTTTACTTTTATCACCTCTACTAATACAAAAAGTTCTTTCTAAAATATAGTGCTTACAATAAGCAATAATTACGCGAAAGTCAAAAGTCAAGAATGACATTAAACATAAAAATGTCAAGTCCGACATAACTATTCGAAAATCGTTAAGTAGTAAATTGTCTACTGTAATTTTCCTAATTCATCTTCTTATCCTTCCCTTATCACAAGTTATTTGGGGTCAGAATAACATGTCTTCATCTTCCATTCTCCTCTATTAGCCGTCATTTCTTCACTCACTACTTTCTTACGCATATCATCTTTAATACAGTTCATACATCTTTTCTTCTCCCTCTACTCATATATCCATCCACTTTCAAAGCCAACATTCTTCTTGTTACATGATTTACTTCCCTTCGCATAATATGCACATACCACATGTCACATGTCCTTGAAATAATTAACTACCCCGACGTCCCTCGTTCGACTTGTCCGACGTTCCTCACCACTTAAAATTGCAATTAATAATTTCATTGGTGCTATTGGGGATCGAACCTTAATATTACAATAACCCTTTTTATTTAAACATAGTTTGTATAAAAGGGTTATTATAATATTAAGTAATTTATGGATGATAATAACCCTGGAATGAGGTGGTCGCTACCAAGCAGTTTCTAAAATAAATTTTGTACTTAAATAGTTTGTACAACCATTAATGTAAAATTTACTTTAAAAAAAAAGTCCCGCTGGATTTTTTGCTGGTTCTTCCCAGGACAGAGGTTTTTTTTTCGAACGAGTGGTAAAGTAAAAAATGACTTTCAATAAGAATTACACATGTAATCTATATTGAACAAAAAATATTCTATTCTATTCTATTCTATTCTATTCTACTGGAGAAAAGTTGTGGTACACACAAAAAAATATATACTGGAAGACTGGGAGCGAGATGTCCACTTTGACAGAGTTTGTGAACAGGAATTAATAATCAACGTAAGGGACAGTTCCAGTAGTGATCCTAGTGATGATGATGATGATGATGATGAAGATAATGAACTTGATTTAGCTTGTGCACCATTATTTTAATAATAAATAACTTTAAGCTACAATTATTTGTTTTATTTCAGACTAAGCCCTTTCACATAAATTATTTCCACTCGCACGTAGTCTACTAAATAGTCTGACTGACCGAATAAAAATATGCACGAGGCGAAATCGTTTTGTGGGTATAGGTTTAAATTAACTGTGTTCGACAAGGAGACAATTTACTATACATCTCAATGTAACTATAGGTAATTTAAGTATCGGAAATTGGATTCTACAACTAGTCAATTGTTCAGTCGAAAACATCAATATTGCTATTACAAAAAGGTGCAAAATGTATAAATAATAGCGGTAGCTCAAGAAGAAGCGTAGCGACCCAAATCCATTCATTCCCCTATCGTTTTTGCTTAAGCGTTAATTACCTTAAGCAAAAACGATAGGGGAATGATCCACATTATGTATCTGCATAGCAAAGTCGAGACGGAGAGAGAATTGGGAGTGGGTAGTACAATAATATAAATTGAAAACTAAGGCATAATGTACATCATCATCATCATCACAAATCCACTGCAGAACATAATATCCCCCATAGTTTGCCACAAAGTGTAGCCCTGAGCCACCTGTTTCATCGACTCTCTGCTTTTTTCATCACGTATTCACTACATCTAGTGGGGGTTTCCAGACACATACCTATAATATACAGGGTTATTTTTCAAAGAGTAGTCAAATTTATAAATAATGATATACCATTATTGCAGTTTTTGAAAATATGAGTAAATAAAGCTTCTACTTTTATTTGAAATTATCCCACATTGAATGTGATTTATGGGCAACGACGTTTCTGCCTACCGATCGACCCTTACGAATGTGTGCGTGTGCAGTAAAATCAGTTAAAATAATGCATTACCACGCATTTTGGACTTAAAAGATAAAAAGGACAGAATATTTTTTGAGATTTCTTTTAATTACATTTTCTTCATCGTTTGTCTATATTACTTATTCTGAACCTTCTCTGCAAATTTGGCCGGTTATTGCAAAATAACCCTGTATAGACGACATAAGTAAAAATGTTATTGTAAAAAAGTAGTGGTAAGTAATAATCTACATTAAAAATAAATAAAAATTATCTGGATTTTTCACCCAACCACGGCAGTGTTCAAAATTTTTGTGGTATGTAATTTATATAATGCCTTATAACTAGACTTGCAACGAATGGTATATTCGGCCACACGCCGAATACCGAGTATTCTGCGGACTTCCTAGCCGAATAGCCGAATATTAGGCAAAAGTATTCGGCCGAGAAGGAAGTAGTGTTTATTCTTCAGAGCATCTTTCTCTGAAGCTGGGATTGTCTACGAGAAGAAAAGGAGTAAACTACTGCCAGAAAATAAAGAAAAAATAGTCTTTCTACACCATTATCTTCGACTTTAATTACGGTAATTCGAGTGAATAGACATGTATCTGATAGTTATTTTTAAATTTTTATAATATGGAAGTCGATTATGTACCTGTGACTACTTTAATATTTACAAGAAAAATAAATTATAAAATAAATTATTATTTTAATTTTACCAGTTATCTGACTACAATAAAACCTCTTACTTAAGAATTCGGTATTCGACCGAATAGTACCTAGATATTCGGTAATCGACCGAATAGGAGCCGAATAGGCTGAATACCGAATAATAGCCGAACATTCGGTTCAAGTATACTTATAGGTAACATATTTTTAATATAGGTACTTGTTAATACTTTTTATGTTACACATTTGCTTATTTTTTCATGTCCGCCATATTTATTTAATACTGACGTAAATCAGTGGCGTAACATGACCTTGGAGCCATGGCCCCTGGCAGCAGATTTTAGGAGGCGGTATTTTGGACAAGAAAGTCTTCTTCCGACTTAATTATAATTCTTGTTGAATACTTTTGATTAAAATATAACGGACACGAGCATTGAAAGTTCTGAAAATAGAGATTATATAATATGCACACTCACAACTTGCCAGGGACAGTTCAGTAAAATATGTTAAGTACCTGTTTTATTTTTTCAATAATAAACAATGATTATAGAAGTGTTTTATCGATTTTATGTTTCTTAAGATACTTTTGAAAATGAGGGAAGGGGGAGATAAGGGTGGTATTTTTGGCTCCATTAACCTTGGCCAGCAGCAGCCCTTGCTACGTCACTGGACGCAGTATATTTTATCCGCGTAATTTTGACAAGTCAATTGAGATATTATCACGTGTCAAAATGCATTGCAACCTCTAAAGTTAGGTATAGGGAGGTTGTTACTGGCTCTCTATACCTAACCGGAAGATTTAACAGAAATAGGTGAGAGGTATGTATCTACTCCAATGAACTTCTATGCAAATATGAGTCATACAAAAAGAATAGTGGTTTATGCACATGTATACTTATAGATAATCTGTAATAAATGTACTTGTTAAGACCTTTATTAGATACTAAACACTATATTTTATTTATCATTTAAGTTGTAAATAATGGTCCGCAATAATCCGCCATGTTGGATTTTACGTGACATCGTAAACCCTGCGGAAGAGCTATCGATATCATTTGTCAAAATACGGCGAATAGTTTACAAGATCTGAGGAATAGATGAACATAATATATACATACATACATTAATACGTACATATATACATAATCTGCTAAAGTCATAACCCTCTTTTGGTTTTGCTTTAAAAGGAAAAAATATTTTAAAACTCGTCGTTTTCTAGGTACAAATCTCGTATAAGTTGAGATGGTGTGACACCAAAATGTTGCGTTACTGTTGTTAGAAAATCTTTTTCATAATTGTTTCTTAATGGATAGTAAAATATCAAATAATCCGTATAATTCGTTCTACCATTCATAAAACACTTATTTTAAATATTATGTGACAGCCATAGACTTAGAATATACAGTATATTCTAAGTCTATGGTGACAGCCGAAAACATAGACTTAGAATATACTGGCGTATAGACCAACATAGTGTGCAAGGGAGAAGAAAATTCCTTATGGCAAAAATGCAAGATAGAATAGGATACCAAATTTTATGACTCTGTAACCGATTTTGAATGTCAGGTCGGCACAAGTCGGCACGCAAGAAATAGCTCCTAGATATTTTGTAATTTTTTAGAGAGTAATAGTGGATATTTTTAGTAAATAACTTTTTTCCAAAATGGTTACTTGTTCTGTGAGTGATTTTGATGTTAATAATAGAAATAATCCTCATAATTACACATTTCACAGGTAAATTCTCAAGACGTCGTTAATGTTATGAAGCGTTTATTTTTTGTTAAAATTTATGTTATATACGTATACTGTTTAAAATATAGAATGTTTTCAATTATTTTGTTAATTTTGATATTTTGCAAAGAAAAAAGTCACGTTGTTGATAATTTGCATGAATTTGGTAAATACATTTTTATACAAAATATTTTACATGTACACTAGGGATTGACTCAACTATATCAAAATTAATGTCGATATTTACCTTGAATGTTTATAATGAATTGATAGACTTGCCCACACAACACAAAAATAAATCCTCGGTTTGCGTTCTAAAATGTAATTTTCATTTGCCGTTTGTTAAACAGATTCTCCGGATTCTATAATTAGAAAAAATGGTTAAGGATAATTGGACGGGTTAGTTGGAATGCAAAGAAGAACTCAACAATTTGCAGCAAACATTTTCTTGAGAAGTATAAAATAAAAAGGAGAAACCATTTTATTAAAAGGAGTCATTTCTACATTATTTGTACCGGTAAGTAAAATATTGTTATAATAAGACTTCAAAAATTGAACTTTCAAAACTTTAGATAAATATAGAGACAGATTTTTATACATTATAAAACTGTAGTACATTAAAGATAAAAAAATATTGAGATTATCCTATTTAAGCCATTATGAACCTAACTAAGTATCTATTTATCAACCAAAAAAAATGTATAACCTTACTTCACCACCCGCACCTCACGGTCACACTAGTGCAATATTCATAGCATCACGCTATTTTCCCCAAGGGGTTGAGCGGAGCTTCGGAACTTCGGATTATATTCCAAAGTCACAATGATAAAACTTTTAGCGTACTTAGGTCTAGATATTCAGTATTGCTCCTGAAGCGCCACCAGACGCCCGCGCATGAGACGCGATAGTATAAATTCCATAGTATTTGATACTCACAACGCCTGATGCCCGATTCATGCTTGATGGCCGACGACATTGTGCCGAGGGCTTAAATAGTGTGGTTCATCCCCTACAGCGTTAGTCGTAGAGAAGAAGAACTCGTTGTTAAGTAATAGCTGCGCAGATCAATAGATCTGCGAGATTAAGTTGCACTTGCCGCGGTCAGTCCATGAATGAGTGACCATTTTCTTAACATATCGAGATTGAGAGAATAGTGAGTGCATCTGTATCCTCAGACACTTGGTGCACTTTACTCTGTTATTTCATCATTATGTTTTAAAATTCATGCAGCTAATATGATAATAAGTTTATTATTACTTTAAACTTTTCAGGGACAGATGAAAGAATATAAACATGAAGCATGATGAAGCCTCATAAACATATTGGCCTTTCAACAGAGCAATCTTATTTAACTGATTCCTACAAGTTTCCTTCCTTAAATTATTAAGTTTACATTCATACTTAAGTCGAATGTTAAAATAAACTTCTATAATGTATTTAATTATTAATTATTAAATGTTTGTAATTATCAAAATTAATACTTATATGAAAAATAAAGCAGTCATTATGTACTCCGTGTCCCCGTTTTTGTTTCCCCATCAGAATATTTTATAAAATATATAAAATATAAATAGGTATATATTTAGTTAAGTATTTACCTATTTATATTAACAATATGTTAAAAAATAAATTCCGGGCAAACTGCCCACGGCAGTAAATATTTTTCTCCAAAGATCATAATTATAAATACAACATTCTGATCTGATTATTGGGGAGTTTTTTTTAAGTTTTTCGGTAAAGTCACCTGGGATTTTATACATTTGAATTAAAAACCAAAAAGTAGTAGGTTCAGCTTATTCCCAGGAACATGTTATATGAATATTTTTTAATTATTTTAGAACTATCCTGGTAAAATTCAGTTAATTTTTGAAGTTATTCAACTTCATGCACTAAACATTTTTTTTTAAATCTTTTTACCGCTTCCTTAACAGTCATTTTCGATAGTCCTTGTAAGTAAAATGTACATCACTAGCTAACGCACACAATGACAAATCAAAATTGGTCACGCGTTTTCGGGTTTTCAGGTCGTCTATACGCCAGTATATTCTAAGTCTATGGCCGAAAATAAAAGATGAAGGGAAAATAAAAAGCAAGCAAGATCTTGTCAAAATTTGAACATAGAGTAATTAAGAGTTAAACTTGAACTCGAATAAAACTCGAAAGGTTTTCTGTTGTAAAGCTTACAACAATGGAGTGGAATAGTTCGCCCGCATCTGTCTTTCCGTCCGATTACAATGTGGGCGTCTTCGAGGCAAGAGTGAATAGGCTTTTGTTACGCTAAAACATTGCTATTTACTATCTAGAGCTATTCTTTTGCAACCACTGGCTTATATTAAGTAAAATGGTATAATTTCGTACGGTTTATGAGATAAAATAAACAGTGACATAAATTTTGCTTCAACTTTAGCACGTGATAAAGCCACGCTGCAGATATATTATGTGTAGTTATGGATCGACTCAACTGGGGGAGGAATGCGCGTTTGCAGAATTTCAGTATAATACAGCAAAATTTTGTATTAAATTAACGAGAACTGGAGACATGTTTTACACGTGATAACCCATCTACATTATGTTTCTTAATCCATGATTGATCTAGGCGTCTACGGGCATATCCATCTATTTACCATCTTTTACTTTTATCACCTCTACTAATACAAAAAGTTCTTTCTAAAATATAGTGCTTACAATAATCAATAATTACGCGAAAGTCAAAAGTCAAGAATGACATTAAACATAAAAATGTCAAGCCCGACAAAACTATTCGAAAACCGTTAAGTAGTAAATTGTCTACTGTAATTTTCCTAATTCATCTTCTTATCCTTCCTTTATCACAAGTTATTTGGGGTCCGCATAACATGTCTTCATCTTCCATTCTCCTCTATTAGCCGTCATTTCTTCACTCACTACTTTCTTACGCATATCATCTTTTATACAGTTCATACATCTTTTCTTAGTTCTCCCTCTACTCATATATCCATCCACTTTCAAAGCCACCATTCTTCTTGTTACATGATTTACTTCCTTTCGCATAATATACACATACCACATGTCACATGTCCTTGAAATAATTAACTACTCCGACGTCCCTCGTTCGACTTGTCCGACGTTCCTCATCACTTAAAATTGCAATTAATAATTTCATTGGTGCTATTGGGGATCGAACCTTAATATTATAATAACCATTTTTATTTAAACATAGTTTGTATAAAAAGGGTTATTATAATATTAAGTAATTTATGGATGATAATAACCCCTGGGAATGAGGTGTTCGCTACCAAGCTATTTCTAATTTGTTTTGTGTGGTTAATTGTGTAACATACATGATTGTAAGCTGTTATTATTAAAAAAAGTCCCGCTGGGTTTCTTGCTAGTTCTTCCCAGGACAGAGGTATTTTTCGAACCAGTGGTAATTAAACAAAAGAGTGACTTTCAATAAGTATTATTTATAATCTATATTGAATAAAAAAAATTCTGTTTCTGTTTCTGTAACCGGGGTAGCTCGCGTACAGTGAAATACGTATACGGCGAGTTAGCACCTAAGCTACCACGACTCTGACTACAGAATAAATAGACAATAATATTAAATTATTTTTGTCTATATTATGTAGTCAGAGTGGTCTAGTTGTGAGACAACTTAATTACTACGTGGTGGCTGAATTCATACAAAATTTATCCGTAACTCTTAACTCTACATTAGAGGCTTTTAACGATCTCATTCCTTCTTCCTTTTCTTATTTTATAAAATGTTACAGTAGGAGTTTTTTCGTTATCGTGAAGGCAGTTACCAAACATAAATTGCAAAAGGACAAACATCCAGACCTGGAATAATTATGGGCGCTGAGGTGTATACTTGCGGTCTATGACCATGACCAGCCCAGATAATATTTGATTATTGTTGCCTTTATCAAGTTGCAAATACGAATAATGAAATTTCTATCAATTTCGGTAATGGCTATAAATCGATCGCGACTGTTTAAAATTGGTTAAAATGTATGCGTAGGTGAAATCAAAATATTTATTAATTAATGAATTTAAAGCTAATATTATAGGGTTCGCGTTAGTGAATGATTTCTGTAGAATGGCAATTCGTGTTAATTGATGAAAGGTTCCATGTGTTTTAAACTAGTGTTTTAAGCTTAGGTTTAACTTAGAACGTAGTACAAACTCAACTTAGTGTAGCATTTACTAAGTGTACGCTTAAGTTTAACAGTAGTTTCTATAACGAAGCAAGGTTTAATTTATCATTCTCAACTATCGATGGTACTGAGTAAACTCGAAATATGAAATGGAGGTTATATGTGATTCAGTATCTTTATAGTAAAAAAAGTTTTTTTTTTAATATGTTATATGGTAAAAATAATCGTTTGTTAATTATATACGAGGTAGTAAGATTCCTTTTTGCCTAGAAGTCCGTCTGGATAGGTAACAAACTCACTTATTATTGCCTCCATTATGCATAGAGAGCCAGTATGTTTATAGGCGTGAAGCGTTCCATCTTAGTCGTAAGAGGTAACAAATTATTGAAATTATAAGCCAGCGATATACTACTATCCCACCTGCAGGGCTAGCAAGAGCACGAGACAATTTTATCCCCGGGGAAAGGAGAAAATGTTTATCCCCTCGCTTAGTTTTATCCACCCTTCGAACATGGACACACCGGTGGATATAATATCCACAGTAGATAAAATGGGAGATAGACTTAGACTTAGATAGTTTTTTTGTATGAATATAAACTTAAACCCACGTCCAATGAACTAGGATAAAATTGTCCCTTTCAAATGTCAAAAAGGCATAATTTTTTATCTTTCATTTGGCTCTATGCTTACGGACGGGGGATATATGTCTACTCGTTATGTCAAACGGGGATATACTTCTCCCCGTTGCCGTGCTTTGGAATGAGGACAAGATAATTCTATCTCTTGTCAGTGGATATAATCAGGGGATAAATTTTTGTCCCCAGCCCATGCTAGCCGTGCTGATGGTAAGTGGTGATATATAACGCACGTAGTCAGTGCGCTTCGGCTGCAGCCGAGGATGGTAAACTGCACTTAGTTCAACAAAAGGCTATTCACTCTTGCCAGGGCTCCGTCACTCGCTCAAGGTCTCGTGTTATATAACTACCGGCTCCGAATCCGATATTATAAATTCCGATAGTACAAATATCGGTGTGGTGCCGCACGCTCTAAAGATGGGTTATTTAATTTTTCTTAAATTTACTTGTTTCGATGAAAAAAACAAATATTTTTTTTTTCTAAAACTAAAGTGACAAATTAACTTATAGTCCACCTAACAGAAATAAGTGATAGCGTGGTACACACCCAGATGAACTACTGGCAGAAAAGGAGGTATATGTCATACCATCTAGTAAAAACACAAGAATACCAGCATAAAATAGCAGCTTAATACTGCTGTGTTTCGTATGGTGAGTGTTGAGAACCGGATACTCTTTTACTGGAAATGACGCATTCCATCTCAGTCCTCAGCGGGTGACAACGCATCTGCATTTTGATTCTTAATTGAGGATAAATGTAGATATCTATGGGCCACAGCATTCACTTACCATCAGGTGGATTTTGTGCTCGTTTGTCACCTTTATTCTATAAAAAAATTGAAATAGTAATTTACCATAAAAGGGGGAAAAACTGTTAATTATTGTTATTCTTAAAAACAGATCTACTAGAATTCATTGTGACAAGTTTTTTTTAATAGAATAAGGGTAACAAACGGGCACACCCTGATGGATGTATGCTGTGGCCCATAGATATCTACATTTATCTTCGATTAAGAAGATTCAGCATCAAAATTTAGATGTTTTGTCATCCCTGAGGACTAAGATGGAACGCCTCGTTTCCAGTAAAAAGTGTTTCCGGTTCTCTCAAATCACCAAATGAAACACAGCAGTATTAAGCTGATATTTTACGCTGATATTCCGTAAGAGCGTGGTCCTTCCCCGGTCGAGCCGACCTATTCGTACTACAACCATAATCTAGCTGCAGAATGGTTCTACCACGTCTTAACCACTACGTATTAATTGACAAAAACTGTTATAAATTAATGACAAATAGCTTAAGTTAACTAAGAAACTTATATTAGTTTTTACAGAAAACGTCCGACCCCATTTTCCAACTGACATGGTTAAGATTTTTCCGAGTTATACGAAGGTAAAAAAAACGGCTTGTAAACGCTTTAGACAGGAGGGAGGGAGTTGGAGGTTAATGGAGCGGGAAAGACAGATATGATGTATTAATATGGGTTGACGTCCTTCACGTGTAATCACTTTTTTTATCTTCAAAGTGACAAACAAGTCCAGATGCTCTTGGATATCTGTAAACAACTTTAAACAACGCAGGCTAAGGAGTGTGTTGTGAGCTCTGAGGATTAGACTTGAGATATAGCTGCCTGTTATTACATTAGCTCCAATGGGAAATTGGAGCTAGTCAAACTGAAACACATATATTTGTATTTATTTTTATATATGACATACATATATATTTTTTTAGAGATCATAAAGTAATTTTACGCCTGCAACAATAGCTCACCACGCTACGGGTTAACTTTTTTTTTAATAGGATAAAGGTGACAAGCGAGCACACAGTCCACCTGATGGTAAGTGGCGGCTGGGGCCCATAGACATCTACATCTATCCTCGTTTGCGAATCAAAATTCAGATGCGTTGTCAGCCGTGAGGACTAAGATGGAATGCCTCTTTTCCAGTAAAAAGGGCCTCCGGTTCTCTACACTCACAATACGAAACACAGCAGCATTAAGCTGCTATTTTACGCTGGTATTGTGAGAGCGTGGTCCTTCCCCGGTCGAGCCGACCCATTCGTGCTACAACTATGCTAGTAATATAACTGCAGTATGGCTCTACTACGTCGCACGACTGGCAGAGAATGCCGACTTGTTACCTTAGTTGTAAGGTGTTGCAATAAATAATAAATAAATAAAAACACAACAGTAGATATATTGCTTCACGGCAGAAGTAGGTATCCATTACCATTACAGCCTATTAAAGTCCACAGCTAGTCATAGGCCTCTCTTGCCTAGTATGCTCTCTCATAGATAACAGGTGGGTTAGCAATCGCAGGTTTTTATTATTGCTGCTCGTTATCTGTTTCAGTTTCGCTGTCGACTCTTACGACACCCACGGAACAATATGGGGTAGTGGATATTCTTACACCACCACCACACGGTTAGAAATCGGTAAGAGAGTGGTTATTAGCCCAATGGCCTCCAAGGTGGAAAAAGAGTTGCTTCCTCACGTCCTTTGATATTTAACACTTTCACTGTCCGGTTTTGATAGTAAGACAATAATAGTAAGACAACAGTAATGCCCTATACGTAGTGCACGGGACAGTGAAAGGGTTAAAGGCGAACGTCTAGCCCCTGTGAGTTTCCTTAGCTTGTCTTTTGAAATAATGCCATGATTTATAATCTCAAAATTTTCAAAGAGATTTTTTGCATATAGCTTTCTAATCGACTTGGCCGTAAATTCGGTTAGACAGATTTTATGTTTTATTAGACTCGCTGAACTTTGCCCTTCCAACTTGCAGTTTAAATCGGCCGTGAATGAAGTTATACTAAAAGTTATCTTTCATTCCACAAGTGGTATTTGTGTCAGATTTCTCCAGTTGAAAATGGCTTTGGTTTAAATAAAATGCTTAATATTTAAGTCAGGGGTACCCAAAGTGTGCGCCACAGAGAGTAAAGAGGGGCGCCGTGAGGCGCTCCTGGTTACCATTCTCCGGAAACTAAAGTTAGGCATTCGCAGGTACAAAATAAACCGCATTTTACCCGTATCTGTAAATAAAGAGCAAATGTCTACTAAAGATCAATGTGGAGCACGAATTGGGAGCAGCGTGTCAGGCCTTATCCCACGCTTGGAAAAAATGAGTGGAGATCACCAAGCTCACACGTCACATTAACTAAGTAGCCATTGTATTTTATTTCCTATTTTCTTAAATAAATGCATTCTTGTGTGTCAATATAAATACAAAACTCAGCTTCATATCGTGAATGTTTTAATTTTTTTTACCTATCTACTTTACTAGGTCATTGTATCCTATTTCGACTAACTAGGGCGCCAAAACAAAATACTAAATCTATAAGTGCACCGCTGAAAAGTTTGGAACCCCTGATTTAGTTTATTATGGTTATATCATCACGAACCCTGTGTTACAAAAATGAAAAAGTTAACTCAAAATTATCGTATCTTTTAAAGTACGAGAGACACAGAAACACTCACTGTACATTTAGAGACGGAAAAATACAATAACATCCTTCACATCCTTAATCTCATTAAACTATAACAAATCCACTGCTGGACATGTCCATGTCCGAAACTATTTAGCTTAACTTGTAATAGAAAAACAAAGGAATCGTATGTAGTCCTCTCTACAGTAATCTTTTCCACTTCCACAAAGAAAGCATAATATCATGTCCTCTCTACAGATTTGCTTTTCACTTCCATAAGCATTTTCAGTGTTATATCCATTGTAAAAGCCGTACTTTGTGTAAATATAAAATATTTATGTCACCTCTTGCAATAACGACTTACGCTCGCTGCATGGGTCCATCTGTTTCATTGTTATTTAAAGAGACAACATTTTGCAGAGAAGGAAAGCGAGAGAAAATGCTATTGTGTGTATTGCTGCTTCTTTATTGTACCAGTTTTACAAAAAACCATAATAAAAGTAAAACGTAATTTATTAATCGTATATTCTTATTTATTTTAGCATGTAATTAATAAAAAAATTAAATAAGTCATAAAATCGTAAAAATCATATTTATTATACAAAATACATATTACATACATATATATGTCACTGCGAACTAGCTTAATTAGGCTTTCAGTTAACTGTCCAGCCTTTTTACCAAACTTGAATAAAATTTATAAGGTGACCATGCCACGTAATGTCGCTAGTCTGTGCCTAATTATGTGCTATGTGCTATATTATATAAGTGTACGCGGTTTTAGGGTGGTCCAAGGGCCACCCTAGCCGCTCCATAACCTACTGTCGCTGATATTACATAATAGGTGCACCAGATTGTATTAGAATCGTTCAAGCCGCTAGTTGAACGTCGCCGATTAGTAAAAAGGCTTGAGCTATTAACTGAAAAGCTAATTAAGCTAGTTTTCTGCGACATATACATATTACATGTTATATTATTATTATTATTAAAGAAAAAGGATTAAAAATATGTTATATTAATACATAATATAAATAAAATTGAAATGTCTGTCTGTAATATCGATATAATATCCAACTAAAGGGGTTATTTTGTTGTCATTAAGATATGAATAAATATTTGTCTGTCTGTACGGGATAGTCATCGGAATGGCTGAACAGATTGTGATGAAACTTCACCAAAAGATAGAGAGCAATGCCAGGAGTGATCTAGGCTATATTTTATATGAAAAACTTGGAGTGTTTTTTTTGGGAAACCGTTTACTATGTCATTAGGTCATTCAACACAAACACCTTAGTCGTTTTGTGACTATGGGTACTACAAAGCACTCGATATATGCGGTACTAGCTGTTCCCCGCAACTTCGCCCGCGTGGAATTCATTACGATTGGATTTCATGTTTTTTTTGCGCGGAACCCCAATTGTTTTTCTAAAATAAAAGTAGCCTAAGTTACTCCTTATAACATCAGCTATCTGCCAGTGAAAGTCCCATCAAAATCGCTTCAGCTATTTCGGAGATTACCCGGAACAAACAGACAGCCAGACCGACAGACAGACAGACAAAAATTTCAAATTTTTTTTTGTTATAAGTAATGTATATACTTGCATATGCATTTAGTTAAAAGCTGTTATTTTGACATTACAAACAGACACTCCAATTTTATTTATTTGTATAGATTTAAAGAAAGTTAACTGTAATTATGGCCGTCAATTAATTTCTTCGAAGTCTGTAATGGCTACTTTATTAAGGGTACATTAAAAATAATAGCTCTGTAACGTAGCACGCTATTATAGAGAAAATGCTACGTACTACCATACTATTGCCAGGCATGGCAACATTGCACATGCTTGTAAGGCCATGTATGAACCAACAGTAGGTTGATTAGCGTTGTTGAATGGAGTGCTTTTAGTTTAACTGAAAAGATTTGCTTGTTAAGCAACATATTTGATGTAAGTTTCGATGGGTAGTAAATACGCGTGCAAATAAAAGTGGACGTTTAGGGAGACGAAAAAGTTACTTTTTGTTGCTCATTATCGGTCTCACAAATGTCTAAATAACGTAGTCACGCCTTTATAAAAATAACTAGCAAGAAATAACGCTTGCAAAGTTTTTTTTAATAACAAAGACGTCATAAGTCAACAATAAAAAAAAATTAAAATTAAAAGCTTAAGGTCAGTGTACGATTCAGAACTAAAAAAATAGCAAGTTGCTTTATATTGTATAAATTTTAAACAATAAAGAGTGAATACAACTCCAGCTCGTTTTTATTTCATCAAAATATTTTAACTTTGCTCTGTTAGGATTTCATTTAATTTGACGCTTCTTTTACCCGGTATTATTTAATTACGTTTTGCAATATCAGCAGAAACTGATTTTAACCTATTTCGGAAAAAAGGAGGATCTCAATTATTATTTTTTGTACATAAGTTACTGAATGTCTTCGTCAATTGTAGACTGATTTTAATGATTCTTTTTTTTATGTTTAGCTTACACTTCTGTGATATGTTATGAAGCTTTTTTTTATAGAATAAGGGACAAACGAACAGTTTAACAGTGGTTGAGCCACACGGCAGCTTTTGCTGTCGTACGGATGGGTCGGCTCGAACCGGGGTGGTACCACGACCTCACAGAATACCAGCGTGAAGTAGAGGTTTACCTCTGCGTTTCGCTTGGTAAGCGCAGGTGGCCGGAGGCCCAATTCTCCCCCTCCCCTCTTTAACATGGTGGCGGAATCAAATAAAAACTACCCCGGGAGGGTACCAGCACCCCTGGTGACGGAGAATCCCTCGCTGAGTATCCACGACCAAGCTATCCTATTCTTACTGAGCGTGGGTGCTCAGGTTTCCCCGCGTAAGGGTCTCCTGTTTTCTACACCTACTCGTACTATACGAAATATAGCAGCATTGAGCTGCTATTTTACGCTGGTATTCTGTGAGAGCGTGGTCCTTCCCCGGTCGAGCCGACCCGTTCGTTCTTCTACGATAATATAGCTGCAGCATGACTCTACCACGTGTAAAATGCGTGAAATTGTAGTTTCGTGAATGTTTCTAATGGTGTTAATTTAAAGCTAAGTTCTCACTAAATGACTTGTGTTTCACAAATATTAAAAGCCCTTGTCCTTAATTGGACGAGTTTTATGTTGAGTTAAGGCATCAATAAAACGACCAGAATGAGCCGTTTTGCGCGAATGCGTTAGAAAGAATAAGTCTTTCCTAGTGTATATTTTTATGTATGTATGGAAGGCATATGCATGTATGGAAGATATATGTATGTATAGAAGTTTAGCGTCATTTGAATTGTTATAGAAAATGGCGCTTGCTTAAAACGCAATCTGACTGCAGTCTGGCTCTTTTTTCAACCGATTTAAAAAAAGGAGGAGGTTCTCAATTCGACTGCATTTTTTATGTGTGCTAATTCAGAACCTTTTTCTAGGTGAACCGATTTTGACGATTTCTTTTATTTGAAAGCTGGTACTTCTTATGTGGTCCCATATAAATTTGATCAAGATTTGACCAGTAGTTTTTGGGTTATCCTTAATAGAATAGGATAGAATAGAATAGAATAATTTTTATTCAATATAGATTATTACATAATACTTATTGAAAGTCATTTTTTTATTTACCACTGGTTTTGAAACTACCTTTGTCCTGGGAGGAACCAGCAAGAAACCCAGCGGGACTTTTTATTAAACATATTTCACTTTATAATAATTTTGTTTGTATAATTTTTAAATGAATCTTTATAGAAGCAGCACGGTGGCGATAACCTCATTCCCAGGGGTTATTACCCTTTTTGCACAATTTTTCTTTAATAAAATATTTAAAGTTTTATTGACAAATTTTGTACATTTTCTGGGATTTTGTTGTACAAGAGTATACAGAGTCTAGTAACTGGTATTACAAGCTTATGTTTGTTCCTAGTGTTTAAAGTATGAATATCTTTGTTTTTATCGAAGTTGAGATCCTCCTTTTTTTCGAAATTTTATCTTTTTATGTACATACATTACATATTGATAAATATATTGTGATGCAAATTGAAAATTAATAAATTTATTTCTTTAAGTTTTTCTCTTAGGTACGCCCTTACGGCTCTCTTTTGCAAAAAAAATATGGCTTCAATGTCAGTCGCATTACTCCATAGCAAAATTCCATAAGACATCACGCTATGAAAGTAACTAAAATAAACTAATCTAGCTGTCTCAACATTTGTGAGACTTTTAATTTTTCTTACAGCATATACTGCATAACTAAGTCTGCCTGCTAATTTACATATATGGGGCCCCATTGAAGCTTCGCGTCAATAGTCATATACTCAACTCTTCCCCATTTAAGAGCACATTGATATTTGAATGTTTAACATTAGGTATTGTAAAATTAACGCATTTTGTCTTATTGCCGTTTAAGAGCAAATTGATGGCGTTAAACCAATGTACTAGTTTCGATAGAGCATTATTTACATTGTCAAAATTAATTGACTGTCGTTTGAGTTTGAAAATTAAAGAGGTATCATCAGCAAATAATACTATATCGTGATTGTCCCCTACAAAATAAGGTAAGTCGTTAATGTAGACTAAGAACAGGAATGGGCCAAGAATCGAGCCCTGAGGAACGACCATTGATACTACTGATCCGGGGGAACCTTTACCATTGATAACGACTTTTTGAGTTCTGTAATTTAAATATGAAATAATAAATCTAAGCGCAATATTTTTGACACCGTAATGTTGTAGTTTCCTGATTAATATCTCTTGAAAGCCCTGGAAAGATCACAAGAAACACCTAATGCATCTTGTCAATTCTCCCGAGCATTGAAAATATATTTCATAAGCTCAACACCTGCATCAATCGTCGAGCGAACCCTTGTGAAACCAAATTGATTTTTATGGAGTAATTTATTTTTATTAATATAATTTAACAATTGATCTAAAATTATCTTTTCAAAATTTTACTGAGAGTTGGTAGTACAGAAATAGGTCTAAAATTAGTGGGGTCAAATGTACTACCAGATTTAAATAAAGGTATTAATTTACATGTTTCATTAAATCAGTAAACACACCAGATTCGATACTAGTATTAAAAATAATAGCAAGATGTGCAATTAAATCTATTAAGGACGCAATAACTGTAACGGAAATTCCATAAATTTGCAGTTTTCTTTATACATCAATGGTTTTGAAATATTTTACAATATCTTGTAGTAATACTTTTTCAAATATAATTTTTTTTAAACAGGTATTAACATTCTGTTTGAGTAATTACTCTGCGATAGTTGGAGAAGTATTCAATGACTCTGTTGTCAAAATAGGAATATCAGTGAAATATTTCTCAAACACCACCGCGACTTCTTGATTTGATCTAGTAAATTCATTATTAATTTTCAATTGATAGTTTGTGTAACGAGGTTTGTTTTTACTTTAGTTCCGATATAATATCCTTTTCCTAAGTATTTTTTATCCTCCCGCTTTCCCTATATACGCACTACTCAAGAATGGTGCGCCACCTATCGCCAAGAAAAATAAGAAGCAAGATGGCCGCGTACGCATAAACCGTGTTCTTTACCGCTCGTTTAAAAATACTCAATAAATAAAGTTGTAAGACTATTATATTGCTCGTGTCCATATACATTCTGAAGTGCAGTGTGGTGTCTGTGTACACTAGAACTTCAGCATAAATATTTAGACTTCACCATAACCACGAGGAGTGCTCCAGTCTTGTGAGTATCCTTGCCTTATCTACCCAGTTCTAAAGCTATTTTCGTTTACTTCCCGGTTGGGATCATCGGGTTGGCCCTTGGGTTGTTCTCATTCCCAAACCACTCACGATACACTTTGCGAAACATTCAAGCCGTAACATAATTTCTGGTCCATACGATCCTATGGAATTCTATTTTTATACAGTCTGCTCCTTATTAAGATAATATCAAGTTCAATTTCTAAGGAAAACTTTGGTATTTCAATCTATTTTTCTTATAATTGTAAGTAACTAATTTAATCAATCCAGCTAGACTTGAATGCGCGTTAATGTTTCTGTATTGCTCAGACTTTGCAGACTTATCTTATTTGGTTGCGTTATATTTGCTAAGTTTATTTCGAATGTGCATTGATGGTCTTACGCCTTGAAAATTATTATAACTTGAGGGTATTTTATAATTATTGTTGGAAAAATTACTCCTTTGGTCTTGGAATAATAGCACTTAAGGCCGGCCACATACGTACGGAATTCCGTTTCGGATTCCGTTTCGATATTCCGATTCGAGATTCCGAACGCAGAGAGTCCATATAAATTTATGACCCGTCACATACGTACGGTAGTTTTCCGTTCGAAATTTTGCGGGCAAAACGGGATTCCGTATGTGTGTGGCCGACCGTTCGAATTCGAAACGGATCAAAGGAGTTGTATGTGCCGGCCTTAGTATTGAATAAATACTTGTATGTCTTTGAATGTTAAGTCGTTCGTTAATTGTTATCTAATTATAGTTAAAAACGTTAACGTCAACTTCAGTATTTGAATGTTAATTTTGTTTTGAGAAACTTAAATATTGTTTTAAATATCTTATCTATCCTTAATAATTATACTTAACATTCATATTAAATTTTTCGCTGTTATTTTATAATCATGTCGCAAGAAGAAATTAAACTTAACTTTATACGTCACAGCGAGAGTATGTTTTTCGTTCAATTCAAACTCTTTTCGATTTATCAACTATAATACGGAAGACTCAAGTTCATCTAAAGTAAGCCAATTTAAAATTGAGAACATTCGTGATGAATATGTGTTTGCCGCGGATGTCCTGGAGCGCAAACGAGGCAACAGCCGAACATCCGCTGACGTTAACTACACTTTACGCCCGACACGGAAAAGGTACAAGCTTAGCTGCCACAAATTGAGCTTCTGAAGTTAGACGGAAAAATTGAGAATCGGCAAACATTTTACGACACTTTCGTAACCTTAATTCATAACAATAAATCAATCGCGAATATTACTAAATTTCATTATCTCATTTCTTGCTTATCGCGATCGGCTTTAGGATCGCAAAGAAGGTAAAATTAACTCCGATAATTATGAGCTCGTTTTCAATGAATTTGTTAAGCGTTATCAATATAAGCGCATTTTAGCCATGGCGTATTTAGATCAAATAAATAACTATCCTTATTTAAAACTCCTAATTTCAATGATTTACAAACATATACTAATATTCTTTGTGAGTCAGTCAATGCCCTTAAGACCTTAGAGCTAGATGACTTAGGCGATTTTATTTTATTTAACGCAGCGTTTCACGCACTGACTCAGATACGCGCCACCGCTTCGAATCTGAGAATAAATCAGAAATTCTCTTTCAAAGTCTTATGCAGTTTTTCAAAACTATGTAAATTTTTTAAATTAATGCTAATGTTGACATTAGGGCTCGATCTTCTCAATTTTAGGTGGTAAACAGATCAAAAGTTTTCATCGCGGGCACCGAACCTCAAACGTTCCGTGCTCACTACTCAGACTAAGCCTACTAGTTCGAAGCAGCTGTCTTCACTAGAGTGCTATTATTGTGGCGCAGCGCACAGTATCTATAAGTGCCCCACGTTTCAATAATAGACTCCAATGCTAGAATAAATATTGTCAAACAAAATCATTTATGCATTAAATGTTTACGAAAACATTCTCTTGATAAATGCGTCTCAAAAATGAGATGTTTTATCTGTAGTGGTAATCATCACACTCTGGTACACATCGACAACCAAGTTCGATCACCGACCGCGGTGACCACCCGTTCCAGTAGCGCCCACACTAACACCAGTGCGTTCGTGGGAGAGGCTCGTGGCCCGTGCGTGGTGCTGCTCGGGACGTGCATGGTGCGTGTGCAGGACTCTAGTGGCACGTTCCACCAAGTTAGAGCGCTCATCGATAGCGGCGCTCAGGACTGCTTCATCACTATGAAGTGTGCAAAAAGACTTGGTTTTCAATTGCGTCGATGCACCACAACTGTGGCTGGACTTGGACAACAGTCTGTGTGTCAAGTCAAGGGAGTGACTCAATGCTCTATACGCCCGTGTGATTCGAATGACCCGCAATTCGATATTAACACTATAGTCATCGATAACATTACTTCTAAAATGCCAACCACTGATATTCCTCTAGCGGTCCGAGACTATTATAAACACTTAGTATTAGCGGATCGTGATTTTGAAAAACCGTCTGATGTTGATTTATTGCTAGGTGCTGAAGTATTTCATTACATCTATGACGGCCGTGTCATCCAACCAGAGCCCGGCTATCCTGCTGCTTTACATAGCGTCTTTGGTTGGGTTCTCTCAGGACCCACAAATGTGGAGAGTCAGGTAAAATCGGTTGGCACTTCGTTAATTACTTCAACCAATTCATTGGATAAGATGGTGAAACGATTTTGGGAAGTCGAGGAACCGCCTCATCAACATATACCTGCTCCAGAAGATGAGGAGGTCGAACGCCTGTATTCCACTCAAACTTATAGGGAATCGGACGGTCGATATGTTGTTCCTATCTTATTGAAGCAGTCGTCTGTTTATATGGGAGGCTCATATAATAGTTCTTTGTTGCAGTTTGTAAATCTTTGCCGACAACCAGAACTTAAATCTCTTTATAACGATTTTATGCGTGATTATGAGCAGCTTAATCATATGCAACCAGTGGAAAGGATATTCCACCTGGTAGATATTTAATTCCTCATCATTGTGTGATCCGTCCAGAAAGCTTACCGACCAAATTTTGCGTTGTATTCAATGCGAGTCACAAGACGACTAATGGACTATCTTTAAATTATACTGTTTACACTGGACCGAAGTTACAGACTGATTTCGTTGATATTATTACTGGATTTCGGATCCATAATTTAGTGTTTACATGTGACATATCTAAGAATTACAGGCAAATCTTGATAAGGCCTGAGGATCAAGTGTGGCAACACGTACTATGGCGTGAATCTCCTTCTTTGCCTGTTCAAGAATTTGAACTGTACAGTCACATACGGAGTCAAAAGCTCGCCGTACTTAGCGATACGAACATTACATCAGTTAGCTGTAGATCACGGTGATCAGTTTCTCATGCTGCTGAAGCTCTTCGGCATTATACTTTTATGGACGATATTACTATTGGTGCTTCCTCAATTGAAGCAGCCTCTCCAAAAAGATTTGATCAATCTTCTTAACTATGCCCAGCTAGATTTGCATAAGTGGAGCAGTAACAGCCCTTATTTCTTCGGTCGTTGGTTGATGGAACATTGTCAGTGTCCGAAGTCATTTTCTGATGATGGTTAAATAACGCTTAAGGTTTTAGGAGTTCAATGGGATCCAACGGAAGACTATTTCACTTACTCCGTCTCCTGTGAATGTGGAGTTTACGAAACGTTCAATCCTGTCCCACGTTGCTCGTATTTATGATCCGTTGGGTTGGCTTTCACCTTTTATTCTTTTAGCCAAACTACTTCTTCAATGCAGTTGAGATGAGAGTTAAGAAGTATGATAGGAGCAAATTGAGTGACAGGATAAGAAATAGTGAGATAAGGAAACGTTGTGATTTGAAAGAAGATGAAGTGACAAAAATTGAGAAAGGTATTGAGATGGTTTGGCCATGTCGAGAGAATGAATGAAGAACGATTGACGAAAAAGTATAAGGCGAGTGTGAATGAAAGTTTTGAAGGGCTAGACCTAGAGGACGTTTCTTCGACCAAATCAGGGACGTCTTGAAAAAGGCCAGGTCAAGAGTACCCTAAACCGAAGAGCATGTATGAAGGAATAATGAAAGTGGACGAAGAAACAAGTAAGGATCGTAGCAAGTGGAAAGAAGTGGTTCTCTACCTGTCCTAGGGGAAAGAAGTGATTATATGTATGTAAACATATTTCACTTTATAATAATTTTGTTTATATAATTTTTAAATGAATCTTTATAGAAGCAGCACGGTGGCGATAACCTCATTCCCAGGGGTTATTTAAATTTATGAATTCTTTGATATTATAATAACCCTTTTTGCACAATTTTTCTTTAATAAAATATTTAAAGTTTTATTGACAAATTTTGTACATTTTCTGGGATTTTGTTGTACAAGAGTATACAGAGTCTAGTAACTGGTATTACAAGCTTATGTTTGTTCCTAGTGTTTAAAGTATGAATATCTTTGTTTTTATCGAAGTTGAGATCCTCCTTTTTTTCGAAATTTTATCTTTTTATGTACATACATTACATTTTGATAAATATATTGTGATGCAAATTGAAAATTAATAAATTTATTTCTTTAAGTTTTTCTCTTAGGTACGCCCTTACGGCTCTCTTTTGCAAAAAAAATATGGCTTCAATGTCAGTCGCATTACTCCATAGCAAAATTCCATAAGACATCACGCTATGAAAGTAACTAAAATAAACTAATCTAGCTGTCTCAACATTTGTGAGACTTTTAATTTTCTTACAGCATATACTGCATAACTAAGTCTGCCTGCTAATTTACATATATGGGGCCCCATTGAAGCTTCGCGTCAATAGTCATATACTCAACTCTTCCCATTAAGAGCACATTGATATTTGAACCTGCCCAAACCTCCCAGAAATGAGAGGAGGCCTTGCCCAGCAGGACGTATATAGGCTGTAACTTACTTTACTTTACTTGATATTTGAATGTTTAACATTAGGTATTGTAAAATTAACGCATTTTGTCTTATTGCCGTTTAAGAGCAAATTGATGGCGTTAAACCAATGTACTAGTTTCGATAGAGCATTATTTACATTGTCAAAATTAATTGACTGTCGTTTGAGTTTGAAAATTAAAGAGGTATCATCATCAGCAAATAATACTATATCGTGATTGTCCCTACAAAATAAGGTAAGTCGTTAATGTAGACTAAGAACAGGAATGGGCCAAGAATCGAGCCCTGAGGAACGACCATTGATACTACTGATCCGGGGGAACCTTTACCATTGATAACGACTTTTTGAGTTCTGTAATTTAAATATGAAATAATAAATCTAAGCGCAATATTTTTGACACCGTAATGTTGTAGTTTCCTGATTAATATCTCTTGAAAGCCCTGGAAAGATCACAAGAAACACCTAATGCATCTTGTCAATTCTCCCGAGCATTGAAAATATATTTCATAAGCTCAACACCTGCATCAATCGTCGAGCGAACCCTTGTGAAACCAAATTGATTTTTATGGAGTAATTTATTTTTATTAATATAATTTAACAATTGATCTAAAATTATCTTTTCAAAATTTTACTGAGAGTTGGTAGTACAGAAATAGGTCTAAAATTAGTGGGGTCAAATGTACTACCAGATTTAAATAAAGGTATTAATTTACATGTTTCATTAAATCAGTAAACACACCAGATTCGATACTAGTATTAAAAATAATAGCAAGATGTGCAATTAAATCTATTAAGGACGCAATAACTGTAACGGAAATCCCCCATAAATTTGCAGTTTTCTTTATACATCAATGGTTTTGAAATATTTTACAATATCTTGTAGTAATACTTTTTCAAATATAATTTTTTTTAAACAGGTATTAACATTCTGTTTGAGTAATTACTCTGCGATAGTTGGAGAAGTATTCAATGACTCTGTTGTCAAAATAGGAATATCAGTGAAATATTTCTCAAACACCACCGCGACTTCTTGATTTGATCTAGTAAATTCATTATTAATTTTCAATTGATAGTTTGTGTAACGAGGTTTGTTTTTACTTTAGTTCCGATATAATATCCTTTTCTAAGTATTTTTATCCTCCCGCCTTCCTATATACGCACTACTCAAGAATGGTGCGCCACCCATCGCCAAGAAAATAAACAAGATAGCCGCGTACGCATAAACCGTGTTCTTTACCGCTCGTTTAAAATACTCAATAAATAAAGTTGTAAGACTATTATATTGCACGTGTCCATATACATTCTGAAGTGCAGTGTGGTGTCTGTGTACACTAGAACTTCAGCATAAATATTTAGACTTCACCATAACCACGAGTGCTCCAGTCTTGTGAATATCCTTGCCTTATCTACCCAGTTCTAAAGCTATTTTCGTTTACTTCCCGTTGGGATCATCGGGTTGGTCAGCCCTGGTCTGGTTGTTCTCTGATTCCCAAAACCACTCACGATACACTTTGCGAAACATTCAAGCCGTAACATAATTTCTGGTCCATACGATCCTATGGAATTCTATTTTTATACAGTTCGCTCCTTATTAAGATAATATCAACTTCAATTTTAAGGAAAACTTTGGTATTTCAATCTATTTTTCTTATAATTGTAAGTAACTAATTTAATCAATTATAATCAGCTAGACTTAAATGTGCGTTAAGTGTTTCGTATTGCTCAGACTTTGTAAACTTATCTTATTTGGTTGCGTTATATTTGCTAAGTTTATTTCGAATGTGCATTGATAGTCTTACGCTTTGAAAATTATTATAACTTGAGGGTATTTTATAATTATTATTGGAAAAAATTACTCCTTTGGTCTTGGAATAATAGCACTTAAGTATTGAATAAATACTTGTATATCTTTGAATGTTAAGTCGATCGTTAATTGTTATCTAATTATAGTTAAAAACGTTAACGTCAACTTCAGTATTTGAATGTTAATTTTGTTTTGAGAAACTTAAATATTGTTTTAAATATCTTATCTATCGTTAATAATTATACTTAACATTCATATTAAATTTTCGATGTTATTTTATAATCGTGTCGCAAGAAGAATTATACTAAACTTTATACGTCACAGCGAGAGTATGTTTTCGTTCAATTCAAACTCTTTTCGATTTATCACTATAATACGGAAGACTCAAGTTCATCTAGTAAGCCAATTTAAAATTGAGAACATTCGTGATGTATACTTACGGAAAAAATTAATTCGTTAAAACTGGCACTGTTTCTAAAGAAAAAATAGATATGCAAGCGTTGTCAGCATTTGATGATATGTACTATGAAGTCTAAGTTTGCAACAGCCAACATCCGCTGACGTTAACTACACTTTACGCCCGACACGGAAAAGGTGCAAGCTGCCTACAAATTGAGCTTCTGAAGTTAGACGGAAAATTGAGAATCGGCAAACATTTTACGACACTTTCGTAACCTTAATTCATAACAATAAATCAATCGCGAATATTACTAAATTTCATTACTCATTTCTTGCTTATCGCGATCGGCTTTAGGGATCGCAAAGAAGGTAAAATTAACTTCATAATTATGAGCTCGTTTTCAATGAATTTGTTAAGCGTTATCAATATAAGCGCATTTTAGCCATGGCGTATTTAGATCAAATAAATAACTATCCTTATTTAAAACTCCTAATTTCAATGATTTACAAACATATACTAATATTCTTTGTGAGTCAGTCAATGCCCTTAAGACCTTAGAGCTAGATGACTTAGCGATTTTATTTTATTTAACGCAGCGTTTCACGCACTGGACTCAGATACGCCCCACCGCTTCGAATCTGAGAATAAATCAGAAATTCCCTCTTTCAAAGTCTTATGCAGTTTTTCAAAACTATGTAAAATTTTAGAAATTAATGCTAATGTTGACATTAGGGCTCGATCTTCTCAATTTTGGTGGTAAACAGATCAAAAGTTTTCGCGGGCACCGAACCTCAAACGTTCCGTGCTCACTACTCAGACTAAGCCTACTAGTTCGAAGCAGCTGTCTTCACTAGAGTGCTATTATTGTGGCGCAGCGCACAGTATCTATAAGTTTACGTTTCAATAATAGACTCCAATGCTAGAATAAATATTGTCAAACAAAATCATTTATGCATTAACTGTTTACGAAACTCTTGATAAATACGTCTCAAAATGAGATGTTTTATCTGTAGTAATAATCACACTCTGGTACACATCGACAACCAAGTTCGATCACCGACTGCGGTGATCTCGGTTCGAGTAGCGCCCACACGAACACCGGTGCGTTCGTGCGAGAGGCCCGTGCGTGTGTGCTGCTTGGGACGTGCATGGTGCGTGTGCAGGACTCTAGTGGCACGTTCCACCAAGTTAGAGCGCTCATCGATAGCGGCGCTCAGAACTGCTTCATCACTATGAAGTGCGCAAAAAGACTTGGTTTTCAATTGCGTCGATGCACCACAACTGTGGCTGGACTTGGACTGGTCTGTGTGTCAAGTCAAGGGAGTGACTCAATGCTCTATACGCCCGTGTAATTCGAATGACCCGCAATTCGATATTAACCCTATAGTTATCGATAACATTAATTCTAAAATGCCAACCACTGATATTCCTCTAGCGGTCCGAGACTATTATAAACACTTAGTATTAGTGGATCGTGACTTTGACAAACCGTCTGATGTTGATTTATTGCTAGGAGCTGAAGTATTTCATCACATCTATGACGGCCGTGACATCCAACCAGAGCCCGGCTATCCTGCTGCTTTACATAGCGTCTTTGGTTGGGTTCTCTCAGGACTCACAAATGTGGAGAGTCAGGTAAAATCGGTTGGCACTTCGTTAATTACTTCAACCAATTCATTGGAAAAGATGGTGAAACGATTTTGGGAAGTCGAGGAACCGCCTCATCAACATATACCTGCTCCAGAAGATGAGGAGTTTGAACGCCTGTATTCCGCTCAAACTTATAGAGAATCGGACGGTCGATATGTTGTTCCTATCTTATTGAAGCAGTCATCGGTTTATATGGGAGGCTCATATAATAGTTCTTTGTTGCAGTTTGTAAATCTTTGCCGACAACCAGAACTTAAATCTCTTTATAACGATTTTATGCGTGATTATGAGCAGCTTAATCATATGCAACCAGTGGGAAAGGATATTCCACCTGGTAGATATTTAATTCCTCATCATTGTGTGATCCGTCCAGAAAGCTTACCAAATTTTGCGTTGTATTCAATGCGAGTCACAAGACGACTAATGGACTATCTTTAAATTATATTGTTTACACTGGACCGAAGTTACAGACTGATTTCGTTGATATTATTACTGGATTTCGGATCCATAATTTAGTGTTTACATGTGACATATCTAAGAATTACAGGCAAATCTTGATAAGGCCTGAGGATCGAGTGTGGCAACACGTACTATGGCGTGAATCCTTTCTTTGCCTGTTCAAGAATTTGAACTTCGTACAGTCACATACGGAGTCAAAAGCTCGCCGTACTTAGCGATACGAACATTACATCAGTTAGCTGTAGATCACGGTGATCAGTTTCCTCATGCTGCTGACTCTTCGGCATTATATTTTTATGGACGATATTACTATTGGTGCTTCCTCAATTGAAGCAGCCTCTCAGCTTAAAGAAGATTTGATCAATCTTCTTAACTATGCCCAGCTAGATTTGCATAAGTGGAGCAGTAACAGCCCTTATTTCTTCGGTCGTTACCGGAACATTGTCAGTGTCCGAAGTCATTTTCTGATGATGGTTAAATAACGCTTAAGGTTTTAGGAGTTCAATGGATCCAACGGAAGACTACTTACTCCGTCTCTCCTGTGAATGTGGAGTTTACGAAACGTTCAATCCTGTCCCACGTTGCTCGTATTTATGATCCGTTGGGTTGGCTTTCACCTTTTATTCTTGCCAAACTACTTTTCAAAACTTAGCGTATTGGATTGTCTTGGGATGAACTCATTCCCGCCAATCTGTGTAACGATTGGTTTCATTTGTGTCTGACTTGTCTAATATAAAATCGATAAAATCCTCGTAAAACCGTGATTGACTTAGTAGCTACACACCAGTTGATTGGGTTTGCGATGGATCAAAAAGTATATGGATGCTGTGTCTATCTCCGATCAAGTATCAATGGTCAAAACAAGTTTCTTTGATTTCTAAATCTAAAGTGGCTCGGATTAAGCCTCTAACAGTTAATCGTTTGGAGTTGTGCGGTGCGCTCTTGTTATCACGTACTCTTAAACATATGCAATAGTTACTTATTTAAAATCAGTGAAGATTGCAATTTATAGCTCAACTGTAGCTTGGATCAATACAGAGCCCTACAAACTGAAACCTTTTGTTGCGCATCGAGTAGTTAAAATAACTAACGCAGTTGAACCTTCTACCTGGAGGCATGTCTCGACTCAGAACAATCCTGCTGACTTGCCTAGCCGAGGTCTCGTGCGCAGAGTTAGTCAAATGTAAACGATGGTGGTCGGGACCAGATTGGATGCTTAGTGGTCCAGATTACTGGTCAGCTCAAGTTCGGTGTAGCCCAGGACAAGTTGCCAGATTTGAAAACACGCTCTGATTGCTCAATCTCGGGAATCTGATAAAGATATTATGAAGGTGTTATTAAATTGGTATTCATCCTATCACGGTATTAGCATGGGTCTTTCGCTTCATTTCTAATTCGCGCAAAAACCAAGTAACAAATCTCGTAAATCTCGCTCTGGTGCTAAATCCAGTTTGTGTGTCAGGACTCATACTAATCAGTGGGGTGAGGTCATCTATGGGACCAATGTGCCACCTTGTAGATCTCAGCAGCACCAATCAACTAAGATGGGATCGATTTGACGTGTCCTTTTTTCTTGTAAAGAAACAGAAGACGGACTTTTTTTGGGTCAGTAAAACTTACATTTGCTTGTTCATTTGTTTATCTGTAAAAGCAGTTCATTTAGAAATAATATCCGAACTGTCTACAGAAGCGTTTCTACCGCCGACAGATTCGTGTCTCGACGTGGAATATGTCAACATATTGTGACCTTAAAGATTAAAGAGGCTTACTTACAAGACCAGTAGTCAAAGTCTGCCCTCTTCCTCTTAACTGAATCTTATTTTATTATTTTGTTATGGGTATATACGTGGTAGAGCCATGCTACAGCTATATTAGTAGTATAGTTGTAGTACGAATGGGTCGGCTTGACCGGGAAGGACCACGATCTCACAGAATACCAGCGTAAAATAGCTTAACACTGCTGTGTTTCGTATGGTGAGTGTAGAGAACCGGAGACCCTTTTACTGGAAAAGAGCATTCCATCTTAGTCTTCCCGGGTGACAACGCATCTGCATTTTGATTCTTTATTGAGGATAGATGTAGATGTTTATGGGTCACAGCAACCACTTACCATCAGGTAGACTGTGTGCTCGTTTGTCACCCTATCCTATAAAAAAGGGATATTAAGCTAGATAATAAGTTCTAATTTTAAAATTAAATTAACTAACTTTGGCTTTCTTTTGTAGTTTTAGTATAAGGTTATTAATGCACAACTTAGTTCAGAATATCTACTAAGTTTATATTAATGTATATTCTATAAGCAACTGAGAGCTGCCGGGTCGATGGTTGTGTTGTGAAATCCCTAGGTGATTTCAGGTGGGAGGGAATGTTGTGGCTTCGGAACAGTCTCGATATAATATCCTTTTCCTAAGTATTTTCTATCCTCCCGCCTCCCCTATATACGCACTACTCAAGAATGGTACGCCACCTATCGTCAAGAAAAATAAGAAGCAAGATGGCCGCGTACGTAAACCGTGTTCATTACCGCTCGTTTAAAATACTCAATAAATAAAGTTGTAAGACTATCGTGCAATTGCTCGTGTCCATATACATTCGAAGTGCAGTGTGGTGTCTGTGTATACACTAGAACTTCAGCATAAATATTTAGACTTCACCATAACCACGAGGAGTGCTCCAGTCTTGTGAGTATCCTTGCCTTATCTACCCAGTTCTAAAGCTATTTTCGTTTACTTCCCGGTTGGGATCATCAGTTGGCCAGCCCTTGGTCTGGTTGTTCTCTGGTTCCCAAAACCACCCACGAAACACTTTGCGAAACATTCAAGCCGTAACAGTTATAATGAATGGGCTCTGGCTCAGCATAAATGTTGTAGTTGCTTACAACGCTGTTATTCTGCCAGCAGGCGTAGTAGGCGCGCATTTCTGCTCGCATTTAATCACAATTGTTCACATTAGGATACATACCGTGGATTCCCGAGGATTACCGAGGATTAGCTAAATTACCTTTGTCCGCTTTCTCTAAGCATACTTTTTACATTTGCAGATGCGAAATTTAAAAATTGCTGATAGAATAATTTGACAATGAGAATTTCAATTAATTAAATTGTTAATTGCAATTTCTGAATTATGCGATGATGAATTAAATTAGTTCGAAGACATGTGTGTCCACCAAGATTCTAATAGAATTTGATGAAATAAATATATTAACTCATTGATAATTGTACTAATTAATTCGAACATTTATGTTCAACTGAACTGTACAATGTACATTACAGTGCACGTGAGCTTGCGGTGTGGCCGATTAATACGAGATTAAATTAAGTTTAAACACGTAAATCATCAGTAGTCAAGTAAGAAATTTGTTGTTCAAGTGAATAAATAGAATAATATCGTAAAGATCTAGTCATCTATATAGAAAAATATTAGTATAAAATAAATATATTAACTACTTATTACTGAGAGGCCAATTTCAGTATATTAACGAAATTTTAGTATGTATACGCTAGAAGAAAAATTGTTTTATTAAAAATATTCTGTAACTGGGAAGAAGCAATAGTTAGTTTACCAGTAACTCAACTCCAAAGAGTCAGTAATTCCTTCATGGGACATTGTAGGTATGCGCTTTTACTAAAAAGTTCTATAAAATAAACATGCCATAATACTACTACAGAGTACATGTTTGATAATAACCCCTGGGAATGGGGTGATCGCTGTCATGCTGTTTCTAAATGTTTTAATTTAACATATTATCTTGCAATTTATTGTTTCAAAAAATAGTCTCGCTGGGTTTCTCGCTGGTTCTTCCCAGGACAGAGGTTTTTTCCGATCCAGTGGTAAAAGCATAAAACTTTCAGTATTCTTGTAATCTATCTCTATATATAATAATCAATTGCTGTCCGTTAGTCTCGCTAAAACTCGAAAACGGCTCAAACGATGTTGATAAAAAAAATTGTGTGCGTTTGAGTAGGTCCCTGGATCGTTTAGATTTACAATTGGATCCGGTAGGCGCTGCTGTTGAGACCCAGAAATCACCCGTACGAAGCCGAGGCGGATCGTTAGTATTGAATAAAAATTATTGTATTCTATTTTTGTCCTAAAGGCTGTGATTTTCGTGCGATGACTCCAAATTTAATACCATTGAAATGCTTCAGCTTCCAATATTTTTTTTTAATTATAGAAAACTATTATTATTATTGACCTTTTCGTTATTTCTCCTGAGCTCGGAAAAGTGAGTAGAGATTAAAAAATTAGGTCTTTTTTAGATTTTTTTAATCTACTACTACTCCTACCTATTCCGAAATATAAACTTCCTATGTCTAAGAAACAAATATATATTAAATTTACCATTACGACGTGATCAATGATAACGGTAACGGAACGAATAATTATTCGACGAAACATTATTTATCGTTACCGTTACAGCCCATTAAAAGTCTCATAGATTATTCTATACGGGGGATATTTGCCATAGTTGCCGCGCCTGATACGCGTGTTTATTATTGTGGTTTTTATTTTTTAGTTGTTACATGGAAGATGTTGCTGCCTTTCTGGTTTGTTTCCCTTTTGTCACCTCTTACGACACTCATGGTACGGTATGGGATAGTGGATATCCTTACACCGCCACTACACCGGTCACTAAATTATTATAATTATCTGTCAATCTGCCTGACAAAAGTAGCAACACCTCACCACCTGCATCCATCGACTTCATGAATCTCTTGCCAGGTTGTCATTTCATCTAGTGAGGGGCCGCCTAAACAATGCTTACCGGCTGCTACTCAAGATTCTCGAATGTTGTCGGTTTTTTGAGCTTTATTGTCGGCGTATTGTCACTTCATCCGACTATTGTCAGCGTATTGTCACTGATCCATGGCAGCAGTTAATAGTCTTTTAATTATTTACTTTATCTATTACTTATATTTAAGGTAGAAATACCTAATTTATACGTAATAACTTTGGTTTTTGAAGTAGCGTGAGTTTGTCCCATTTAATTCCCCAATACCCAGACTTTCAGACTTTTAAATGCTTTTAATAGTGTAGTAGACCACGATTCTTTTAATGTTTTTCGGCACACAATTCATTAATTTGTTAATATTTCTTCGTAGTACCTATATTTTTGGTATTCTTTTTGTTTTTTTTTTAGTCTTATATAGTATATTTTTGTATATGTAATGACGTTAAGCTTGTAAAAAATGCTGAGAGCACTACGTACTACGCACTACGTGTTTACCTGTTATTGAATGTTTACTAAGTTTATATTGGTGTTTTGGAATACAGCATAAGTATTAGTGTAACATTTGTTGGGGATTTACTGATTTGCTTTGACGATCTGCTAACAACCAACAGAAGTGGCAATACGTCTTGTTTAAAACATTAGAATAACATAGCCACGGTTTTTGAATTTTTATACCAGCATTATTTAAACATGAATAATGATAGGCCTTGCCCTAAAACCCATTCAGAAATAAGAGGAGGCCTGTGCCCAGCAGTGGGACGTATATAGGCTGTAACTTTAACTTAACTTTAATGATAGGCCAAAAAACGTTGCTTTGTTTCTGAATCCTTTGGAAACAGTCATTGTGGCCCAAATTTAAAAATTATTTTTCTTTCGCATTCTGTTGGGCTGTCACCAAAATTTCCTCTATCTGACGAAGTTATGTTATGTAATTCTTCAGAGTTATTAGAATAACCGATATGGGTTTATTTTTTGATTCTTTAGTGCTTTTATAGTCTTGTTTTTTAATCATCATCATCATCATCATCATTACAGCCCTTCACAAGTCCACTGCTCAACATAGGCCTCCCCCAAGGAATGCCACAAAGCACGGTCCTGAGCCACCTGCATCCATCGACTTCCTGCATGTCTTACCAGGTCGTCACTCCATCTAGTGGGGATTCGCCCTACACTTCGCCTACCGGTACGAGGCTGCCACTCGAGAACCTTTTTTCCCCATCGGTTGTCGGTTTTTCGAGCTATATGGCCGGCCCATTGCCACTTCAGCTTACTAATCCGTTGCGCTATGTCGGTTACTCTTGTTCTACTGCGGATATCCTCATTTCTAAGTTTATCACGCAGAGAAACTCCGAGCATAACCTTCTCCATAGCTCGTTGAGCGACCTTGAGCGTCCTCATACGGCCAGCAGTGAAGGACCACGTCTCAGATCCATAAGTCATCACTGGCAACACGCACTGGTTGTACAATCTAGTTTTCAGGTTTTGAGGTATACCTGATGAGAAGATGTGTCGTAATTTCTCGAACGCTGCCCAGCCGAGTTGAATCCGTCGATTGACCTCTCGGTCGAAGTTGGACTTAATAGTCGGACTATTTGTCCCAGGTAAACATACTCGTCAACTACTTCGAGCTTAGTGCTCCCAACAACTACTGGCATAGGCGTGACATGGACATTAAACATGATCTTTGTTTTGTCCATGTTCATCTTAAACCTGTCCGTTAGGAGGCACTATTGAGTCATTGAGCATAATACTTAAGTCCTCAGCGATTCTGCCATAAGGACTATATCGTCGGCAAATCGAAGGTGAGTGATGTACTCGCCATTGATGTTAATAGCGTATCCTTTCCAGTCCAGTAGCTTGAAAACGTCGAGTTTCGTGAAGAGTTTCGGGGATATAACGTCACCCTGTCATCTCTCTGCAGTTGGATAGGTTTCGTACTCTGATTCTGTACTGGATAGCCATCAGCCCCTGTACAAACACCCAGCACTTCGATATACCGACAGTCAACTTGGCACCGCTGAAGGGACTGTAGCACCGCCCAAATTTCGACGGAATCAAAGGCTTTCTCATAGTCATACGCTAGGCAAAGTGGCAGATTGTACTCTTCTGTCTTCTGTACAATTTGCCGAAGGGTGTGTATGTCCATGGTACTAAAGCCTCTTCGGAAACCGGCTTTCGGGAGGCTGAAGTCGCCGAGTCTGCGTTCGAGACGATTCGTAATGACTCTCGAAAACAGCACGTAGACGCGGCTCAGAAGGGAAATCGGTCTGTAGTTTTTCAAGAGAGCGTTGTCGCTTTTCTTGAAGACCACCGCACTTCTGCTCCACGCCTCCGGAGTAGTGCCACCATGGAGGACGAAATTAAAGAGCTTCTGAAGGACTTCAAGTACCGGTTTTCCACCCGCTTTCAGAAGCTCCGCTGTAATTCCATCCTCACCTGGGGCCTTGCCGTTTTTAAGGTGCTGGAGAGCCATTCTAATCTCGCTCAGACTGACGTCCGGGATATCATCGAAATAGTGTCGGTTAAGACTCGCTCTTGGATCATTACTCACACTTTTATGTGGCTCCAACGATGACGTGTACAGCTGCCCATAGAACCTCTCAATCTCACTCAAAATCTCAGGTATCCCGGAAACGATGCTGCCACACTCGGTCTTCAGCTTTGACAGTTGACTCTTTCTGGCAGACAGATCTCTGGCAAAGACTTTGGAGCCTTGGTTCCACTCGATTGCTTCTTCCCGCCGCATGCATTTGGAGATTTCATTTCCCGTCTAACAGCCATGAGATTAAGAGTGTGATCGGAGAGTTTTTGTGTTCTTCTGCAGCGGCTTTTGCAGAACTTAGCTCCGACCGCATGGACAGTTTCCACGAGCTTATCATTTATATCGTCCACTTCATTGCAGTCTTCTAGGTGCTGAAAACCGTTTTGTAACTCGAGCTGAAAGTTTTCGGGACTTTGGATTAGAGCACGAGGGGGACGGAGCGCTGACTTCATTAGACGAGACCTCTCCAACTTATCGTTTAGGTTCAGTGTGCCTCTAACCATTCGGTGATCGCTACCAGTTTTCACCCTCGCGATCACTGAGACATCACTGAACAGTTGTCGTCTGGTCGTCATAATGAAGTCAATCTCATTTTTTGTCGAACCGTCGGGGCTCGACCAGGTCCACTTCCTGTGGGGTCGCTTCTGGAAGAAAGAGTTCATCATAAAGAGTCCCTTTTTCTCCATGAAGTCGGCCAGCTGCTGGCCCCTTGGGTTCCGTTGCCCTATTCCAAATTTCCCTACCTTCAGCTCACCGTTCTCTATTGTGCCTAGTTTTGCATTGAAGTCTCCCATTAACACTGCATAGTGGGTTTTGGAGGAATGCATGGCTTTAGAGATATCCTCATACATTTCCTCCACCTTCTCATCGGAATGTGCTGAGGTTGGTGCGTAAACCTGTATGACCTTCAAGGAATACCGTTTGGTGATTCTGAGTATAAGGTACGCAACCCTCGTTGACACACTCACAATCTTTACAACGTTGTTAACGAGAGACTTGTGGACGATAAATCCGACACCTCCTTGGGACAGATGGTCGCCCTCCCGGTGATAGAACAAGTTGCCGGATTCGAGGATTACCGTGTCCTCCCCCTCTCTTCGGATCTCGGATAATCCTATAATATGCCAGCGTAACTTGTCTATCTCTTCTTCCAGCTCCAGGATCTTCTCGTCAGTCCTCAGGGTGCGTGCGTTGTACTCGTATGTTGCCAGGTCGAGTCGTCTTAGGTGGCAACCGAACCTCCACCGGAGATTCTGCACCCCTGTCCCGCCGTTACCATGGTCTCCACCGTAGCCAGGAATAGCGGCCACCGGTGACAGGGGCCGTCTGTAACTCTCATCATGGGGTTGTTATTTGCCATAGTTGCCACGCTTGGCGAGCGGGTCAACCGCAGTTTTATTTTAATAAATTTAAATTGCTGTTATCAGAAGATGCTGCTGCCATCTCCCCTGTTGCCCATTGTCGCCTCTTACGACACCCACGGAAGACACGGGTAGTGGATATTCTTAACCGCCACTACACGGCTTGTTTTTAATATTAAATCAAAATATTTTCGTAATTTAGGTTCTGTGTTGCACTTCAAGACTATACAGGGTATTTTTGAAACGCTCCCGAAAACGAAGACAGATGATAGTACTAAGGATACCTATGATGATGGGTCACAAAGAAATTCGATCCCGAGGAAAAAATCATCTTTTCACAACGTTTTATTAACTTTATTCACGCTCCATCATGTTATTAAAGTTATTTGAAACGATATTTCACAAAAAATATCATGAAAATACTGAAATATGAAACCAGCAGTGGAATTACTGAATTACAATCAGCTGACTACGGGTCAATGTACGCGCGAACGCCGGATTCGCGCGGCCCGCAACTAGCGATAGTACCACAATACCTAATAATTTACAACACTTGTCTAAATACCTAACTATTTACTTAACCTACTATTTTGCCACTGTGCTTGTCTCCACGTAGCCACTTTAATTCAAATTCACAGGTTAAATAAACCAAATAACTGGTTCGATTCCCGCTAATGAAAAAATACTTAAATAAAATGTTAACAAGTTATTTAAAAAAATTAGCTTAAATAAACCAAATAACTGGTTCGATTCCCCATAATGAAAAAATACTTAAATAAAATGTTTACAAGGTTAGAGTCATGCTTTGTTATCCATTGTGTAATTATGTTTATTATTCTGATGTATTCAGTTATGTACCTATTCAGATCAGTTCAGTACTAAGTTATTTAAAAAAATTAGGTATGAAACAGCTTACCGATCCTCCGTGGCCTTATGAGATTCTTCAAGGCACATTAACATGTTGCCGTATTCACTAGCACTATAAATGTACCTACGCGTTAGGCATTATTAAAACAAAACAAAAACACAAAACGTAACAACAAGAACAACATCATTAATTAATAAATAACAAGTTATAACGACAATAATTTAATAAACAAAACAATTGAACTATCGCTCGTGATTGTCAACATGGCACTGTCTCAAAACTAAAATTATTATAACGTCCTTGGCATATGAAATTCCACAGCGCGAGGCGACACGAAGCAGCGTGTGTGTGAAAGGGAAGGGTAGAGTGAGTAAGTAGTATACCTAATGCATTGTTTCGTACCGATCTAGGTAAGAGTTCGGCCCGCGAGATATTGACCCTATTGTCAGCTGATTATCTTTTAAAGTTTCACTGCTGGTTTCATATTTCAGTATTTTCATGATATTTTTTGTAAAATATCGTTTCAAATAACTTTAATAACATGATGGAGCGTGAATAAAGTTAATAAAACGTTGTGAAAAGATGATTTTTTTCCTCGGGATCGAATTTCTTGTGACCCATCATCATAGGTATCCTTAGTACTATCATCTGTCTTCGTTTTCGGGAGCGTTTCAAAATACCCTGTATATTCCGTTATAATAACGCTTAAAATAAACTATTTTAGTCTATAGTAATGGTTTTATTACACCTGAAAGGTAACTCCGACGCATATTTTCGTAAAACGCTATGGAGGGACAGTTTTTGGTCTAAAAAAACCGTCATTAAAAATTATGATTTTGCTCTGTAGAACACTAAAAGCCGCGTACTCACCTAATCGTGTAACATGTAATGTCTGATACTGTATCAAGTGAGTACGTAGACACAAGCCCGCTGCGAGCCGCTTGGGCGTGGAGCGCAGTAAGCTCGCAGTGACCCGCCGAGTGGCGGTATCACTGCGAACACAAAGGCGCCTCGTTGTGTGCACGTAGCTGGATACGCGGTGACGTGGACGAGCCGTACCCACTTGCAGGTTGATACAGTATCAGATACGTTACATGCTATACGGCTAGGTGAGTACCCTGCTAAATAAAGACTTCATCTTTCTAAAGCCGTAATTTTCTGCAACAACCCGGGGAAAAAAGAGATTAATTTTTTTTTACATTCGTAATGTTTGAAGTGAAAACTTCTTTAGGCACGTTGGGCACTTTTTTAAGATATGATTTTTTTCTCGGGAAATACGGGCTAGGAGTTTAAGTGAGATTGTGGATAACATTTTACGAATTTTTACTCACACACGTTCAGGGCCCTGTAGCCCGAGGGCCCCGTATCATTGATATGGCTGATACGGCGGTAGCTACGCCCATGTTGGTGAACCAAAGACAAATAAATAGGGCTTATCAAATAGTCACATCATAATTAAACTTAGATTTTTTTGTAATCGACTTATTGCAAAGTTGCCAGTAAAAAAAAGGAAAGCGCGCATTAGCGTTTCCTCTTCCCGTCCACTTCTCTCACCTGCACTGCATCGTCGCCGGAATTGGTACCGACGAAATGGTGTGGAAGCGTTTAGTACAAATGTTAGGAAAATTAATTATGATGTCGTGTCGGTATCGGGTCGGTGTCGTATCGGCCAATGTGAAATCACCCAATGTCCCTTTGTTAATACTTCTTTGAAAATTTTTATCCTTAACGCAAGCTTCCTTAAAGCTTTAAAAACTTTTAATTAAACAATCTTAAAACAATTACAAAACAACACTTAAATAATGCTACTTCGTTTAAACTGACATTTTTATTTAAAAAGTTCCAGTGTATGTGGGTTCGTTATTTATCTCTTTCTACACGGCTTCACCGATTTCGATAAAAATTTATAGGGTTTTTTGGGGTCACCTGGATGGTTCTTAGCTATAGTTGGATCCGATAGGTGGCGCTGTTGTCAAGTTATAGAAATCACCCATGCGAAGCTGATGAGGATCATTAGTATTTTTTCAAAATTTATGCTTATTGTATTTGTTATATTATAATGAACTATCTAAAAAATATAAAGAATCAAGTAAGTTGCTCTCCCATTGTTGGAATGATTTACCACAATCGTCACGCTTGGAAGGTAGGTATTGGCGATCGTAGATAAATAATGTCCTCCAGATCAAATTTCGGTCACGGTGGCCAGTCTAAACGGAAACTAGCCATCTGCGGACTGGACTGGAATAATCCAGAGTGCCCAAGTGTATGCGCAAGAAAAGGGTCGCTCTCTATTCCCTCACTCTTATAGTCCAACTTCCTGACTCCGGGCTGCTACAGGGAATGTATTGATAGAAGAATACAACAAAATTTTTTTTGGCCCAACCCTGGATTAGAACCCGGGATCTCATGATCAGCAGTCGCGTTTACAACCACTAGACCAACGAGGCAGATGTATTCGTAGTCGTGGCGATTGTGGGTATCACACCCTTCGCACCCTTTACGCTGCTCCTCCTCGCTTCAGATGGTATAACGCCATCTATCGGAGTCAGAAGGTTTTCTGGACTTTTTTTATTGAATAAGGGTGACAAAGGAGCACACAGACCACCTGATGGTAAGTGGATGCTGTGACCCATAGAAATCTTCATTTATTTTCACTGGAGAATTAAAATGCATATGCGTTGTCACCCCTTGAGACTAGGATGGAATGCCTCGTTTCCCTTAAAAAGGGTCTCCGGTTCTCTACACTTACCATAGCTTTCTTCTATTAGCTTGTGACTCCTACGGGTTGAAATGGGGTGATGATTTTGATTAATTTTGCGCTGCCATCACAATCCATGTTAATTATGGATGTAAAAAATAGAATTTAAATAATTTTTAGATAGCTAATCTGATTAAATGCACTTCAGTTAAATAAATAAAAAACATTGAATATAATTCCCCAGTTTTAATATCAAAGTTCAGTGCTATAACGGTTTGAAATAAATTCTGATAAATGCCAAAGGGTGAACTAAGCAATCACGTTGTGTACATTGATAGAAAATTATTCGAAGGCGTATTACAAAGGAAACCCTTTACTGTTTCGATTCACTGTTAGCCTAGAGGCTAAGTCGAATCACAGTTGAATAAAACAAATACAATTTACGTGTTTTATCGCGTTTAATTTTACTTAATTTAACTTATTTTTAATCCCGAATTCAGAAGTTTTGCTGTACCCATGGTCACGGAGAGGGAGTTGAGGTGTTCAAAGCCCTGATATCATGGTTAACCCGGGCTAACTCTAGCTTTTAATTATTAATATTTGGTAAAATGAGCTTATAGTGTCTTGAAGATTTGTAGTGGTTTGCTTGGGATTGGGATTTAAGGAATCCCAAGCAGATAGAAGTACGGTGCTACTACAGCACCCAGCTATTATCTATTATTGAAATAACATAGGCTGTTTTTAATTTTAATAGCTTTACTTGGTGTTCTTTAGCAAGGATTTGTGGTTTATCAGTTCTGATGTGAAGGCACTATAGTAAGTAATTAATAAATTTAATATTTTTTAAACAAAATGTCTTATTTCTATATGGTTCAGTGATTGAAATAGGAAAATCACAAATCTAGATCCGATCGGTGGACCTGTGGTCTAGTTATTAATAGATTTTATATGTACCGAGTGAAACTATTATAATGAAGTTTTCGAAAAGAACGTTTGTGACAGACAGAAAGACACACTGCTAGAGAACGAGGTGATTTCGTATTTTAGTATGGAACATTAATGATGTTAGTAAAGCGAAGACTACGCGAGCAAAGCCGCGGTAATATCTAGTATAATATATTATAACAATGAAATTTGGTTCAACGATATTTCTTAACTCTTCTCACAATAGATATACCGAACACGTGGTTAATCAGCACTTAAATTAATTAATTAATTCATACACCCTATCAAAAGTCCACTGCTGAACATAGGCCTCCCCCAAAAATTGCCTGTTAGGGGTTACAAATTATCCACTTATCATGTCGTGTGCCGTGGTAGGTCAGGGCTAAATGCTAGCTGTAAATTTCACTCTACGCGAGCAACCCGGTTTCGATCCCCGCCGGCACTAATGAAATTATTAATTGTAATTTTAGTGCTGATTTACCACGTGCTCGGCGGTAAAGGAAAACATCGTGAGGAAGCCTGCATGTCTAAGAAACAAAAGAAATATTTCGATGACATGAAGGTCGTCATCACGCAGCACGGCGGACATTTCCTTGCTCCTAAAACCCTCTCAGAAATGAGAGCAGGACTGTGCCCAGCAGTGGGACGTATATAGGCTGTAACTTTAACTTTTTTAACACTTATCGTCAGGTGGATTGAGTGCTTGTTTGTTACCCTTATTTCTGTAAAAAAAACTTTTAGTTGCCGTGTCTCATAAACTTATTTCGTAAAGCTTTACAACGGTAACAATTTAAACCTCTGTCATTTCAAAGGCTTTGTTAGAGCTCACTTACGAAGTACAGCAAAGAGGTTTTAACACCACCGACATTTTATTCTCTTTTTTTTTGATAGTTGTTAAATATATTTAACCTTATAAAACCTTCTATAACATAAGACTGTTGCTAATCATACGATAATCGTATGATTACAAAATAATTATTCATACCACAATCGTATGATTAAAAACTAATTATTCATAAAAATGCTTATGGCTTTTGAATAAACATTTACATAATATAATGTATATAAAAATAATTTAGAAAGCCTTCAATTTTTTATAGTTTTTCTTTTAAACCAAGAGTTGGTTCGGGGGAAATTTCTAATTTAAATTTCTAAACTTTAATTTCATAGTACGCGAGCAACCAGAGTTCGTTTTCAGAGTCTCAGTTCAGAGTCTGACTGAGTTGTAATATTAAGTGTAATAGTGACCGTGTAGTGGCGGTGTAAGAATATCCACTAAACCATACCATCCCGTGTCCCGTGTCATAAGAGGCGACAGAGGGAAACAAATCTGGAGATGGGCAGCAGCGTCTTCCTAATAACGACTGAAAATGTAAAAAACTGCGGTTACCAACCCGTGCACCGATGGCAGCAGTTGACTTAAATATGCTGTAATGCTAATGTCCTCCAGACCGAATTACGGTCACGGCGGCCAGTCTCAACGGAGACTAGCCATCTGCAGGACAGGACAGGACAGTATTATTGTGCCCAAATGTATGAGCAAGCAGATGCACTCTCTATTCCCACACTCTCTTAGTCCGATGGGACGGTAATCCAACACGACCGGGCAGAGATCAGATCAGGCGCAAGACCAATGACTTTACAAGCTTTCCAAGGCACTGGCGTGAAATATTGCCAACTTCTTGACTCCCGGCTGGCGTGGTAGAGCCATGCTGCAGCTATATTTATAATATAGTTGTAGCACGAATGGGTCGGCTCGACCGGGGAAGGACCACGCTCTCACAGAATACCAGCGTAAAATAGCAGCTTAATGCTGCTGTGTTTCGTATGGTGAGTGTAGAGAACTGGAGACCCTTTTTACTGGACTGTATGATCGTTTGTCACCCTATTTCTATTAAAAAAATGACAATTTTTTGACACAAAAACTGATTCGAACCCAGGACCTCATGATCAGCAATCGCGTTTTACGACCACTAGACCAACGAAGTGATTTTTAAGTGTACTACGTTAGCCGCCGTGAAGAATCCATATTACCATATCATCGCGTGGGTGTCGTAAGAGTCGAAAGAGGGAAATGGAACAGGAGATGAACAGTAGCATTATCTTGGTATCAACTCAAAATAATAAAAAACTGCGGTTGCAAACCCGATTGCCAAGCGTAGCGATTAAGGCTAATTCTACAATGGAGTAATGGCCTGTACTTTATTTCCCACGGCTGTTCCTGCTTCCATTTCTGAAAAGATTTCTCAGCAGGGAAGAGTCTGCCTTGCTGCACATTGCGTGTTGGCGAACTTCTCATGTCCTCGAAATGTTTTTAGAGTTTACTACTTAAGAATCGATTTCCATAGCCCACCGTACACAAATAAGATGGGAAGCGAAATCGAGTGTTATCGCATTCGCGTATCATATACTTTTTTTTTTTTTTTTTTATAGAATTAGGGTGACAAACGAGCACACAGTCCACCTGATGGTAAGTGGTTGCTGTGGCCCATAGACATCTACATCTATCGTCATTTGCGAATTTAAATGCAGATGCGTTGTCAGCCGTGAGGACTAAGATAGAATGCCTCTTTTCCAGTAAAAAGGGTCTCCGGTTCTTTACACTCACCATGAAACAGCAGCAAGCTGCTATTTGACGCTGGTATTCTGTGAGAGCGTGGTCCTTCCCGGTCGAGCCGACCCATTCGTGCTACAACTATATTATAAATATAGCTGCAGCATGGTTCTACTGAACGCGTGTAAAGATGGCGATAATAATTCAACATATTTAATAGTTAAAAGTTATTAGTAAAAAAAATAGCAGATAATTTTAATGGTTAAAAATATTAGTTATTTTTTATTCAAAAACAATGTTACAAGTTTTTTTTTTTTTTTTTTTTATAGAATAAGGGTGACAAACGAGCACACAGTCCACCTGATGGTAGTGGTTGCTGTTGCCCATAGACATCATCTATCTTCGTTAGCGAATTTAAATGCAGATGCGTTGCCAGCCGTGAGGACTAATAGAATGCCTCTTTTCAGTAAAAGGTCTCGGTTCTCTACACTCACCATACGAAACACAGCAGCATTAGCTACTATTTTACGTTGGTATTCTGTGAGAGCGTGGTCCTTCCCCAGTCGAGCCGACCATTCGTGCTACAACTATACTATTAATATAGCTGGCATGGCTCTACCATCTACATGATATTGTTATATATGTGTTAGTATCAACGTGTTGAATGATATCTTTTCTTCAACATAAACCAGTTCAAATAAATTCGCATATTCGAAAAAAATATCATTCGATATTATAAGAATAAAATAACAAACAACACTACATTGTGAATACATAATTAATTCGAAATGGTCGCATAGCTTCATAAGCAATAAACTCCAGTCGCGAGTCTGAGTTGACACGCACCATTTTTAATTAATAAAATCTTATTAGTATCCATAAATAAATAAAAATATATATTTAAAGACTATTATACTTCATATTTTAAATGATTTCTCAGTTTATTCTATACTCAGTACACTAAACTCAGTTTATTAGTAAAGTTCTTCTGCTTCATAACGATCCTTTTTATCTTTGCCTTCCCTTACGTTTAATATTTCTCTCGGGAATCAGTGCCAAGATAATTTTGGGTAATGACCCCAAAACACTCTTAACACAAGCATTATTTATAACATTAGCAACTTTATTATCATATTTACAATACTTGAAATAAATACAATGTAATGTAAAATATGTACACAATCGTTGATGACGCATCAACCCGTAGTAGCATGGGCAACATTTTTGAAAAATAGGTCACTTGTCTTAAACTGATTACAATATGAATGATTTAATACGACCTTAGTCGGGGGACAACCCCTGCCCCACATCATACTATAAATACCAAATTGTATAATTATATGTGAATATTTGTGAATTAAGTTGTAAGTGTCTTTACGCTAAACGAGCGCTGAAATTTGTTCTAACCACATGAAAAATAGTTTTTTGAAACCAAAGGCTGCTTCAAGGAAATACACGAACACGTTACTGTTTGCGTGATACACGGGCGAAGCCATGAACCCTAAATTTACGCCTCATAAACGTTAAAAGTTAAAGTTACAGCCTATATATACGTGGCACTGCTGGACACAGGCCTCCCCTAATTTCTAAGAGGGTTTTAGGGCAAGGAAATGTCCGCCGCGCTGCCACAAAGCGTGTTGGCGAATTTCACATGTCTTCGAAAATGTTTCTTTCTTATTTCTCAGACATGCAGATGCGGCTCATTGCATATACTTATTTCATTTAAAGCGGTAGTAGTCTAGTAATTAAAGCTAATGCAGCATTTGCCTTGTGGTAGCGGTGCAAGAAAACCCATCACACGATTTCGTCCAGTAAGTGTCGTAAGAGATAAGGGAAATGCTAGAAAATTCTGATGGTTTCTGATAGCCGGCAATATAACACGGATATAATATAACATGGTTATAATATAACATTTTTCTTTATAGAATATGGGTAACAAACGAGCACAAAGTCCGCCTGATGGTAAGTGGTTGCTGTGGCCCATAGACATCTACATCTATCTTCGTTTGCGAATTAAAATGCAGATGCTTTGGCAACCGTGAGAACTAAGATAGAATGCCTCTTTTCCAGTAAAAAGGGTCTCCGGTTCTCTGCACTCACCATACGAAACACAGCAGCATTATTACGCTGGTATTCTGTGAGAGCGTGGTCCTTCCCCGGTCGAGCCGACCCATTCGTGCTACAACTATACTATTAATATAGCTGCAGCATGGCTCTACCACGTATAAAACATGGTTATATTTCATGGTGGTGCCAGACGTCTGGTACTGCGATTGGCAATCCGCCTGCCGAGTGTGACGATTTAGGCAAATCCTCTCTATAACGTTAAGGCCCGTATAGCAGTGGACTTGTTCAAGCCGATAAAGAAGAAGAAAAACAATAGAGTAACTAAAAAAGTTGTGTGTTCGCATCCGTCGTGATATGACCTTTCTCGAAACAAAAAGCAAGAAACCTTAATTGCGATTAAGGCTGGACTTTTTCGGGCCAATAAGGAAGAAGAAAAACAATTAAGTAACTAAAAAAGTCGTGTGTTCGTATCCGTCGTAGTATGACCTTTCTTCAACGAAAAAGCAAGAAACTTTAACAGGAATGGTTAATGGGAATATGGTCCTTCAGACAGAATTTCGATCACGGCGGCCAGTCTTAACGGAGGCAGGACTACAGTGTAAGAGAGTGTGAGCAAACACAGGTGCTCTCTTTATTCCTTCACTTTCACAGTCTGATAGGATGGAAATTCAACACGACCGGAGAGAGATCAGACGCAGGACTAGCGGCTTTACGTGCTTTCCGAGGCAAGAGGCTGTAACACCGACAACATCCTCACTTCGGACTGCTACTGAGTTTTGACAGAAACAAGCAATATCCGATTTTGACTTGCACCCAGTATTTAAACCCAGAACCACTTTGCCACTTACGACTACTGGAGCAACGAGGCAATCAATAATTAATTAAATAAATTAATGGGAATATTATTAGCGTAGAGCCGTGGTAGCTCAGATGGTTAGCGCTCGCTGTAAATTTCACAGTACGCGAGCAAACCGGGTTCGATCCCCGCCAGCAAATAAATTGTTAATTGCAATTTTAAGTGCTGATTTACCACGTGCTCGGCGGTGAAGGAAAACATCGTGAGGAAACCTGCATGTCTGAGAAATTAAAAAAAATATATTTCGAAGACATGTGAAGTACGCCAACACGCATTGGGGCAGCGCGGCGGACACTTCCTTGCCCTAAAACCCTCTCAGAATTGAGAGGAGGCCTGTGCTCAGCAGTGGGACGTATATAGGCTGTAACTTTAACTTTAACTTTTTTTATTATTAGCGTTGGTAAAATTGCTAATATACTTTTGTAAATATTTAAAAAAAAATGTAATCAACTCATACAAGATTGTTAACAATCATAACTAGTCGAGAATTTATTACGTTATCTTTGTACCAAATGGGTTCATTCCTTCAAACATTCTGGCAATGGTCCTGCTGCGTGCGTATTGACGAACATTTTATAAACGACTAGAAATGAGATTTCATAATGTTTTCTTATATTTACGCGAAGACTACACATTAAATGAAACTAATTTTTACGGATTCTATCGCGTTTAATTTTAACTTTTTAATTCCCGACTTACTACTTTTTTAATACCCGTCACCATGGGTGCTATACAGCACCCATGGTGACGGGGGGACTGTTAAAATTAAACGCGATATAATCTGTAAAAATTAGTTTCATTTAATGAGATTTCATGTTGTATTTACATAACGAAGATTCAAGAAATAAAAACTTAGACCTCGCTTTCATTGATCGTCAGTAACAGAAACACTTTTTCATGATAATCATTATTGCAGCCCTTCAAGAGTCCGCTGCTGAACAAAGATCTCCTCTAGGAATGCCACAAAGCACGGTTCCGAGCCATCTGTATCTATCGACTTCCTGCATTTCATACTAGGTCGTTACTTCATCAAGTATGGCGTCGTTTACCGGTATGAAGCTGACACTCGTTCTCTCTTTCACTCACTCATTCTCTTTGCATAACATCATTACCGGAAACACCAACTAGTAGATGTAGGCTTAAGCAGGATTAGGCTTTTATATGCCCAAGTAAGATTGACAAAAGAGTCCATGTGATTAAGATACATAAGAAGTACTCTGTACATTGTATGATAAACAGGTGTAAAATCCTTGGACACCTGCCCTGATCATCGGTTATAAACCAAAATGCAGATGTGTTATGACTTAGATGAAATTCCTCATTATCAGTTAAAAGGACCTCCAGTTCTCGCCACCATACGAATAACAGAAGCATTAGTTTGATATTTTAAGTAGATATCAAGTGATAGCCTGGGTTTTGCACGTTGGAGTGGATCCATTGAATTTTTTTATAGTGGTAGAGCCACGCGGCAGCTTGCGCTGTCGCACGGATGGGCCGGCTCGAACCGGGTTGGTACCACGACCTCACAGAATACCAGCGTGAAGTAGAGGTTTACCTCTGCGTTTCGCTTGGAGAGTGCAGGTGATCGGAGCCCAATCCCCATCAACATGGTAGCGTAATTAAACGAAAGACTACCCCAGGAGGGTACCAGCACCCCTGGAGAATCCCTCGCTGAGCATCCACGACCAAACTACTCCAGTCCTGGCGTGGGTGCTCAGGCTATGCACGTATTCTGGGGCAAATTCGCTCACGACTAATACTGCTCGGGGCAAGGAGCAATAAGACCAAGGCGACCCTGTCACGCTATCAATTTTTGCAACATCAGGGGACTACATTCCAACCTTAACGCTGTCCACTTCCATCTAGAGACGGCGAAGCCAGCCTTGCTCTTACAACCGAGTCAGGTGTCCTCTCCGGCTGATACTTCATATCTCTCCACCGGGGTACAAATTAGAACACTCCTTTGTGCCGGCTGGAGTTACGTATACGTCAGAGAGGACATCTGTTTCATTTACCTCGGCAGTCTTGAAGGCACGGACCTGTCCATCCTATGGCTGCGCGTAGACAGCAACGACCATCCCGTCTACGGGTGCCTCTATAGGTCCCATAGCGGTAATGCCGAAACAGACCGACTCATCGACCACGTCCAAATGGCTACAGATTCCTTGTTACAGCAGATCCATCCGCAGAGATCCTTGGCGATTTTAACGCCCACCACGCCGAATGGCTCGGTTCGTTCAACCGATCATGGGGAGATCTGTTTATGCCTTTGCTTTAATATGGTCTTACGCTGGTTACTTCGCACGCGGATTCCAGATGTGGAAGATCATGCACCTTCCCTGTTGGACCTTCTGCTGACCTCTCATCCGGACGGATATCAGGTTTCCGTCGACGCTCTTTTAGGCTCGTCGGACCATTGTCTTGTCCGGAGTGTGGTGCCACTCACACTAACGTCGCGGTTGCATTCTGCAGGCTACCGCTGTGTTTGGCACTATAGGTCGGCCGATTGGGATAGGATACGGTCTTTTTTTGCATCCCACCCTTGGGTTTGCTTCTCGCCGGAAGATCCCAGCGTTGTTGCTGATTCTGTTGTTGATGTGATACTTCAGGGTATGGAACTTTTATTCCATCCTCTGTGGTGCCCATCGGGGGCAGATCGGTCGCTCCTGTAAAGTAGCATCACGCTATAAGCAGGAGTGCTACCGGGCCTGGGCTGACGCATCAACGTCTCAGGATGTAAATACCAGCGCTCTTAAAAAGAAGTATAATTCCGCCTCCAGGTCCTTCAAAGTCATTGCCAAGGCAAGGTCTGAGCAGATCGGCAGAATTGGCGAGAAGCTAGTTCACCTTCCTTCGGGAACCCGTGCATTCTGGTCTCTCGCCAAGGCTGTCCAAGGGAACTTCTGTCAGCCATCTCTACCATCTCTGCACAGAAAGGACGACTCACTGGCCCATGCCGCAAAGGAGAAAGCCGATCTGTTAGGCTCTCTCTTTGCGTCCAACTCACTCTGAATGACGGGGGGAATACACCGCCGACTATCCCGCGGTGTGAGTGCTCCATGCCAGACGTGCGGTTTACACAGCGCTCGGTTCGCAAAGCATTCCTCTCCCTGGATGTCAGCAAGTCGAGTGCGCCTGATGGAGTCCCTTCCATTGTGCACGTGTGCTCCGGAGTTGTCCCCGGTTTTAACGCGTCTTTTCCGGTACTCCTACTCCCAAGGCGTAGTCCCGAATTCATGGAAGACAGCTTTAGTCCACCCGATCACTAAAAAAGGCGACCGCTCAGACACGTCCAACTACAGGCCTATCGCCATCACCTCCTTGTTCGCCAAAATAATGGAGTCAATTATAAACTGCCAGCTCATGAGGTACCTAGAGGATCACCAGCTGATTTGTGACCGCCAATACGGTTTTCGTCGTGGTCGATCAGCTGGTGATCTTCTAATCTACCTGACTCATAAATGGGGCAGGCAGTAGAGTCAAGGGGAGGCATTGGCCGTTAGTTTGGACATAGCGAGGCCTCGATCGGGTCTGACAAGCGCTTCTTTCAAGCTCCCTTCCTATGGGCTTCGAGAAATTGTGCAATTGGATCACCAGTTTCCTTGCTGATCGGACATCAAGGTCGTAGTAGACGGTGCATGCTCTGATTACAACCTATCAACGCTGGTGTTCCACAAGGCTGCGTCTATCACCAACGCTGTTTCTCCTGCATATCAATGATATGTTTAAACTGTATGCGGATGACAGCACTGGTAGTATATATACCGGCCGTGCAAATATTTCTCGGAAAACGTCGCCAGTAGGACAAACTTGTCTGAAGTCAGTCTTTGCTGAACAAAGTCTCGGATTGAGGCGACTAAATCTAGTCAGTTCAATCCCAGAACCAAGTTTGCACGTTTACCGCTAAAAACCCTTTGTCGTATCTCCTCAGTTTCAGGCACTCCCCTTGTTGCCTCAGCCAGTATCGAATCCTGGTGTCGACATATCGAGTGATGTGCAGTTTTGGTCACTTGGAAAGAAGGCCAAATTGGCCTTTAAGAAGCTTGGTGCTCAGCAGAGCAGGACAGTATTTCATGCGGCACCGCTTGCAACTTTACAAGGCGCAGGTTCGGCCCCGGAATACTGTTCCCATCTCTGAACAGGGCTCCCAGTGCCAGCTCCTTACATGACCGCATCCAGCGCAGGCGGTTCGAATCGTCGACGACCGAGTTCTTTTCGATCGGCTTGACTCACTGCCACTGCGTAGAGATGTTGCATCTCTTTGCGTATTTTATCGTATCTACTACGGGGAGTGCTCTGATTGTTCGGACTAATTCAGCTGCTCAATTTACCATCGCACATCGCGACAAAACTTTGATACCGTCCATACCACCTGGATGATTGGCGGTCCACCACTGTGCGATTTAGAAGAAGTTTTCTTCCTCGCACAACTTATGGAATCGATTACCACCAGTGATTTTTTCGGACCGATACGACAGGGACCTTCAAGAAAGAGCCTACTCCTTTCTAAAGGCTGGCAACGCATCTGCAATTCCCCTGGTGTTGCGGTTGTTCATGGGCGGCGGTAGTCACTTACCATCAGGTGAGCCGCATGCTCGTTTGCCCCCTCTCATATAAAAAAAAAGAATAAGGGTGGCAAACGAGCACACAATCTACCTGATGGTAAGTGGATGCTGTGGCTCATAGACATTTACATTCATTCTCAATTAAGAATGACATTCCGGTGCGTTGTCACCCCTGAGGACTGAGATGGAATACCTTGTTTCCAGTAAAAAGGGTCTCCGTTTCTCACCATACGAAACACAGCAGCATTAAGATGCTATTTTACACTGGTATTCTGTGAGAGCGAGGTCCTACCCCGGTCGAGTCGACCTATTTGTGTTACAACCATGATATAGCTGCAGCGTGGCTCTACCACGTAGAGAAAGTTAATGAACTTAAATGTAAAGTATTTGTTTTTCGACGTAAGAATATGAAATTTCGTTTATAAAACGTCAACATGTTTAATAATTCACTGCCATTTCAAAATGAGGTTTTTCTATCTAGAGAAGAAACGGCAAAAGAAACTCCGCAGGTATCCTCTGTATTGTAATTTTTTTAAGCAACCATCGCCCTCGAATATTTTAAAGTGAAGTGGACGACCCGCCGCCGATTGGACACACCGCGATGACAAACGAGCATTCAAGCTGTAGCTATAATACATCCCCAGAGTGGCTCTACAATGCAATATTATTTATTTAAATTACGTTGCTCCAGTTCGGCGGAATTCCCGTACCGTTTATTATTTTGGACATAGTTTATTTCATTCATTCCCTTATTACAGCTTATCAAAGTTAACATCTAAACATTCCCCATAGATTGTCTCATAATGGGGACGTGTGCCATAGTTGCCAAGCTTGGTACGCGGGTTGACAACCGCAGTTATTTTTATTATCTAATTTTTATTCGGAAGACGCTGTTGCCGATCTCCTGGTTTCTGTCTGTCACCTTTTTGTACACCCACAGGTCGATATTTGGCAGTGGATATTCTTACACTTCCCCTGAAGAGTCAACATGCATATTATCAATTTACTGCTGATATATAAACTACTAGACATAGTTCAATTTACTATATTATAAATATTTATCTTCAAGCACTTGACAGGTTAATTAGCGGCAAACATGTATTGATTTATCTTTATCATAATACGCATTAAACTCGAATCTCGTTATAATGTGTTATCCTGATATAACTGAGGAGCTGCTTAGCAAACTCGACCGTCGGCTCAATCTGTGCATACGCTATATTTTTAGCCTGCGCAAGTTTGATCATATATCACAATTTCGCTCAAGACTTAAGTGGCTCGACATCCGTTTTCTCCGGAACACACACCTTCTAACTACTTTGTATGGTATTCTTCACAATCCTTGTTCCCCAGCTTATCTGAAAGAGCATTTTTCATACCTAAGCTTATCTCGTTCGATGACCAACAAAACTCTAACTATCCCGATGCATTAATCTACATAATACTCGGATTCCTTTACGGTATCATCAATTACACTTTGGAATAACCTTCCACGAGATTTAAAAGATGCTCCTCAATAAATACATTTAAATGAGGTTGAGGCACATTATTTAAAATTACTTGATTAATGTTATTGGTTTATATAATATTATAATTTCTATACTAGATTGTATGTATTTTATTGGTATAGTATGTATTTTTATTTATATGTATATATACATTTGTATATATGTATGTATATGAGTGTATGAGTGTATATATGTATAAAGTAATAAATTTATATTATATTATATTTTTAAATAATGTGAAATAAGTTAGTTTTTCTGTTGCTCTACCCATAGCTCTCACCACACTACCAAAGGTTAGCTGGCAGAGAATGCCTTTTCGGCATTAAGTTCGCCTTTGTACCAAATGTTTGTTTGTTTGAGTGCAATAAAGAATTTTCTATCTATCTATCTAATGTGGTACAGGTGTATTTACTCTATTACTGTAAGTGTACTCTATTCCCCTATTCTCATAGTCCGAAGGTACGACAATCCAATTAATTTAAGGAAATTAATATTAGGTCCTTACATATGAAGTTGCCGTTTTGTAAAATATATATAATTAATCAAAGTATGCACCGTTGTTATCTATGCACTTTTGCCATCTCATAGGTAGTTCATTGATCCTTTTACTAAAAGAACCATGGGGGCGAGAATCAATAAACTCTTTGAAGGCGGTTTGGACTGCCGCATCGGAGTTGAATTTTTTTCCTTGTAAGAAGTTGTCCGGAAAAAATGGTAATCTGTTGGAACAAGGTCCGGGGAGTACGGTGGATGTCGCAGACATTCCAATTGTAGCTCATCTAACTTAGTGGTTGTTTGTTGTGCAGTGTGTGGTCTTGCATTGTCGTGAAGCAGCAGTGGCCTAGAGCGATTCATGGTTTGCAGTTGCTGACAATAGATATCTGCCGTAATCGTTTGGCCAGATTTTAGAAAGCTGTAGTGAACGACACCGGCACTAGTCCACCAAACACTCACAAGTAACTTTTTCTGAGTAAATTTTCGTTTAAGGCAGGAAGGATTTGGCTGGGTCTCCAGGGTTCAGCCATTGCGACGAGCGCTTCCGATTATCGTAAAGTCCACTTTTCATCACAAGGAATGATTCGATTTAGAATCCCTTCATTATTGTGTCGGTTGAGCAAAGTAACATAGCAGTCGACGCGTGTTTGCAAGTTCGTTTCACTCAATTCATGAGGTACCAATCGTTCAAGTTTTTTTACTTTCCGGATTTGCTTCAAGTGGATTAATATAGTTTTATCACTTACCCCGAAGCCTGCAGCTATCTCTGAAGTGCTTTGTGATGGATCCGCTTCCACAATAGCCTTTAATTCTTCATTTTCCACTTTGGTCTCCGGCCGTCCACGGGGTTGGTTCTGTAATTCTTTTGTCGGTATCGTGCTTTCTTTTGCGCCGTACACATCATTAATCCTTTGAGCTGTTTCTGCAGCACTGGTGTCACGGTAGAACTTGTACTCGTAAATATACCGATATTTCATGTTTTCCATTGTGCGGTAATAAGCGACGCCAAAGAATAAAATAATGAGGAAAAAACAAATGAATGACTGTTTTCAAAACTCAAATGTACCAGCTAAATGAATTTATAAATTTGAATTTGGAAATCTTAACCAAAGAGGAGATATTTCAGATCAAAGTGGTCAGTACGACAAAACGCTAATTTCATATGTAAGGACATAATATATTAACTTTGACCTCTCAATACATTTATTAAAATGTAATGTACGTACACAAAAATAAAAGTAGTTTTACAAAAATAAGCGATATTCATTCTGTAAATATTAGGAACAGACACAAGCTAGTAGTACCAGTTACTCGATCCCACCGAGTCAGTAATTCATTATTGTGGCGATGTATACGCTTTTAGAACAAAATCCCAGAAAATATACAAAATTTGACCTGATCAAAGTTCAAAGACTTTGTTAAACAAAGTTTGTGTAAAAGTGGTTATTATAATATTAAGGAATTTATGAATAAGCCTGGGAATGAGTTGATCGCTACCAAGCTATTGCTAATTTATATTGTGGTGTTAATTGTGTAACATATTTGTAAGCTTTTATTTTTTTAAATGTCCCGCTGGGTTTCTTGCTGGTTCTTCTCAAGACAGAGATTTTTTTCCGAACCAGTGGTAATTAAACAAAAGAGTGACTTTAAATAAGTATTATTTATAATCTATATTGAAAAAAAATCTGTTTTCTGTTTTCCGACATAGCTGGAGAAAGATCCAGCGCAGAACCAACGGCTTTACGCGCTATCCGAGGCTGGGGGGTGAAACTCCGTTACTTTCTGACTCCTTACTCAATTACTGATTTCAGTCCGACCCGGGACCACATGAGCAGCTGTCGAGCTAACGACTGCTAGACCAACGAGACAGTCATGCGTTAATATTTGATTAATATTATTTGCAGGGAAGTTTTAATAACTGTTAGGCTTTTAAAGGTTTTTTAGTAAGAGAGACAATGAAAGGGCTTTGCATGTGCTGCAGAGAATCTAAGAGGCTGTTATTCTTTTAGCACTCGTAAACATAACGAACTAGTTTAACAGTCCACGCACATTAGTAGAGCCGTGTCGCAGCTATATTATGATTGTAGCTCGAATGGGTTACAGAATACCAGCATAGAATAGCAGCTCAATGCTGCTGTGTTTTGTATGGTGAGATAGAGAACCGAAGACCATTTTTACTGGATACGAGGCATTCCATCTTAGTCCACAGAGGTTACAACGCATCTGTAGTTTGATCCTTAATCGAGGATAGATGTATATGGGCCACAGCGTCCATTTACCATCAGGTAGGCAGTGTCCGCTTGTCACCCTTATTCTATTAAAAAAAATCAATTTGTTAGCTAGTAGAGGTTTTCATAGTTTTTACTATTAATGAATTAATATTAATTATTCATGTAAAAAATTTAAACGAAATATAAACAAAAGAGTTGAAAATTAGTAATTCAACAAAACAGATTCACACAACAGTTAAAAATCTAAAGAATAAACACATAATTTGCTCGATTCGCTGCTTAGATAAAGCAGAGGGGTGATAACATAACGCTACTGCGCTTCTTTTGGCGAGTGACAGGAAACAGAAACTTGATAATACTACGAGAATTTTAATCTTAGTGTACTCACCCCACTGACCTCTATTTATACAAGTTACCCCAATACCGTTTTTGTAATGTGATATTTCCAACAAAAATGAAAAATAAAAGAAACCTTTATTATTAAAGAGTAAAAGCTACAGTACTTTTAGCCGACTTCAAAAAAAGGGCGAGGTTCTCAATTCGAGTGTAAGTTGTTTTCTATAGTTTATAATTCAAGGGTCTCTACCTCTGAGGGTGTTAAAATAGCGGACGATTCAGACGACATTGAGATTGTTTTATTCCTTAGTTCACATACTAAAGTTGGGGCTTTAATTCTCCTATACACTACACTATGTCCTAGCACCGACTTCAGAATGTGAAATTATTTTAATCTTTTTAAAATAATTTCACATTCTGTAACTCTTTATGCAAGTAATGATGGCAAACGAGTACACAGTCCACTTGAAGGTAAGTTGATGTGGTCCAAACTATCATCTTTTCCTATTATAAATCAAAATGCAATTGCTATTGTAAACCCTGAGGATTAAGATGAAATGCCTTCGTTCTAGTAAAAAGGGTCTCCGTTTTTCTTCGTTCACAAAAAATGTAGTTGGGTGATATTTTATGTGACTTTACTGATTAAGGTCGTAACGTGATCGATGGGTTGGCAATCGTATTACCAGGCATCTCGCACCTTTATCAATGCTTTTCGTCGATGTTCTGGGCTTTTACATGTACTGTAGGTACATGATTATATCGACTACGACTGCTGCAGGTACGTTTATACAGATAGGTTTATATGATAGATATAGCTATATAGGCTATATTATGGTTGTAGCACGAGTGGGTCGGCTCGACCGGGGTAGAACCACGCACTCGCATAATACCAGCGTAAAATAGCAGCTTAATGCTGTTTCGTATGGTGAGTGTAGAGAACCGGATACCCTTTTTACTATAAACGAGACATTCCATCTTAGTCAGGCGTGACAACGCATTTGCATTTGGATTCTTATTCGAGGATAAATGTAGACATATGGGCCACAGTATCCGCGTACCATCAGGTGAACTGTGCGCTCGTTTGTCACCCTTTTTATATACAAAAATATATTTTTGACATTTTCCATAGCCGGCAACAAATTAAAATGATGTATCGTATAGTTAATAATGATAGTCATTACTACACATTTAGACACTTTTACTTATAACGAGGCATTCAATCTTAGTCCTTAGGGTTGACACAACGCGTATGCAGTCTGATTCCTAATCGCGTATGTGTTCTATGGGTGATAGTTGAAGACATTTTGGCCCTTTTTACTGATACGAGGCATTTTATCTTAGCCCTTAGATGTGACACAACGCATACGCATTCTGATTGCTAATCGAGGATGTATTCTATGGGCTACAGCGTCCGCTTACCACCTTCATTTTTTTTTAAACTGAAGTAACAAAAGAACATCCAGTCCACCTAATAAGTGACTACTGTAGCCTATGGACACCTTCAACCAATTTCAAACCAAGAAAGTTCAAGATACGAGGGCGACACTGAAAGTCTTTAGAACTGGCCACTTGTAAACGATATTATAAAAAAAATAAGTTCAATTTTTGAAAATGGAACTCTGGAAATATTATTGTGTATGTATTTTATTAATTTGTCATTTGTTTACGATTTCGCGGCAAATTGACAATTGTCTGTGTCACGTCACCATGAATTTAACGCGAGAAAATTTCCGTACAATATTTTTTATGACTTTGACATTTGACTTCTTGTTGACTTAAATGACATCGCATTTAAGTCAACAAGAAAGTTATGATAGACTTCGATTGGCCTTTCATGATAAAGCCACTTTTTACAACTGGTTTAATGAGTTTACACGTGGTCGCACTAATCTCACCGATGATCTGCGTGAGGACGGCCTTCTACGGAACGACTGAAGATAACATCAGTGTTGTGCGGCGTATGATAGAGACTGACAAAGAGTTACTTATCAGCAGATTCGGACAAACTTAGGCATCGGTATGAGTCAAGTGCACAAAATTTTCCATGAACATTAATAAGCTTTGTGCCCGGTGGATACCTCATAATTTGACAGAGGCCCAAAAGCTCCATCGTGTTGATTGGTGTCGTGAAATGGTTCAAAGATTTAACGGAGGTGACTCAAATGCTGTGTTCGACATACTTACGGGTGACTTAAACGAGATTTATTGTTATGATCCTGAAACTAAGAGACAGTCTGCCGTCTGGGTGTTTCCTTCCGAGGAGTTGCCAACTAAAGTGAAGAGAGGTCGAAGCGTGGGAAAAAAGATGGTGGCCTCGTTCTTCGGAAGGACAGGTCATTACGCAACAATTGTTTTAGTGTATCAAAAAACAGTTACTGCAGAGTGGTACACTAACAATTGTTTGCCACTTGTCTTCGAAAAAGTTCGGGAAAAACGACTTCGCAGTAGAATCCTCCTTCACCACCACGACAACGCCTCGTCGCACACCGCCAAGCAAACAATCGACTACTTGGCGACGTCAGACGTGGAATTACTGGGTCACCCGCCCTATAGCGGTGTTTATATGCGATTTTTATTTATTTCCGAAAATAAAAGAAAAACTCCGAGGATAACGTTTTATGGACGCCGAGGAAGCAGTGGCTGCGTTTAAAAATGCCGTCGAAGAGACCCCTAAGGACGAGTGGGCAAAGTGCTTTTCTCAGTGGTTCCATCGGATGCAGCGATGTATTGATGTAAATGGACACTGTTTTGAAAATATATAATAAAACTAATAACTTGTTAGTATGTTCAGTTTTTGATTTTCTAAGAATTTTCAGTGTCACCCTCGTACGTTGTTACCTCTGAGGATTAAATTAGAATGACTCACAGTGTAATTATACTGGCTCTCTATTCCCTTCAGACCTAAATACAGCAGTGTAAACACTGACTTGGCAGCAGAAATAGGTAAGGGAATGGCACCTAATCGAACTCCTCGGCAGAAAAGGAGTTTCACCACATTTATCTTCATCTTTGTAGTTATTGCACTCGTTTCAGACCCTTATATACATAAAACAGTTTTCATCATCATCATCATCATTACAACCCTTCACAAGTCCACTGCTGAACATAGGCCTCCCCAAGGAATGCCACAAAGCACGGTCCTGAGCCACCCGCATCCATCGACTTCCTGCATGTCTTACCAGGTCGTCACTCCATCTAGTGGGGGGACGCCCTACACTTCGTCCGCCGGTACGAGGCCGCCACTCGAGAACCTTTTTCCCCATCGGTTGTCGGTTCTTCGAGCTATATGGCCGGCCCATTGCCACTTCAGATTACTAATCTGTTGGGCTATGTCGGTCACTCTGGTTCTACTGCGGATATCCTCATTTCTAAGTTTATCACGCAGTGAGACTCGAGCATAGCCCTCTCCATAGCTCGCTGGGCGACTTTGAGCTTCCTCATACGGCCAGCAGTGAAGGACCACGTCTCAGTTCCGTAGGTCATCACTGGCAACACGCACTGGTTGTACAGCCTCGTTTTCAAGTTTTGAGGTATACCTGACGAGAAGATGTGCCGTAATTTCCCGAACGCTGCCCAGCCGAGTTGAATCCGTCGATTGACCTCTCGGTCGAAGTTGGACTTACCTAGTCGGACTATTTGTCCCAGGTAAACATATTCGTCAACAACTTCGAGCTTAGTGCTCCCAACAACTACCGGCATAGGTGTGACATGGACATTAAACATGATCTTTGTTTTGTCCATGTTCATCTTAAGACCTATCCGTTGGGAGGCACTATTGAGGTCATTGAGCATAGTGCTTAGGTCCTCCAGCGATTCTGCCATAAGGACTATATCGTCGGCAAATCGAAGGTGAGTGATGTACTCGCCATTGATGTTAATGCCGTATCCTTTCCAGTCCAGAAGCTTGAAAACGTCTTCCAATGCAGAGGTGAAGAGTTTCGGGGATATAACGTCACCCTGTCTTACACCTCTCTGCAGTTGGATAGGTTTTGTATTCTGGTTCTGTACTCGGATAGCCATCGTAGCCCTACTGTACAAGCACTTCAACACTTCGATATACCGACAGTCAACTTGGCACCGCTGAAGGGACTGCAGCACCGCCCAAATTTCGACGGAAAACAGTTTTGCAGTGAAGTCATTTAATAATTAGTATATTATGAAAATCAATTGCTGTCCGTTAGTCTCGCTAAAACTCAAAAACAAATTTTGATTAATTTTTTTGAGTGTCTTTGAATGGGTTCCTAGATAGTTTAGATTTACATTTAGTTCCGGTAGGTGGCGCTGTTGTTGAGATGCAAAAATCACCCGTGCGAAGCCGGGGCTAATCGCTAGTGTGATATAAATTAAAGTTTTTATTAAAGTAAATAATAAAATTGTTTTAATGTAAATTTAAATACATTTAGACATTTTAGGAAAGTGACCTATACTATAAAAAGGGTACTACAATGCTGAAACCACAGTTGTAATGTGATACGAAAAGATGTTATAACTTCCTCCTCCGTGTCATTTTCGCGCCGAGTTTATATAACGTTGGAAGTCACAGCTATATAATCATAGGACGGTAAGCTCACTGAAGTAACATTAGAATATTATTCTCCTGACGTTTCTGCTCTAAAATTGAAAGGCTTCCGCGTAAATTTGAACAAATTAATGTATGGAGTACAATTCCATGCGTTTGTTTATTTTACTTTTTATTTCTTAGACGTACAATTTATCTTGTTTGAACGAACTAAATAAGGTACAAATTTGTATTTTCTTTCACTTATTTGTTTTACTTTTACGTGTTAGAGCTATACTGAGTCGGAAGGACCACGCTCTTACAGAATACCAGCGTAAAATAGCAGCTTAATGCTGTGTTGGTGGGTATCGAACTTAGTTTCTTGAGGCGAGAACTTATCCCTTATGTTACCAGGGTTCATTAAATCCACAAATAGAACATACTAGCTGGTCTGCAGACGTTGTTACGACATTTCCGGTAGGTGACGCGATGAATTTTATTCCGAATTCTCTCCAGACATTTTACACTGTGTCACATTAAATTTATTAATAGCATAAATACAGCACCAGTTATCACGTTCAGATTTTGTGATTTTTGGCACTAAATCAACATTATTTATGAATATGAGTCACTTTGATTCATATAGATTTTGTTATTAACTTGATTCAAGCACCATCTATAGGAACCAAGAATATCTTTGAACAATCGTCTCGACCACTTACGGACACACCAACGATTATAGTCCACCAAATGGTTAGTGGCTTCTGATGTCCATGGACACCTGTGACAGTATTTAGACAAACAAGCGTATGTTTTCATTCCATCGGCAAAAACAGGTAAGAGTGTGGTTCCGACCCAGACTTTCGAAAGGAGCTGCAGAAAAAGAAATAAAATAAACCTACCATAAGGCACGCGCTCATTTTTATTTTAGATTAATTTTTATTTACAAGAAAAATGTAAAAAATAATATGTGTGCAATTCACACGCGGTAGAAGAAAAACTTTCCAATGAAATTAAATATAAAATAAAATGTTTCACATTAAATGATTTAATTAATATGATAATTTTCAACCATAAGTGCGGCATAAAGAATTATATAAAATTTCAATTTTATAGTTAATAAATAATACAATCCTTATTTCTAGACTTAATTTTAGGGTAATAAATCAGAAGAATATTTTCTCTCGAGTAAAATTGCTTTGTAATAGCGGCCATCTACTTCATTTTATAGGTAAAGTCATTTTATCGAACAAAAATTGATTGACTCTCAAGTTGATACGTAAGATAGACGCTAGATAGCCTGATGTTACGAAACCGTGGATTGGTATATTAAGATAATTTTATTCAATATGGTTAATTTTATTTATTTAATAAATTTGTAAATTTTTATATTGTTTATTTAACGGTTAAATTTTATACTACCCATCTTTAAAGCACCGCACAAAGAGGAGACCGAGATAATAGGAAAAATTGTATTTAAAGAAAAAAAAAACATGTGTGCAGTTCACACGCGCTAGAAGTGAAACCTTAAAAAAACACTCTATACTGTATTATCTATATTCTATCTCATTCTCTCGCAGACTAAATCCTATGGATGTTTGTTTGTCTCTTTTTAGTGTGGCTTTTTCGTTTCATCGAGTTTCAAATCGTAACGATTCTAAAGAAGTTTTCACTTCAAAAATACTAGCAATAGTATTTTTTAAAAGACAAAAAAGACAGTAGTTGAATGGCGGATACGAACCCACAACCTTTTGAGTTCGCGGTTTACACTCTATTCTATCTTATTCTCTCGTAGTCTAAATCCTATAGATGTATATGTTTGTATATTTTTAGTGTCGCTTTTTCGTTTCATCGAGATTCAAATCGTAACGATTTAAAAATACTAGCAATAGTATTTTTTTAAAAGACAAAAAAGACAGTAGTTGAATGGCGGATACGAACCCACAACCTTTTGAGTTCGCGGTTTACACTCTATTCTATCTTATTCTCTCGTAGTCTAAATCCTATAGATGTATATGTTTGTATCTTTTTAGTGTCGCTTTTTCGTTTCATCGAGTTTCAAATCGTAACGATTCTAAAGAAGTTTTCACTTCAAAAATACTAGCAATAGTATTTTTTAAAAGAAAAAAAGACAGTAGTTGAATGGCGGATACGAACCCACAACCTTTTGAGTTCGCGGTTTACACTCTATTCTATCTTATTCTCTCGTAGTCTAAATCCTATAGATGTATATGTTTGTATCTTTTTAGTGTCGCTTTTTCGTTTCATCGAGTTTCAAAATCATAACGATTCTAAAGAAGTTTTCACTTCAAAAATACTAGCAATAGTATTTTTTTTTAAAGATAAAAAAAGAAAGTAGTTGAATGCCGGATACGAACCCACAACCTTTTGAGTTCGTGGTTTACACTCTATTCTATCTTATACTCTCGTAGTCTAAATCCTATAGATGTACATATATGTTTGTATCTTTTTAGTGTCGCTTTTTCGTTACATCGAGTTTTCAAATTACAACAATTTTATATAGAACTTATCACTTCAAAAAATGTATAAATAAAGTGTCACAAAATTCTCATAGGTTGACAATCATTTTCATTAGTTGATTAATTTTTCATTACAAGAAAGTAAGTAAATTCAAAAACATGGTGCAGCAAAATAAAATAAGTATTGTTTAACATTTCACTGAGGACGGAATCATATTTAATATTCTTCTATTGTACTTTACTGAATAATTTCTGACAATATTATAATGTTGTTATTTATGAAATGTTAATCTTACGTTTGATCGCCGAATAAACAAAAGAAATGTTGCTTTATTTTTGTTTTAGTTTATTAAATAATATTTTTTTGTTTCGTTAAACGTGTTTTATTTTTGTGTTGTGTTTGTAACTATTGAGTTTTCAAATTTTTTTCTTTCGAAAACGAGAGAGAAGTCAAAGAGGTGACTATAGGAAATGCCACGAAACAAAATCGGTCGGCGGTGTACCATATCAACTTCGCCACACGTAAAATACCTAGATCGATGACTGCTGTCCAGTGACAAAGGTGCGAAGCGTGCGTATGGTGCTTGCGCTTTCTAAGCGTGACGTTTAAGGCGAATCCTTCTTACAACGAGGGAAGCCCACGTCCATTATTGGAGTTTTAATGGGCTGATGAAGAAGAACGCTTAAGTGGGCATAAACTTGAGCAGCCAACATTCTTGTTTCATACCAATAACTACAGTTTAGAAAAACTTTACATGTAAATTATTTAAAATAATATAAATTTATAAAGAGACAAAAATGTATAAAATTATATTTAATTATTAAATTTTCTTTGAAGTTAAAATACCAAAATGTATCGACATCGGAAAATTTACAAATATGTTAATTTTTTTCCGTTATTTGTAACCGCGTGTAGTGTAAGAATATCCAATACCGCATATTGTTTATACGTGGTAGAGCCATGCTGCAGCTATATTAGTAGTATAGTTGTAGCACGAATGGGTCGGCTCGACCGGGCAAGGACCACGCTCACAGAATACCAGCGTAAAATAGCAGCTTAATGCTGCTATGTTTCGTATGGTGAGTGTAGAGAACCGGAGACCCTTTTACTGGAAAAGAGGCATTCCATTTTAGTCCTCACGGGTGACAACGCATCTGCATTTTGATTCTTTACTGAGGATAGATGTAGATGTCTATGGGTCACAGCAACCACTTACCATCACGTGGACTGTGTACTCGTTTGTCACCCTATCCTATAAAAAAAATTGTCCCGTGGGTGTCGTAAGAGGCGACAGAGGGAAACAAATCAGGAGATGAGAATCAGCGTCTTCCTAATAACATCTAGAAAATAAAAAACTGCGGTTGTTAAACCGCCTGCCGAACGTGGCAAATATGCCAAATATCCTCCTATGTGGCCATTGATGGGGAGGCCTATGTTGAGCAATGGACTTTTGATGGGCTGTAATGATGATGATGATGATAATGGTAAAATGATAAAAGTGCACGTAACACCAGACGTGGACATTTTTAGACCTTTTAGGTAAGAGTAAATCATCGCGATGAAACAATAGCATGTTAATACTTTTATTAAAATTGTATTATTGCCGTGAAGTAGCTGCGTAAAAGACTCATATCATTCCATTGGTGTCGTATGAGACGACAGATAGAAATGTACAGGGACAGGCAGTAACATTTTACTGATAACAAATAAAAAAAAAATGAAAAAAGCTGCGCGTGCCAACCGTGGCAAAATGCTATGAGGCAATCTATTTTTTACCTACTTCAAAAAGGAGACGGTACTCAATTCGACTATTTTTTTTAAATGTGTGTCACCTCATAACTTTTTTCTAGGTGAACCGATTTCGATGATTCTTTTTTTATTTGAAAGTTGATGCTTTACATGTGGTCCCATATAAATTTGATCAAGGTCTGACCAATAGTTTTTGAGTTATTCTTACTAATTTATATTGAAGTCGGTTGTACTAAATTTTTCATAGAGAAGCACCAGCTTTCAAATAAAAAAAGAATCATCGAAATCGGTTCACCCAGAAAAAAGTTATGAAGTAACACACATAAAAAAACATACAGTCGAATTGAGTAACTCCTCCTTTTGAAATCGGTAGAAAAAACATGGAGAGGCCTGTGTTCAGCAGTGGAGTTATAATAGGCTGTCATGAATAAATGGGTAGTAAATATTCTATAGAATTCCGAGTCTCTACAAGATTTAAGATATATATTTTCAGTACATCGTTAACCAGATTGAATTGAAGCCTCCTAGTTACTAATAAAATTATATACACAATGATTTCTGATTGCCACCAATTGTATTTATAGGCGACAGTGAGACTAGACTAGACGTCTTGAATAAAAATGTCGATTTATAAAACTCTGAAACAGGCAAGCCTTACATTTATTTTTGAAATTTACTATTCACCCATTTATTTATATACACTTAAAGTCCCCGAGGGGGTAGACAGAGTCCAAAGAGCAGCGAACCACTCGGAACACATTTAGCTTAAAAATAAATATGGGTATAGATGGAAAATTTTGAAAGAAGTATTATAAGCATGGTAGAGCCAACCACAATTAGCTGCAGCAGCAGCTATATTGTGGTTGCAGCACGAATGTTTTGGCTAGACCGGGGTGGGACCATGCTCTCACAGAATACTAGCGTAAAATAGCAGCTTGATGCTGCTGTGTTTCGAATGGTGAGTGTAGAGAACCGGAGACCCTTTTTACTGGAAACGAGGCATTCCTTCTCAGTCCTCAGGGTTGACAACGCATCTGCATTTTGACTCTTAATTGAGGATAAATGTAGATTTCTATGGGCCACAGCATCCACTTACCATCAGGTGGACTGTGTCCTCGTTTGTCACCGTTATACAAGACCCATTAATTTATTTGTGTAATAGCGTATACGCTATTGCCGTCCTGATTCGTTTCTTGGGTGTCTTAAATAACAACTGTAGATAATTCAGTGGTGTAACTAATTTTGTATAATGTAAGTCATCAACATTACAGGCCATCAAAAGTTCACTGCTGAACAAGACCTCCCCAATAGAATGTCTCAAAGCACGGTCCTGTGCCGCCTGCATCCATCGCCATCCTGCATCTCTTACCGATCCATTTAGTGGGGGGCTGCTCTAAACTTCGCTTACCGGTACCAAGCTACTCGTGAACCACCATAGACACGGGGTCATAGGGCCTCCCCATTGCCACTTCAGCTTACTGATCCGGTGGACTATGTCAGTTACTCTGGTTCTACCTCTGAATAAACGAAGAAGTTACGAGCATAGCCCCCTTCATAGTTACTGAGTAATCTTGAATTTCCTCATATCGCCACATACAGTCCTCATACGCTTTACAGTCTTTTGTAAAATTTGGCTTTTCGGAAAACAGCTTGTTCGGAAGGCTGGAAATCGCCATGGCTGCTTTCGCACGCAACGTTTCATAATTACGATTTGTCTCGCGACGATTCTTAATATCTCTCGAAAACAGCACGTACACGATAAGTTTTTAAACGTGGTAGAGCCATGCTGCAGCTATATTATGGTTGTAGCACGAATGGGTCGGCTCATTGAGAGAAGAATCACGCCTTCACGCAATACCAGGGTAAAAAATAGTAGCTGTGTTTCGTATGGTGAATGTAAAGAATTGGAGATTCTTGAATAAGAGAAATTGTATCTCTGTCCTCTGGAGTGTACCCATCACCTGATGCGTACACTCCAGAGGACGTAACAGAGATGTTTATGGGCCACGCATCCACATACCGTCAGGTGGACTGTGTGCTCGTTTGTCACACTTATTGTTAAAAAAAATGTAGTAAAATAATTGTTTATCGGGAATTTTTATTGTGACCATCTCCCAAACAGCTAAAATACAATACCGATAATTTGCATGTTATATCGCAAATGTTGGCACTGGTTGGGGTTAGAACCTAGTATTCACGACGAAACAAGTTAGAGAGATAAGACCGAGAAGACATGCAGGAAGTCGATAAACACAGGTGGTTCAGGATCGTATTTTGTAACATTCCTTGGGAAGGCATATATTCAGCAGTGGACTTTTGAAGGGTTGTAATAACGATGATGATGATGATGATGATTCGCGAAGTTTTAGCCCATTAATCTGACCACTAGAACACGTGGACGAAAACAAAAACACTAGGTAAATAAAAGATATATGTATAATAAGCGCGTTACACGCCTATATTGAAGGTTCTTAATTAAGACGGCTTTAACAGAAGTAACAGAACCAATAATTGAATACGTTCCTAGTGCAAAAATAATTATTCGTCGACGTTTGTTATTGAACGATTTTGTGATCGTGTGGAATATTCGAGACCTATTCGTATTTCGTTACTGGCCAATTATTATAGCACAATAAAAAAATGATTAAAAAAACATATTGTTTTTGCAAAAAACGGTATGAACATTTGGGCATATAGGACCTACTCTAATTTTTAGTAGATTTGAAAAGAAAATGACAAATGTCATTTTGATACTTTACTTCGAAGAAATAAGGAATTAAGATTTAATTTAACGAGGCATTCCATGTTAGTCTTTAGGGGTTACAAAGCATCTGCATTTTCATTCTTAATCGGGGATGGATGTAGATGTTTATGGGCCATAGCATCCACATACCATCAGGTGGACTGTGTGCTCGTTTGTCACCCTTATGCCAAATACTCAAATGCTATTCAATTTGAAGATGTCGTTAAGTCTCGTGTTGTGACAGTCACTTTGAATTAAAGTGATAGAGACAGCACGAGATTTAGCGGCATCTTAAAATTGAGTAGCGTTTGCGTATTTGGGCATTATTCTATAATAAAAAACATAAATATGAAATGGGTTATGGAGTTGTTAGTCTACACATGTTCACTAAATACTTGCAACTCCTCAGACATGTAGGTTTGGGACTGGAAAAGTGTCACGTACAGTTTCCTGTTCCATAACCTTGTTAGAGTTGAGAGAAGGCCTATTTCCTACATGTATCGTCCTGACTGAACTAAGACTGACGATGACTAAACTTTACTTCTGCCGAAAAAAGAAAGCTTAAAGACCATGGCAACTTCTTCTAAATATAATCGAAATCTACGTAAGGTTTGAGTAATAAGATAATTCATAATGAAAGATAAAAGACAAAGTATCTGATCCTGAAAATAATCTCTGTAAATACTTTTTTATGGAATAAGTATGATAAACTAGCACATAGTCCACCTGATGGTAAGTGGTTGCTGTGGCCCATAGACATCTACATCTATCCTCGATTACGAATCATAATGCAGATGATGTGTTGTCACCCGTGAGGACTAAGATGGAATGCCTCGTTTCCAGTAAAAAGGGTCTCCGGTTCTCTACACTCACCATACGAAACACAGCAGCGTTAAGCTGCTATTTTACACTGGTATTCTGTGAGAGCGTGGTCCTTCCGCGGTCGAGCCGAGCCATTCGTGCTACAACTATACCATTAATATAGCTGCAGCATGGCTCTACCACGTAAAAGTAAGTAAGTACAACATATTATAATTTTCTGCAAAGGAGTAAATTTCCTGCAAGTAAGGCTCTTGATAATATGGACAGTGGCGTCATCCTAATAACAATTAAATAATAAAAAAAACTACGGCAAATGTCTTCCTATGAAGCAATCTATTGGGGAGGCCTATGTTCGGCAGTGGATTTTGTCGGCTGTAACGGTAAGGCTCCTGAGAAATAAGGGTGACAACCGAGCTCACAATCACCTATCCTCGATTGAGAATCAAAGTGTAGATGCGTTGTCACTTATGAGAACCAAGACAAAATTAAGCTTAATTAAAAATTGACCCTTAAAATCAAAATCCGAATTCTCAACGTTACATTTGTATGTGGGTAACTGAAGAGACTAAGACTGGGTGTGATATTATTATTCTTCTCGTCCGCCCGTAAAGTCAAAATAAAAATAAAAAAAACATTTTAATTAATAAAACTTTATTACTACATACTTATTCGATTTTTTTTTATAGAATGGGGATGACAAACGAGCACATAGCCAACCTGATGGTAAGTGGTTGCTGTGACCCATAAACATCTACATCCATCCCCAATTAACATAAAAATTCAGATGCTTTCTGAGGACTAAGATGGAATCACAGAACACAATTACTCTCTACCGAGAGAAGAACGCCAACTTCATACTAAAAAAAGGAAACACGTGTTTATGGGAATTTCAAACCTTTGTATTCTGTAACTTTTAAACTTTTTGTTTATTTAAGGCAAATTTGAGTAATTTTGGCTCGTACCTCACAAACCTATTGGGCGAATTCCCATACATTTGAGAGGTTGCACCAAAATTACTCAAATTTACTTTAGAGGGGTATGTGGGATAAAATAAAACTAAAAAATAGGTATAGTTATGAAATTTTATTTTTTTGAAGACAGATTGTTTTATACACTATATATTATTATTGATGTTTTTAATTGCTTTTGAAGATAATATTTCCACGCGTAATATTGATATATAGCATATGTTATCGTGAGAGTTATTCTTCACAGAACATTAACGTAAATTTAAATCAGCAAAATTCTCATGGTGAAAACTTAACTTAGCCCAAATACATGATCTGAAACAGATAAAATTCGAGTCAATATAGTAATAATCCCTACAAATAATGATCAATAAATTCAAAATGCTTAAAGATTTAACACAATATTGTCATAAGTTTTTCTTCTATTGTAGGAAAACTGCGGAGTGATAAGATCATTTTTTGCTTTTTGTTTGCGCAACACTTAACTAACTTTTGATTCTGATCACACATCGTGTATAAAATTTTAAAATAATGAATTAATTTATAGTCAATATCTCATACAGAGTCAACATCTCACAAAAAATCTTTACATACACAATTGCGAGGAAATGCCTACAAACGAAATTGAAGTATTCTGAACCGATAATTAAGTTACGATTTTTAAGTACCTGGGCCACTGGTTACAGTTGATTTGAAAGACGATATGTACACGGAGAGGAGCGTAGATCGTTGGCGGTTCGCTGTAATATGCTGGTTCGCAGGTTTGCGCGTTGTAGTAGGCAGGTTAAAGTAACGCTTTTTAAAACTTTCTGTCAATCGTTCTACTGTTGCACCCTGTGGGTGAGCTATACCCAGCGAGCAGGCAGCGATCTACGTGTCCAATACAACAATGCCTTGAGGGTACTGTTGGGGCTGCCATGGCGATGCAGCGCCTCAGGTATGTTCGCTGAGAGCGCGATATTTAGGAGTCGGTGTGCCTCCGCGCTGACCCGTTTGTGGAACAGCACCAACAGTATCCTTGGGGTATTCGTTGATCGGTGGGACTTGCCATTTCTACAAGCGTGGGTGCGGGTCCACACAGCAGCATAACAGTGTATATGTTGTTGTGTGGATCTATCTCACAACTGTTTAAATGTTTTCTGTTGTTTTTATAGATATTTTTTATGTATTTTTAATAATATATTTTTAATTTGTTAAAAACTCATATGGGCTCTGCCTGAAATAAATAATAAATATCTAAATTTAAGCAAAAAGCAATTATAAATATTAAAATCTATACCTATGAAATAAATTTGAATAAATTTCAGAAAATATTTTAATCATGAAAGACGTTGACAAACAAATGTAATTTTTTATTCTTTTAATTCATGGCTTCTTTTAATAGACTTCTGTTAATATTTAATTTTAATCAATTAATAGGTGAATTAATTGTGCAGAGCTCAGAGTAATATGTATGTAATTACAGTACTCTCTCGCTAATCCGCCACCATAGAATCCTAACCATTACTGAAAACGGCGGATGATAATGTACAGGAACAAAAATTTGAAAAAAACAAAAATGTATGATTTATTTATATATTGTACTAGCTTTTGCCCGCGACTTCGTCCGCGTGGAGTTCGGTTATATCGCGCCCATGTGTGAAAAAGGGTCTGCTGGTACAAGCCACAATTATAACACGATGAAACTACAAAACTTCTTTATACACCACATTTTTTGCTAATCTATTACTGTGTGCCAAAATTATCAGACTACTGGGCGAGCTTACACGTGAGCAAGCCAAATAGAATTGCCCGCGTGAAAAACAATTTTCTCTCAAGTCTATACCCGCAAATTTTAATGACTGCCCTTGTGATTTGTTTATGGTCATTGCAAAGCAGACTTTAAGGGGAAACAGTATTCGTTTGAATTCAAAGGGAAGATCATTCGAGATCAAGGAAATTCTTGGTACAAATACAGTTTCCCCTTGCGCACATCCAGTTATAATTGTGGCTTCCACTACATTGCGATGTAACGCTTTTACTTTTAGTCTGGTTCCGTTGCACAGTTGAGGAGATTTTAAATTTCGCAACAACTTAACAGGAGTGCCCACGAGCAGAATAAGCTTATGATGTAGAAGACCCGATGGTTTCAGTGAATTAAGAAATTCGACAGGGTAGTTAATTCCGTCATCTGTGTTGACTGACTTTGTGAAGCCTTAAAAGAATATGCATACGTGGAAGACCTCTTTTGCCATTCCGTTAAGTACATATAGCATCGCACTTCACCCCAAATATTTTGCCCTTTGTCAATAAGTTCATGATCTTTTTCACCTTTAGTCGAAACACCCTCGAAATTATATCGTGTCTATTATGAGATTGTTGTCCTTGAAGCAATTGATCTTTTATCTTGTCCCAGCGAGGATTGCATGTGAAAGTGATAAAAAGATCAGGCCAGCCGTAATTTCTAACATAGGTCATAGCGTCCTGTGTTCTTTCGTCCATATACCTAGGCATATTTCTATCATCCACCAAATATTGACTAAAAAGGGCACGATAGTTGAGTAAATAGTTGTCTTCTGCTTCTTTAATCATTATTCTATACAAATAGAAACTTGCAGAAGAGACAGTTTTATTGAGCGGCAATTTAGTTGTAGGATCGCGTTGTGGTATGTTGATTGAATACCCATCATCCCCCCCAGCGAAACATCAATGGATACTGTAGCGCATCATATGCTCGATGTATCTCACTAATACGCTGAAGTGAATTACTTCGGCTCTCGAGGATGATGTCCCTTCGATCAAATTGTTGATCCACTAACACTAAAGCCACTTCATTTATAGTTGGTACATTGTACCTACCTCTATGTTCTTCTGGTGGTTTTTTATCAGCATGTATGACAACTTTGTATGACACCTATCAGATCTTTTATATACGGGTTCACTTGATGCAGCATATTCTGCAATTGTTTGATTAAATTTGGCTTTAACTTAGGAAATTTAGAACATCGAATCTTTGCTTCTCGATCATCTTCCCCTACAAAATATATTTGAAGGTACTGAACGGCATGTTCAACTTCTGGTAATATACTTCCAATTAAATGGTAGACCTGGCCTTGTACTTTAAAAGTCGGTGAAAAACCATCTACTGTTACCTGTTTACCACCAAAGGAAGTCATCTGGAAACAGGCATTATATTTACGAATATTACCCATAAAACGGTCATGATCTGGGTGTAGATCATTAATCAAACTAAAGAGTGATTCAGGCAGTTGTTTCAACCGATCAAGTTGCACTTTTCCAGCGCTGCAACACATAACAGGTGTCTCATCCTTCCATTTCAGTGCATTGCACCACTGACACTTATATGCCATAGAACCCAAGGCTACACTGCTGTCAGCTCTATAAGCAATATCAGGGTCATACTCCATAGCGAAATGGACCTTGTTTTTCCATAAAAGCAGTGTAATGTTTTCCTCATACCGTGACTGCACTTGTGGATTCGCAGTTTGTTAATTTGCAACAGCTTGCCTGTACATCGGGATTTTTTTTCTGTTAAGCGGACACAGCTTTACGATTTGAATCTGGCTTGTTCTGCCTATATCTTTCTTGTGCACTTTTTAATTGACTTTTTCTTGTGTAATTAGTAAATCTCGACCTTCGTTTATTTTTCTTTTTTTCATCTTTGAATGTCGACGATACAGATTGCTCTGTTCCGATGGTTGGAGATGATATTTCACTGTTTACAAAAGATGTAACAGTTAAATGGTCAAGCTCTGAAAAAGGATTACACTCTTCAACAGGTACCTCCATGCGACACTGTTTAATTTTTCTCGCAACAATAGGCAGATAAGCGTCAAAATGTCCATTAGATAAATCATGGCTAAATCGGAATCGCCTTACTGGACAGATATCTGTTTCGGACTCTGTGTATAGCAGACCGTTTCGATATACTTCAAACTGAAACGGAAATACTAATCCTGCAGCTACCAATTCACAAAGTCCACCGTAAATTTCATTTTTTAACATATCGGCTTAATATTCATTTGCTGTTGAATAATTATCGCCATTTCTGTCGTGGGTCATAACTGAAAACCTAGGCCAATAATTTACCACAAATCTAACAATTTGTGAACGCACCACCATCGCATTTTCTTGGGTTCCGTACATTAAAAATGAAAGAGCACGAAATAAACCTATAACCACACCAAAGCAAACAAGCAAACAAAGTCGAAGTCTAGTCAAATATCCGTTAACAGTGAATAGGTACCGTATGTGGTGCAGATTGAAGCGCTCATTCACCATTCACTTTATATTAGATCGAAAAAACACAACATTACCGCGTTCTGAAACGATACCAACGCCATCTATTGGTAGGGATTGGAACTTGAAGATCAATACAAAATAGGTAGGTACCTAAGTATTTCTTTTGGTTTTGCCATTTTATTAATTTGTAAAAAAATATATTTGATTTGATTGTTTATTTTCATTGTTTTTTAATTTTTAAATTAGTTTTTTTTGTTCAGGTGTAATTTTGTGCAAATTTTTTGTACAAATCTTCTTGTCTATTTAGTTTTATGTTTTTGTGCAATAAAAGTATATTCTATTCTATTATAATAAATTAAGTTTAAAATATTTATCAATATCATTTACGTTATTTACGACCCAAAAACCTTAAAAATGACACCCAAGTCACCCAACCCATGATGATTTTTACATACAAACATACATCCATCCATCCTTCATCCATGTTGGTTTCAAACCATAATGATGCCATTTTCGTAATTAACGTCCCAAAAAACCATAACACGACACCCATATTGACATTTCAACCAGTGACCCGATAAACCATAAAAACGATACCCATGTTGATTTTCAGAATTTGTCACCCTTTTTTCACCTTTAAGGGGTTGAATTCTGAAAGAGCCTGAAACACTTGTTTACTCATTTATTGATAGGAGTACTCCTGTGAAGTTTCGAATAAAATAGATTAACTAATCTTGTTTCCCCATACAAACTTTCAACCCCTTTTTCACACCCTTACGGGTTGAATTTTTAAAAAACTCTAGGACTCGTAATTGTTTATTTCCAATTGTTAACCTAAAAACAAAATTTCAGGTTTCTAGCTCTAAAAATGACGGACTTCCATACAAATTTTTAACCCCATTTTCACCCCCTTAGGGGGCGAATTTTCAAAAATTCTTTCTTAGCGGATGCCTACGTCATTACATCTGTCCGTATGCCAAATTTCAGCGAAATTTGGCATGACGGATATATATATATATATATATATATATATATATATATATATATATATATATATATATAAATAAAAGAAATCAACAAACATGAATCTTTTATAAAAGTATTTACTCATATTTCGAAAAAAACAGGGTCTAATTTTGCTTGTTTTTTTACCAAAGAGTGGTTTGCTTAGCACCGTGAGGCGGAGTATAGAAGAATTCTGTTCGTCTTATGCATGAAAGAGAGGTAACACGGCGGATTATCGAGTTGAAGACTTTCAGTGTCGGCGGATTACAGAGTTTAATCAAGAACAATCTCCAGTCCTAAAAACGGCGGATTATAGTACTTGTTGGATAATCGAGCGGCGGATTAGCGAGAGAGTACTGTATACTCTAATGAGCCAGCAAAAAAAGAAGTTTAACACAGAATTAATATTTTCAGTTTCTTCCGATATAATATGTATTTTTTTATCTAATTTTTAAAATGGCAATCTGAAACAACGCGAAAGAAAGAAACAGCGATATGTTTTCTCGCTTTAATTTTATACGCCCAATCCACACAGACAAAATTATGATTGTGTGCAAGTTTCTCAGATTTCATACAGAGTTGCATCACCCTGGATGGAATAATGGAATGCCTCGTTACATTAAATCTTATTTCCTTGTTTCTTCGAAGTAAATAATCAAAATTACATTTGTCAATATATCTTTTCAAATCTACTAAAAATTAGAGTAGGTCATATATGCCCAAATGTTCATACCGTTTTTGCAAAAACAATATGTTTTTTTAATAAATTTTTTTTTGTGCTATAATAATTGGCCAGTAACGAAATACGAATAGGTCTCGAATATTTCACACGATCACAAAATCGTTCAATAACAGACTTGGACAAATAATTATTTTTGCACTAGGGAACGTATTCAATTATTGGTTCTGTTAAAGCCGTCTTAATTAAGAACCTTCAATATATGCGTGTAACGGGCTTATTATACATATATCTTTTATTTACCTGGTGTTTTTGTTTTCGTCCACGTGGTCTAGTGGTCAGATTAATGGGCTAATACGTCGCGAATCATCATCATCATCATCATCGTTATTACAACCCTTCAAAAGTCCACTGCTGAATATATGCCTTCCCCAAGGAATGTTACAAAATACGGTCCTGAGCCACCTGCGTTTATCGACTTCCTGCATATTTTTTCAGTCTAACTTACTTGTGTCGTCGCGAATACAAGGTTCTAACTCCAAACAGTGCCAACATTTGTGATATAACACACAAATTCACTGCAGGCACTGCATTTTAGGTAGGTTAGCCAGATGGTCACAATAATTTCTCAATAAATTACTTTACTACATCTAACTACTACGTGCTGTCGTCGAGAGATATAACGAATCGCCTCGCACGCAAACATGACGACTTCCAGCCTTCCGAACAAGCCGTCTTTCGAAAAGGCTTTAGTACCATATACTACACTCACACTCTTGTGTAAATTGTACGGAAGACCAAAGTGTACGATCTGCCACTTTGTTTTGCGTATGTGGACTATATGTGGCGATATGACGAAGCTCAAGATCGCTCAGTGGCTATTAAGAGGTCTATGCTCGGAACAATAAACAAAACAAACAAACAAACATATAACAATACTCGGAACTTCTTTGTTTTTTATTTTTCGTGATAGACTAGACGGAATGAGGATATCCCCAGTAGAACCAGAGTAACTGACATAGCCCAATGGATCACTAAGCTAAAGTGTCTGTGGTGGTTCTCGAGTGGCAGCTTTATATTGGTAAGCGAAGTTTAGAGCAGCCCTCCACTTAATGGAGCGGTAAGACATAAATAAGGAAAGAAACTTGCTTTGATTCATTCTTTGGAAGAGGAGGGGGGAGAGGTCTTGTGATGGACTGTTATGATGATGACTTATATAATACAAGATAGTTATACCACAGTATTACCTACAGTTGTTTTTTAAGACACCCAAGGAACGAATCAGGACAGCAATAGTGTAAACGCTATTATACAAATAAATTAATGGGTCTCATGTTGGTCTGGGATTTATATATATTCCAATGTTTATGTGGAAATTAAAAGGAAGAAGAATGAACCAACAGTTTTACTTACTTAGCATGTTTTAAAAGGTGAGTAATGGAATATTGAGTTTGTGATTGCGTAGACAATGGGCTAATCACCGATCACTTCTTTCACAATTTTCCATCTATACCCATATATATTTTTAAGCTTAACTAATTCCGAGTGGCTTGCTGCTCTTTGGACTCTGTCTACCCCCTTTAAGAATTTTAAGTGTATGTAAATAAATGGGTGAATAGTAAATTTCAAAAATAAATGGGCTTAAAGGCTTAAAAATAAAGACTTGCCTGCTTCAGAGTTTCATAAATCGACATTTTTATTCAAGACGCTGTGTCTAGTCTTACTGTCGCCTATAAATAAAATAGTAGGCAATCAGAAATCATTATGTATATAATTTTATTAGTAACTAGAATTCAATCTGATTAACGATGTACTGAAAATATATATCTTAAGTCAAAATAAAAATAAAAAACATTTTAATTAATAAAATTTTATTACTACATATTTATTCGACATTTTTTATAGAATAGGGGTGACAAACGAGCACACAGCCAACCTGATGGTAAGTGTTTGCTGTGGCCCATAGACATCTACATCTATCCTCGATTAAGAATCAAAATGCAGATGCGTTGTCACCCCTGAGGACTAAGATGGAATGCCTCGTTTCCAGTAAAAAGGGTCTCCGGTTCTCTACACTCACCATACGAAACACAGTAGCATTAAGCTGCTATTTTGCGCTGGTATTCTGCGAGAGCGTGGTCCTACCCCGGTCGAGCCGATCCATTTTTGCTAATACTATATTGCATAGCCCAGTGTGAACATGTTCATAGAAATGAATGCTGGGCGATATTGTTGGGTTATATATTTTCTTTAATATTCCATAATATATTATAGCTTAGTCTGAAGTGATCTTAATATCAGGTCAACTGATTTTACAAGTTTTTACTTAAATTGAAGCAATTGTTGACATCCTTTTGATCAATTAATTAGCATATTGTATTCAGCTTCGATGACAATGTAATAATATGGTACAATGGAGTTAACTTACGGGTCCCTAGGTGACATGAAGTGCATTGGATGGCCCTAGCGACGCCTTTATAAGCTCGTTTAATAAATTAAAAAAAAACATAATGTTCACTATCTCAATGTTTACTATTCTATATAAGAATACTTTTACGAGTATAAAGTTTTTGTTTCGAGAGAATCGTTTTCTGTTTATTGGTTTTTGCTGGAATATTCAAAAATAATAATCCGATAGAATTTTCCAGACTGTTTACTGGGTAAATAAAGACTTCACATTAAGCAGAGAATTTAATTTGTTATCTTCAAGTTAGTTCAAGTTATTTTTTATTATACAAAGGATAGCCAATTTAATTTTCTCTTGATTATAAAAATACGAAAATAAAACCTCGCCCCCGCGGATAGTGTCAGAAAAGCTGATTTTGAGGCCTGATATTTTGAAAACAAAATTGATACATAGTTTGTTAGGAACTTCACAATTGTTTTAAAAGACCTATCTAATGCCCAACCTATTGTCAAGGTAGACAAAGGTAAGTAGAGACTACGGACTTCCATTTGGCACGATCCTGACACACCTTCCTCGCAGCCTTGACATCCCTACGCATACATGCTCGTCGATTAAGGATACTCTTAATCTCGCCCATCTTCAATATATCGCCAATTTGGTCGACAAACTTTCATCTACAGCGTCCCTTCTCGACTCTGCCATTCGCTTCTGCAACATAGATTTGCTTTGTCACTCTTTTCTCGTTCATTCTTTCTACATGATCAAACCACAGAAGCATTCCGTTCTTAATCCTGGTCACATTTATGCAGACTTATTAAGACCCTATGACAATATAATAATTTCACGAATATGACCAAGTATTCTAACCAGGAACAGTAGGAGTTTTGTAGTTTTAAACTTTAATATGATTATACTTTAAAAATAACAAACGGATTCACAGTTTAGCTGATGATAAGCGGCTACGGCAGTCCATGTATACCTGCAACCAACTTAAAACAAAGTAGGCTGCGGATTTGACCTCTTCCTCTTGAAACTGAAACACAGCAGTAGGTGGAACGCAGAACTACTCCTCGGCAGGAAAGCTCTCCCGTCGATACGCTTGGAAGGCGGATAGACGATCAGAATACTAGCGTGAAACGGCAGAGTAATGCTGTTGTGTTTCGTATGGTGAGTGTAGAGAACCGGAGACTCTTTTTACTAGTAACGAGGCATTCTATCTTAGTCCTCAGGGGTGACAACGCATCTGCATTTTGATTCTTAAGCGTATTAAAAGTAGATGTCTGTGGGTCTTAGCATCCACTTACAATCACTTACAATATATGCTCGTTTGTCATCCTTATTATTTAAAAGACGTCTTGCACTTTTGACGTTGCGTATTTCACGTCTGACCTAAACGTGATGGTATACCGTCGTCTATCGGAAGCTGTAAGATTTTTCTGGCATTTACTATAGTCACCTCCAAAGACACCCTCGTCATAGCCCTCGTGATGAAATGGGGTGATGAATTCTCTTACATTGTCATCAGACGGCAGATCGCTATAGGCGGTATAGGCTGGGATGCAGTATTAGAGTCTACCCGTGACTTTTCGAGCTTGGAGCTCAAGACCCGAGACGTAGTAGCTGTAAAGAGTGAGGCTACAGAGAATTAGAAAACTTATCTATTTCCATCACTTTTTACCAAATTAAAAGAGTTACAAATGATGCCTTCCGGCATTCTCTCCTAGTAACACCCAGCGTGGTGAAAGGGTGAAAGACCACGTAGTGGCTGTGTAAGAATATCCACTACCCTATCATCCCGTGGGTGACGTGCAATTTAAATTGCCGATTTACCACATGCTCGACGGTGAAGGAAAACATCGTGAGAAAACGTGCATGTCTGAGAAATTAAAAAAATATTTCGAAGACGTGAAAAGTCCGCCAACACAGATTGGGGCAACGCGGTGGAAATTTCCTTGCCTTAATTTTAAGGAAAAGTAAATCCTCAGAAATGAGAGGAAGTCTGTGCTCTACAGTGGGACTTATATAGACTGTAACTTTATATTATTGGTGGCTCAGGTCCGTGCTTTGTAGCATTACTTGAGGGAGGTCTATGTTCAGCAGTGGACTTGTAATGATGACGATGATGATGATGATAGTGATGCGATGATATATTATTAGGAGAAATTACCGAATAAAAAAATGACACACAAAAACTGCACCAACGTAGCATTTTTAGATATATAAATGTTTCAATACTATTACGTCAAAGAAGACGAATAATTTAAAGCTCTGGAACTAGCTTTCGGATTGAATGTAAAAGGTAAGGAATTGAATTTGAAAGCGATTTCCGATCCAACTAAATGTTAAGTTGTTGAAATTGAATGCTGTTTGTTGTAGTTGCTTTTACTACCGCTTGGACCGAGTAGATTGTCTTGATTGAGAAACTTCTCCTTTGAAAACTGTTTTGAAAAACGAATTAAGTCATTATTTCAATTTTGTGACAATATAAAAGATACTTTACAATCTAGTGTAAATAAAAAATACAAGTAGTAAAATTAAAAATTTTGTACAATCGACTTCAATATAAATAAAATGAGAACATCATCAATGTAGTCGAAGTAAATTAAATACGCATTATTAAGAATAACTCAAAAACTACTGTTAGTTCTTTATCAAATTTATATGGGATCACATGAAAAGCACCAGCTTTCAAATAAAAAAAGAATCATCGAAATCGGTTCACCCAGAAGAAAGTTATGAGGTAACATTACCTCCTCCTTTTTGAAGTCGGTAGAAAGGAAGGAAAGGGTCTCGAGAGGCAGCTACGTACCGGCAAGCGGAGTGTAAGACACCCTTACAAGATGAAGTGACAATCTGGTTAGACATGCATGCGATGAAGGTGGCACAGGACCGTGCGTTGTGGCATTCTTTAGGAGGCGGGGTGGCCTATTATCAGCAGTGGACATGTGAAGGACTGTAATGATGATAGATGATATTTGTATATCTGTTTATGAACATATATGTATGTTAAACCTATATGTTTAAGTGTAACTCACTGCAGTGAAGCTTATTTCCTGGTCTACTTTTAAATTAATTAAATTATCTCTCAGCTTATATCATGCATTACTATCGTCACTAAAAATAATTTTGTTGTTCGCAGGCAGGAGGTTAATCCATTAGGCCTGCACTGATTGTTGTAAACTGCGCGTGCGCAGTCGCCGAGCGTGGCGAGCGCGCGTGTCCTCCATGATCACGTGCGTGCGTCGCAACAGCTGACACGGGGTGGATGACGTCATGTCCACCAAGAAACATTCGCCGCAGTCAAGTAAGAATACAAAATTGTCATTTAATTAAGTATAATCACTGGCACTTTGTCTCTTGTTATACCTAAATTTTTTCATGAATTTTATACAAGGCAAGTTTCGTCGTTCTAGAATAATGACCTTAATAAATTTTAAGTCAAATTAAAGAATGCCGGATATGGATCATAGTAATCCACTTGTTAAGTTGGATTACTATGATCCATATCAGACTCGAAGGACCAAATGTAACAAATGTTGTTGGAGAAATGATACACATTGCACTGCATTGTATATCATTTCTCCAACGGCGTTAATATATTAGAAATTGTACAATGGTTGTCGATGAAACTAAGGTACAAAAAATAAATAAAATGATGCGCGTGCGCTAATGTACGATGACGGTCATAGTAGGTTAATGCCCGCGAGGGCTGGTCCAAGTAACCGATTGACATACCGCAATGCCCTCGCTCCTCGAGCTCCGCGACTCGAATGAGTGAGAATTAGAAAATATCTTTTTCTAAAAATGATATTTAACGAAATCTTTTCATGCAGATGATTGGTAGCAGCCGCTATTGGAACTGCGCTACATCTTAATAATAACAATAAAAGTCTAAATGCGATACTATTACGCTATTTATATGAAATACTTCCTCCGCTGTCCAACAGAAAATTGACTATTTAATTCAAAATATAAAAAATTTAAGGAAATTTTGTAGAAAAAGTATTTTTATCTTATTTTTATCGGCCCACGAAAGTGTATCGCTGGATATGGACTTTTCCTGTTGTAGGGAGGTTATTCCTTAATCGCTCGTCTGGGTATTTTGTCTGAAGTCAACGATTTAAAAAAAAAAACTGAACTGAAAGTAATAATTATTATCCAAAATATTATTAATTAAAGTACAGAACACTATAAAGTTAATTTATAAACGGTAAAATGAAATATTTGTTTTTATTGATCGCAATCGGATTACCTACACTTGTGAGCTCTCAATGATCACAGAGTAATGAAACCCTAAATGATCAGTTTGAATGATCGACCGAAATGAACCGGTTCGGACCAATACTTATCTTATATACTTGCTATGATAAGACTTCCGATAGATGACGGTATAACCAACCGTGGATATGTGTAGCCTAATAAATAAGAAAAGCCTACAAACTTACCACAACTGGTCGGTCTTTTGTCATGGAAATTCATTTGTCATATTTAAAAGGGTTTTCATTATGCATCTGCCGCATGGCTTCGTGGTATCAGTACCAGGGTGCTAAGCTACGGGTCTTGGGTACGAATTTCAACTCCATTAACTCTTGTGTGGGATGTGTTATGATTGTCCGTATCTGACATTACATCCCAGCTTACCTAATATAGCTAGATAACTTAAATTCTATCATAAAACTCATGATAGAAATTCTTCCTCCATGCTTTGTTTACTACTTATTCATGGTGTACATGTGTATCATCCATCCATTGCAGCCTATAAAAGTCCACTGCTGAACATAGGCCTCCTCCGCAGATTGTTTCATGAGGGATTTTACCAGAGTTGTCTCGCTTGGTTGTTATCAGGAAAACGCTGCTGCCCATCTCCTGGTTTGTTTCCCTCTGTCGCCTCTTACGACACTCACGGGATGATACGGGGTAGGGGATGTTCTTACACCGACACTACACGGCTTAGAGTTGGCCACTGCTGATAAATTAAAATCCTCGGCGCCGATTTTCTGTGAGACCATGAAAATACATAGTTCTTCGGTTCAGTTATTCAAAATGGCCACGGATAATTTAAAATTTATAAAACTAACAATTAAACATGTGTTGTATTCCTCTATGTAATTTGTCACAACTCGGCACGAGTAAACTGGCGTGACTAGAGTGATTCCCAGGTGAACACGGCATTGTAGCCGTGTCCTATGTTTTAATAACTGAAAAATATATTTACATTCGTTTGCAGGTCGTCGACTTCTTTGGGTTTTTACGCTTTTAATTTATTTAAAAGGTTGTTTGCATTATTAAACTGGTACATCTATATAAGCGGCTAAGTAGGTTGACTGTTTACTAAATTTGGGCAAGTATTAAAATGAGTAATTCTAAATTCGAATTCGAGATTTCAAAGGTAATGAATACTGGTTATTAAAATACTAAATGAGCGACAACAAAGTCCCGAAACCGTGAATGACAAACACTAATTTTATTTACCACTAGCAACCCGCCCTGACTTCGCCTGGGTAGGATCTATAATGTGACGCGTTTAGATTTAAGAAGATAATCAAAAGCTATTTATTTTATGAATTTTTCGTTTTGTTACAAAAAATCTCCAACTATTTCGGATAAAATGTAGCCTAGATCAATCGTAACATTTCTCTCTATCTGTTGGTGAAGTTTCATTTCAATCGGTTCAGCTGCTCCGAAGATGAACACGATAGGCAGACACATACAAACAGATTTTAATAACCCCCTCAGCTCACTATATGGAAGACATAACAGTTATATCTGCCATACAGAAATTGAGTTCAGACAGAAACGTAAATTTTATTTATAAGTATAGATTTATTGTTTGAGAAACGATGAGTATGATATTGTTTGAGCAACCTAATTTCTGTTTGAGTAAAAGCAGTATTACAATATACATTTGGCTAACCTTTAATTTAAATTGAACTGTATGTCACCTGTTAGTTTCCCTGTCCGTGAAATAGATACAATACTTGGACAATCAAAATGTTCACATGTAATTCATTAGACAGGGAAAGGGTTAAAATAAGTTGAAACTAAAGCAAAACCTCACCAAGAAATTCTTGTTGATGTACGAGTAAATAATATTGGTTTAGTGTTGATTGTAGCGTAGTTTTTATATCATATTTTATAAATATTCGCGGCTTTGGCAGTCACACCTTAACCCGCTCACTCACTCAGTGTTTCAATAGTTTAGTTGCTTATTTAGTATTTACATCGCAGTATCCACATAATTGTATGCCACTTTTTTGTAGCGCGTTTAAAACTTTTCTACCGACTTCAACAGGAGGAGGTATTCAATTCGACTGTATGTTTTTTATGTGTGTTACCTCTAAACTTTTATTGGGTGAACCGATTTCGATAATTCTTTTTGTTTGAAAGTTGATGTCTCACATGTGGTCCCATATAAATTTGATCAAGGACTGACCAATAGTTTTTGAGTTATTCTTAATAATTTACATTGAAGTCGGTTGTACAATTTTTTTATTTTAAATTATGTTTATTTATTTACGTGGTAGAGCCATGCTGCAGCTGTATTAGGGTCGTAGCACAAATAAGTCAGCTCGACCGAGGAGCGACCATGCTCTCACAGAATACTAGCGTAAAATAGCATCTCATAATGGAGATAATTTTTCAGCTCTGTAATAAAATAAAATAATAAAATACTGCTCAAGTCAGTATTTTTACGTGGTAGAGCCATGCTGCAGCTATATTAATAGTATAGTTGTAGCACGAATGGGTCGGCTCGACCGGGAAAGGACCACGCTCTCACAGAATACCAGCGTAAAATAGCAGCTTAATGCTGCTGTGTTTCGTATGGCGAGTGTAGTGAACCGGAGACCCTTTTTACTGGAAAAGAGGCATTCTATCTTAGTCCTCACGGCTGACAACGCATCTGCATTTTAATTCGCAAACGAAGATAGATGTAGATGTCTATGGGACACAGAAACCACTTACCATCAGGTGAACTGTGTGCTCGTTTGTCACCCTTATTCTATAAAAAAAAATCTATAATATCTCCACCAGCCGACAATTTTTTTTTCATAATCATAAAACAAACTCTCACGTCCGTCACCCAGAGGAGTAGGCAAAGACTACGGACTTCCATTTTGCATAATCCTGACACACGTATACATACGCATATATGCTCGTCGGTTAAAGGTGCTCTTAGTTCAGGCCCATATTCAATATATCTCCAATTTGGTCGATAAACTTCCGCCTAATTAGGTCCTTGCTGACTCTGCCACTCTTTTGCAGCATAAATTTAATTGGTTACCCTTTTTTGATTCACTCATACGTGTCCAATCCGCTGAAGCATTCCTTTCTTATTTCTTGTCACAAAGTCTTTTTACAAACCTCACCTATCCTTATCACACAATTTCTCACTCTATCATTCAAAGTCATCTATGATACTTTATATTGACCTCATTTCATTAGTTAAACCATTTTTTATTTGCCTGTTTAATACTTTCGGTATTTCCTTTTAAATTTACAAGCTTCCACAGCGACTTTTATGTTCACGGTCTACGGCTTTACAATAATAAGCTAGCTGTCACCATAACTCGAAAGATTTACCCGTATTTATCACGGTAGGCAGACAGGTTGATGAGCGCAAAGCTAGCACCGTCGCTCGTTTTCTTGAAAAATGGGGTAAAGCATTTTAGTATAAAATTTCCTCTACCAGTCGTAAAATTACTTTTATTATTATTATTTTTGAAGTGAAAACTGCTTTAGCCGCGTTGAGCGATTTTTGGTAGGGAAAAAACTTATGGGTTCGCGTCACCGATGACCTCGACATGCTCGTGACGTCACGTCATGAGCATAGCTACTACGCTACTAGCGACGCGTAGTATAGCGGCCTGTGTACATGTACACGCATATATCATTGAGTTTTCACTTCTGTCGGCAGTCCTTATGACTGCCTCTGTTTTTTTTATTTACTTCAGGCAACAAAAGCCCATATATTAACATACATATATGCATTTATAACTTACTAGTCGTCGCCTAGTGGTCGAAATTCGACCGTTATTCATTAAATTTTTAAGTTTGTATATTAATCAAGCTGTGTTTCATTTTAAAACACAGATATCTCATATACAAATTATAAAATACACGTTTTTTTGCCACAAAACAAAAACAAAAAACACAAAATGAAGCAGTAATTATTTGTTCCAGGCTCCGCCTAAATTTTTCCTTCATAAAAGTCTCAATTAGGCATGTTGGGACCCACACTACAAAATATTTAAAATTAACATGTGCCGCGACTCCAACCTTTCAATCCTCAACGTAAGGTTGACTTAACTCTGATGTTCTACACGATCTCCACAGCCTCCATGGAGTAATGCAGTCGGGACACACACAGCTGCGACATAGAATTATGAAATTATGTAGAGTCAAGTTGTAGTATAGCTGCACCACGAATGGGTTGCGTCGATCGGCGAAGAATCAGCTTTCTAAAAAATTATCTCGTAGCAAGAAGTTAAAAAGTTAAAGTTACAGCCTATATACGTCCAACTGCTGGGCATAGGCCCCTCATTCTGAGAGGGTTTTAGAACAAGAAATGTCCGCCGCGCTGCCCCAATGCGTGTTGGCGAACTTCACATGTCTTCGAAATATTTTTTCTTATTTCTCTGACATGCAGGTTTCCTCACGATGTTTTCCTTCACCGCCGAGCACGTGGTTTTTTTTTTCATTTCATTGGTGCCTACGGGGATCAGACCCAGGATGCTCGCGTACTGTGAAACTTATAGCGCGCTAAACATCTGAGCTACCAGGGCTCATTGTTAGTAGCAAGAAACCCTCTTGTTCTTCCCAGGAAAGGGGTATTTCCTGGTCTATGGTGAAAAAAAAAAGATTTTCAACAAATATTATATTTTAAAGTAGTAAAAATCTAATTAAAACGTAGAATAGCATTATAATGCTGTAGAGATTACTATGTTGGATGATGAGAACTGGTGACAGTAATAAGACTATATATAAGGTTAATCTTAGTCTGCAGAGGTGACAACGTATTCTGCATTTTGATTCTTAATATGTGGGCCTAGCATCAATTTACCATCAGGTTGACTATGTGTTTTTCACCGTTACTTACATAAAATAAGGGTGACAAACGAGCACACAGTCCACCTGATGGTAAGTGATTGCTGTTGCCCATAGGCATCTACATCTATCCTCGAATACGTATCAAAATGTAGATGCGTGTTCACCCGTGAGGACTAAGATGGAATGCGTCGTTTCCAGTAAAAAGGGTCTCCGGTTCTCTACACACACCATACGAAACACAGCAGCGTTAGGCTGCTATTTTACGCTGGTATTCTGTGAGAGCGTGGTCCTTCCCCGGTCGAGCCGACCCATTCGTGCTACAACTATACTACTAATATAGCTGCAGCATGGCTCTACCACGTAAAAAATTATTATAATTAGATGTAAACATCTGTGTTTCCGTCCGATTATATTGTAGGTGTCATCGAGGCAAGAGCGGATAGGTTTTTGTTAAGCTTAGTTAGTGCGCTTTATTGTTTTTGGCTGCATCACCACTTCTCGGATAGTAATCATGCACTGGCTTATAATAGTTAAAAAATTAAAAAAAAACATAGTTGGGTACTTAATATTGTCACATTGCAAAAAATATAATTTATTTTTTATTTTCATTCACATTATATAGGATAGAGACCCAATCCGATAAAAAAAACAATAAAAACAAAATTACAATTCACATAAATAAATCTCTGAATACGCTTGATTGTACTTCGCTACTGCAGAATGTCCTTAACCTACGTTTTCACAACTCTTTGTTTGTTTCCCTTTCACCGTGGAAATTGTGGCAGCCTGAGAGAATCCATTGACATTTAAATAAAACAAGTTTTTTCGGATCTTATCGCGAGCACTTTACAGCACCCATGATCACGGGGGCTGAGGTGTTCGATGTCCCAATGATAGTTAACCACGGATACCTCGGGATAAAAAATATTATTATATTTTGTTCCGATCTACGCAGTATGAACTTATAGTATCTTGAAGTATTGCAGTTATATGCTAGGGTTGGGATTTAATTTTACTAATAAAAATGTCTTGTGTTCGCGTAAATACAAGAAATCATTAATCCATTTTCATTTTGTCCCGTGGGTGTCGTAAAAAGTGATTATGGGATAAGCAAAAAGGATCTATGCTTTCCCATAGGCACGAGGAGCGTGTAAAAATACTTAAGACGGGAATTGGGCAGCCGTGTCAAAGGTACAAGACGTCTGGTAATGCGATTATAAATCTGCCTGTTAAACTTGACGACTAAATCAAATTCTGTCATAGACATAGATTCCTATATCTATTTAAAAAAGAGGTTAACAGGAATATTTGTAGTGTTCACTCCAGTTGAGCTTAAATGCTTGTATTAGGAGTGGTTCACGACATTGAGTCCGATGAAGCTGTAAAAGCTAACAGCACTAACATCAAAGAAACTAGGTTAGATTCACGACAGTAGTGTCAAATGGCAGATTTGAACCCGCGACCTTTAAGATTAGTAGTCTGTACCCTTAATAATAAAGCTACTGTCGCTCAGACTAATATCTATCCATGAAAAAAATACTTTGTCACTTCTGAGGTCTAAGATGAGTGAAATGCCTCGTTACTAGTAAAAAGGGTTTCATGCTCTCCTCGCTCACCATTTGTAATACATCGCATTATCCTGCTATTTTGCGATGGTATTGTGCCACTCGAGAATCTCTCTAGACAACTGAAATATTACAATTTTCTTATCCAGCGTATTATAAATGTTCCGGTCCTACAGCGACAAATTGAAAATGTTCATTAGCATAAGGTTTTCTAGACCGTTTCTATTTTAGACTCCGTTACCGTTACAGCCTATTAAAGTCCACTGCAGAACATAGGCCTCCTCATAGATTGCCTCATAGGGGGAATATTTGCTATAGTTGCCACGCTTGGCGAGCGGGTTGATAACCGCAGTTTTAGTGGTTATTAGGAAGTCGCTGCTGCCCATCTGCTGATTATTTTCCCTCTGTCACCTCTTACGACACCCACGGGATGATATGGAGTAGTGGATATTCTTACACCGCCACTACACTGTGATTTACGGGGTTTTAGACTCGTCAAGACAAAATGTGAATAGGTATTTTTAGGTTTACGAGCTTAACTTCTAGAACTGTCTATATTGATTATATTTGGTACATCGATACAGATGGGATCTTGGGCAAAAATTGCTTTATTGATGACTAGCGATCCGCCCCGACTTCGCCTGGATAGGTTCTATTAATGTATCGTTATTTAGATTTAAAACAACCAAAAACGAGAATAATATAACTTATTTTGTGTAAAAATATATAAATAATAAAAATTACACAAAATAAGTTTATTTTGTGTAAATTTTTTTAATTAATTTTAAAACTGATTTTGATGATTTTTTTATTAAATAGGTTATTATACTTCAGGGGTGGTCCCATATAAATTTTCACAAAAATTCCGCCCCTAAGGGTGACAAAATAGAAGATGATTTTTTCAAGAAACTATTTAGACGAAATTGATATTGTGATATTATTTAGTGCATTCAAAAGGTTAAAAACTAACTTTTAAGAAAAACTAATAGTTAACTTCAAACTACTAAAACGAATAAAATAATTTCACATTTTGAAGTCGCTGCTAAGACATATTGTATAGAAGAATATTAGCCCCGACTTCAGAATGTAAAATTTTAGTAGTGTTTTTGGTAGGATGCTAGGTCACTTTAAATCCTTATTAATAATAATTCAGTCAACTGGAAGTGGATAAAACGTAAATTAAAACATTCTAATACATTTATACACACATACAATAGTTATACATTCTGGACGTAGCTGTAACATCATAACCTGTTGATCACAAATTGTCATGACTAAGCGTCTGATATTCAAAAGTAGTCTAGCTAATATAAAGCGTGTAAAAAACGCAATCAACACGAATTGATCATGAGCTGTGATGATCCAAGTCAGAAAACTGGGTTTTTTTATGAAATTATTGTATTGTCATTGGTTCGATTCGGTGGGTGAAAACTAAATTAAAAAATTACATTACATTCATACATTCTTACAGGCTAAGTTTATATAATGTCAGAGTTTAATATAAGACTTTAAGAAAACTTAAACTGAACTGATAGATCTGTCATAAAATTATTGTATTGTCATCGGTTCTTAACAATTCTGCAAAATTTCAATTTATTCCGACGTCTAGATGGGGGAGGAAACTGTATAACAAAATTTCATTTCTGTCATACTTACACACATACACATAGACACATACATATATATAAACAGGATATTAATTTCATGTTTCATATCGATTCGTTGTTTAGTTAGTTATGTCAGATATTTCATACTACGGACCGCCGCGCCGGTGACCTGTGTTGCTCTATGCATATCAGTTGTAGGTTGTGATTAATTACAATAGAATTTTATAGAAATTTCTACCTAGAGTTGATTGCCTTAAGCGTACGTAAGCAAAACTCAATGTAAAATGTAGATAATTTTGGATTATAACCAGCCAATGAAAATAAAAAAAAAATTGTCTGTCGAATTTTAACTGCGTTTTACGAGATGGGAGAACTCCAAATGCGTGGAGCAGTAGCATCACTGTCTTGTTTTACAAGAAAGGTGACAAGACAATGATAAAGAATTATCAGGCCATTTCGCTTCTGAGCCACGTCTATGAGTTGTTTTAGAGAGTCGTCACGAATCGACTGGCGCGGAGACTTGACAAATTTCAACCACACGAGCAGGCTGGGGTTCACGGAGGCTATTTCACCATAAACCACATCCACACTGCAAGGCAAATTATACAGAAGACAAATGAGTATAATCAGCCTCTTTGTCTGGCCTTTGTGGACTATGAGAAAGCCTTTGACTCCATCAAAACTTGGGCTCTTATGAATTCCTTGAAGCGTCTCGAATTGACTGGCGATACATAGATGTCTTGAGACATTTAAATACCATAAGCTCGATGTGCGTCCAAGTACAGGGTGGTCTTACAAAACCTATTCAGTTGCTTCGTGGAGTGAGACAGGGGGACACAATATCCCCGAAACTGTTCACAAATGCACTGGAAGATGTTTTTGAGACGCTAAAGTGGAATGGACGCAGCATCAATATAAACGGTGAACACATCTCACACTTACGCTTTGCTGATGATATTGACGTCACGGTAGAATCGCTGCAGAAACAACAAGACATGCTAATCACCTTAATGAATCCTCCTAACGTGTCGGACTGCGTATGAATTTAAATAAGACGAAAGTCATGTTTAACTGTCACGTTATACCAGACTTGATTATCGTTAATGGTGAGATCCTTGAAGTTGTTCAAGAGTATATCTACCTCAGCCAGAAAAGAGAAAAAACTTCAAGAAAGAAGCCGATAGGCGGATTCAGTTGGGCTGGGCAGCATTCGGGAAGTTTTGTCAGGTGTTCTCGTCGCCCATACCACAAAGCTTGAGGACGAAAGTTTTCGACCAGTGCGTTCTGCCTGTACTCATATATGGTGCCGAAACGTAGACACTAACGGTACGGCTACTCGACAAACTCAAAGTCACCCAGATGGAAAATAGCTCTTTCGAGAGCTCCGAGAGAACTCTGAGTTTCTCCGGTGGATAAGATTCGTAACGAAGAAATCCGCCGGTGAACCATGGCCACCGACGTAGCTTTCCGTATTTGCAGGTAGAAGTGGTATAGAGGGTTGGTCACATCTGTTGCAGAAGCGATAACCGTTGAAGAAGGCGTGACATAGAGTGGAGACGCCTAAACCGATTTGGAAAATTCTTTTTTTGTTTCAAATTGTATACTTCCCGGGTGGTCCCATTTAAATTTTAGCGAAATCGGTTCTCGAGTGGCAGCCTCGTACCGACAGGCGAAGTGTATGGCGTCCCCCCCACTAGATGGAGTGACGACCTGGTAAGACATGCAGGAAGTCAATGGATGCAGGTGGCTCGGGACCGTGCTTTGTGGCATTCCGTGAGGGAGGCCTATGTTCAGCAGTGGACTTGTGAAGGGCTGTAATGATGATGATGTAATGATGTGTTCAAATATCTTGTAAGCAATTTTATGCATGCCATTCATAACGAAGTAGTAAGTAGAATAATTTCAAATTCAGCTAACACCGCTTTGTATTTAAAAACAATTGAATTAGATTGCCTAAACGTTAAGGCAATCTTATTACATTTGCTAGGAGGAAATAAATTGTGTTTAAGCAGACGTAGTATATTAAAGCCGGGTTATATTTAATAAATTCGTATTAGATTCATAGCTTTACAAATTAATGTAAAAATAAATTGATGTTTTATTTGGAAATTTCCATTTTTTTTCTAGAAGTGCGTGCTAAATGGGTACGCAGTCAACGTGATGGTTAGTGGATACTGTCACCCTAAGACATCTATCCACAATTAAAACTCAAAATGCAGAGGGAGGATTTTGCCATAGTTGCCATGCATGGCGGGCGGGTTGGCAATTGCAGTTTTTTTATTATTTTCAGTTGTTGTCAGGAAGACTGCTGCAAATATTCTGCTTAAGTTTCCTTCTGTCGCCTCTTAGGACATCCACGGAACGATGTGGGGTAGTGGATATTCTTACACCACCACTACACGGTTTACATTACACGTTCTGTTACGGAATGGGTTAAATAATTCTTTTTTAAAAAGGGATTTATTAATATTCAGAAAAATGACAGTAAGAAATAATATGAATCGGAAATTTATTTCAACGAAGTTCAAAACCCGACTACTTTCAAATGGTCAAGCGAAATAATCGAAAGATGACATGTGTCGATGCAACATGATTGATATATCAGCATTTATTATTTAATATGAATCTGATTCTTGCCTATTTTCTCTGTAAGTAACACTACCCATCCCCAAGGACTAAGATGTTCGTTACCAGTTAAGAGGGCCTACGGTTCTCATCACTGGCTATACGAAACACATCAGCATTATGGTACGATTTTGCAGTGGTCTATCTTTTATGTAATACAATAATTTTTTGCTGATTTCTCAATTCGACTGTATGTTACGCGATATCTTCGTCAATTATTGTTCTTTATTATATAGGCAAACATAAGTGGTGGTCGATTTAAAAAAAAATCACCCCGGCAATGGCACAAATACCAAAATATGCGTTGAAGTTTTAAATGTAATTAATAAGACGACATTGAGAGCGTGATATACCATAATTCACTCAAAATACAAAAAATATAAAATCATTTCACATTTTGAAGTTAGTAAGACAAAGGGTGTAGAACAATTAAAGCCTCGACCTCAGAGTATAAAATATTTTATTTCTTTTTAGTTCTTTAAAGTCGGCTTTTACTTTTTATTAAAAGTTTTTTTTGCATAAATGTCTGATTAGTTTTAGAGGCCGGGATTCAAATCCAGAGCATATGACGTGTTAGCGAATTACTAATAGTAAGTGACCACTACACGCCGTGGACTTTCATCCACGGCGTGTAGTGGTCATGTTTAAAATACCATACAATGTATTAACGTTGTAGAGTGACATGATAGTGTAGTGGTTAATGCAGCCCATACTGCAACCAACTTTAAACAAAGAAGGATGCATTAGCACCAATGAGAATTAATATGAAATGCCTATTAGCCTGTTAATATACTGGCCCTCTATGCCTTTCAGACAGTCGTGTACGCGCTGCTGCGGCAGTAGAAATAGGTAAAACTTTGCCTTGCGTATGTGGACTATGAGAAAGCCTTTGATTCCGTCGAAATTTGGGCGGTGCTACAGTCCCTTTATAGGTTGACTGTCGGTATATCGAAGTGCTGAAGTGTTTGTACAGCAGGGCTACGATGGCTATCCGAGTACAGAATCAGAGTACGAAACCTATCCACGTACCTAAGCAGTTGGACTCATGTCCGTCTGCTTAGGTAGTCCTATCTCGTGAAACTTAGGCTTCAGCATTTTGATTATTAACCGATGATAGATGAGATGTAAGTGCTTACAGGCCACACTCAGATATTGCTAGTATCTCATCCTTAATTCTATAAATAAAAGAAAAAAATGTAAAACAGGCATAGTGCAGGGATATAATAAGAAAAATACGTTACACGTGTGAAATTTATTTTGTGGCAAAATATATTACGATTGGATATTTAGTTTCATATCATAAGCGTCATATTTTATAAATGGATAAAGTTCCGCAACGCGCGTCATCCTTTTCATATACATTTTCCTTTTTTTTTTGAGAAATAAGTCAGCTCGACCGGGGCAGAATTACGCTTGCAGAATTTCAGCGTAAACGTCATCGTCATTCAATCAATCAATCATGAGCCTTTTAGCCTAAATATTTTCGATTGTTACCTAAATTATTGTGATGTTACAGAATGTAAACATCACAATAATTTAAGTGATTTGGGTGATTATAGGATTATTCGAGGTCCGAAGAGAGGGGGAGGACACGGTAATCCTCGAATGCGGCAACTTGTTCTATCACCGGGAGGGCGACCATCTATCCCAAGGAGGTGTCGAATTTATCGTCAACAAGTCTCTCGTTAACAACGTTGTGAAGATTGGGAGTGTGTCGACGAGGGTTTCGGTATTCGCTGTAGGTCATACAGGTTTACGTACCAACCTCGGCACATCCCGATGAGGAGGTGGAGGAAATGTATCGGGAAATATCTAGAGCCACGCATTCCTCCAAAACCCACTATACAAGGTTAATGGGAGACTTCAACGCAATACTAGGCACAAGAGAGAACGGTGAGCTGAAGGTAGGGAATTTGGAATAGAGCAACGGAACCCAAGAGGCCAGCAGCTGGCCAACTTCATGGAGAAAGAGGGACTCTTTATGATGAACTCTTTCTTCCAGAAGCGGCCCCACACAAAGTGGACCTGGTCGAGCTCCGGCGGTTCGACGAAAAATGGGATTAACTTCATTATAACGATTAGACGGCAACTGTTCAGTGAAGTCTCAGTGATTGCGAGGGTGAAAACTGGAAGCGATCACCGAATGGTTAGAGGCACACTGAACCTAAACGTTAAGTTGGAAAGGTCTCGTCTAATAAAGTCAATGCTTCGTCCCCCTCGTGCTTTGATCCAAAGTCCCGAAACCTTTCAGCTCGAGTTATAAAACCGTTTTCATTGCCTAGAAGACTGCAATGCAGTGGACGATATGAATGACAAGCTCGTAGCTCCTGGAAACTGTCCATGCGGACGGAGCTAAGTTCTGCAAGACCCGCCGCAGAAGAAAACAAAAACTCTCCGATCACACTCTTAATCTCATGGCTGTTAGACGGGAAATGAAGCTGTAGTCTTCAGTAGATTTGACAGCATACAGGCAACTGAACAGACAGATCTCCAAATGCACGCGGCAGGACTTACGCAACTTTAATACTGCTCGTATTGAAGAAGCGATCGAGCGGAACCAGGGCTCCAAAGTCTTTGCTAGAGATCTGTCTACCAGAAAGAGCCAACTGTCGAAGCTGAAGACCGAGTGTGGCAGCGTCGTTTCCTGGACACCTGAGATTTTGAGTGGGATTGAGAGGTTCTATGGGCAGCTGTACACATCATCGTTGGAGCCACACGCAAGTGTGAGTAACAATCCAAGAGCAAGTCTTATCTGACACTATTCTGATGATATTCTGCAAGTCAGTCTGAGCAAGATTAGAATGGCTCTCCAGCATTTTAAAACGGCAAGTCCCCGGGCGAGGATGGAACTACAGTGGAGCTGAAGCTGAAAACCGGTACTTGAAGTCCTTCAGAAGCTCTTTAATTCCGTCCTCCATGGTGGCACTATACCGGAGGCGTAGAGCAGAAGTGCGGTGGTCTTGTCCTTCAAGAAAGGCGACAACGCTCTCTTGAAGAACTTTAGACCGATTTCCCTTCTGAGCCGCGTCTACATGCTATTTTCGAGAGTCATTACGAATCGTCTCGCACGCTGACTCGACGACTTCCAGTCTCCCGAACAAGCCTGTTTCGGAAAAGTCTTTAGGTCCATAGACCACATATATAGCCTTCAGAAAAATTTACGAAAGACAGAGGAGTACTATTTGCCTCTATGTCTGGTGTATGTGGATTATGAGAAAGCCTTTGATTCCGTCGAAATTTGGGCGGTGCTGCAGTCCCTTCAGCGGTGCCAAGTTGACTGTCGGTATATCGTAGTGCTGAAGTGTTGGTACAGTAGGGCTACGATGGCTATCCGTGTACAGAACCAGAGTACGAAACTTATCCAACTGCAGAGAGGTGTAAGACAGGGTGAAGTTATATCCCCGAAACTCTTCACCGCTGCATTGAAAAACGTTTTCAAGCTACTAGGCTGGAAAGGATACGGTATTAATATCAATAGCGAGTACATCACTCACCTTCGATTTGCCGACGGTATAGTCCTTATGACAGAATCACTGAAGGACCTAAGCACTATGCTCAATGACCTTAATAGTGCCTCCCAACGGATTGGTTTTAAGATGACCATGGACAAAACAAAGATCATGTATAAGGTCCATGTCACACCTATGCCGGTAGTTGTTGGGAGTACTAAGCTCAAAGTTGTTGACGAGTATGTTTACCTGGGACAATTAGTCCGACTATGTAAGTCTAACTTCGACCGAGAGGTCTATCGACGGATTCAACTCGGCTGGGCAGCGTTTGGGAAATTACAGCACATCTTCTTGTCAGGTATACCTCAAAACTTGAAAACGAGACTGTACAACCAGTGCGTGTCGTCAGTGATGACTTATGGAACTGAGAAGTGGTCCTTCACTGCTGGCCGTATGAGGAAGTTCAAGGTCACTTACCGAGCTATAGAGAGGTCTATGCTCGGGGTTTCCCTGCGTGATAAACTTAGAAATGTGGATATCCGCAGTAGAACCAGACTGACCGACATAGTCCAACGGATTAGTAGGCTAAAGCTGTAGTGGCAATGGGCCGGCCATATAGCTCGAAGAACCGACAACCGATTGGGAAAAAGATTCTCGAATGGCAGCCTCGTACCGGTAGGCAAAGTGTAGGGCGACCCCCCACTAGATGGTATGATGACCTACCTGGTAAGACATGCAGGAGGTCGATGGATGCAGGTCTTACCAGGACATAGACTCAGGACCATGCTTTGTGGCATTCCTTGGGGGAGGCCTATGTTCAGCAGTGGACTTGTGAAGGGCTGTAATGATGATGATGATGATGATTACAGAATGTCTCTTGTCTCTTGGCATGGGCCTCCTCTAACATCTTCCATTGCTTTCTATCTCTAACAACCCTTCTCCAGCTGGGACCGGCTGGAACAGTAATTTTTCCAGCTGTTTGCTATTTTTTTCTTTGGTAGATTAGTCTTTGAGTAAGATGATTTGTTATAAGTAAATTTACTCTTCTACGTAATCGAGAAGATGGTTGTTAATTTTGATCTCTCGTTTTTCGCTGTTTGTTAAAGTTTAGCTAGTCGATATCATCATTACAGCCTATCAAAAATAACTGCTGATTACAGGCCTCCCCCATAGGTTTCCTTATGGGGGGTTGGATATTATTATCATAGTTACAACACTTGACAGTGAATTATTTCCTTGTTGAATTTCATGGTCTTCTATTAATTTACGGCATAATGTTTATGTTAATGTCGCGAACTTTTGGTTCACTGGCCCCACAGAATATTGATCGTCGCCATTAAATCGATGTTAATATTTTTTCACGTTCGAGTAGATTTCAAAATTTCATAAATTTAGTTCTTTTACGATGAACGTGAGAAGAACTACAACCAATTTATGACCGGGAGTAAAAATATATTTGCCTTGTCGTGGCAACGAAAGAGAACCCACTACCCCATATCATTAGGTACACCGTGGGTGTCGTAAGAGATAACAGATCAGCAGTATCTTCCTGATAACAGCTTAAAATAATAAATAGCTACGGTTGCCAACAAAAACGGCATAAACAACCTATTTGACAATCTATGCTATGGCTGTAATGATGACGACGATGAGTTCTACTCATCTTCGCTATTAATGGAAACAAAACAGGCATCTCTGAAAAACTGAAAATATGAATGAAGTAAAAACTGCCCAGTTAAAATTAAGTCTGCATACAACCTATTACTTAGCCCAGGCCGCAGTGGGTTACGAGTAAGGGCAAAAAAGAGTTCAATGCGCTGATGGGTGCGGGATAAGGGACTTCACATATAAAAATATTTTCTGAAATATTTTTTTAGCTTCTCGATAGCATAGGATCGAATATGGTTAGCTTATGTACTACGAACTTTACTTTTGGATTGGTTCGATTACTGGCTTTGATAAGTGACTTTCAGTGTAATAAACTGTTTTATAAGTCTAAAAAGTAAAGTACATACGTCCAATAGTACGGTCGTACACGTTTTGCTAACGTACCATAATATCTTAAGCGAGCTACACGGCTCTTCTATTTGTTTAAATAAAATTCATAAGCACTGAAAAAATCTTTTGCATCATAGTTGGAACACATACTTAGTAATAAGTCATCCAACGATGCCACAACTATAACATCAAATAGAGATAAAAATATCACAGTGCACTTAATTTTCAATTACTAAATCGGATAACTTAAATTTTTCAAACGTGGTAGAGTCATGCTGTAGCTATATTAGGGTCGCAGCACAAATGGGTCGGCTCGACCGGGGTAGGACCACGCTCTCACAGAATACCAGCGTAAAATAGCAGCTTAATGCTGCTGTGTTTCGTATGATGAGTGTAGAGAATCGAAGACCCTTTTTACTGGAAACGAGGCATTCCATATTGTCCTCAGGGGTGACAACGCATCTGCATTTTAATTCTTAATTGAGCATAAATGTAGATGTATATGGGCTACAGCATCCACTTTTTTTATTCTATAAGACAGCATTCACTCACTGGTGGACTGTGTGTCCATCAGGTGGACTGTGTGGTCGTTTGTCACCCTATTCTATAAAAAAATGGCCACTGGTCTGGATTATTTAAGTCTGACCATTCTATGTTATTTTATCTGTTATTTATTATTAGTTTATATAGCATTAAGTAGATGGCACCGTAATTAGAATGTCAACGTTTGTCGATTTAACTTCCATCTACAATAGGTCCATTCACGTTTGGCCATATCATACGAAAGCAACTATCTAGAAATATCAACGCCAGTAAGTCGAAGTGTATATATGTATTATTATTATATATATTAAGAATAATGTTTGTTTGTTTGTTCGTATTTTTTGCGCTGCCATACTGTTCATGGCATTGCGGTAAAACTTTGTCAACTTATTGCTTGCACTTGCGCGAAGGTTTTTAGGCATAGTACAATTAATTTACAGTAGGTGGTGCGCATATCGTACCATACAAATTTATTTAAAAGTTATAATATTTCTTGCTTGACCAAATCGATGAATAGAAATCGTTTGAAGATATTAATAACTAAACAAAACGTTACTATTTCATGATACGTGGCCATGCTGCAGCTATATTACTGGTATAGTTGTAGCACGAATGGGTCGGCTCGACCGGGGAAGGACCGCTCTCACAGAATACCAGCGTAAAATAGCAACTTAACTGCTGTGTTTCGTATGGTGAGTGTGAGAACCGGAGACCCTTTTACTGGAAAAGAGCATTCCATCTTAGTCCTCACGGGTGACAACGCATCTGCATTTTGATTCTTTATTGAAGATAGATGTAGATGTCTATGGTCACAACAACCACTTACCATCAGGTGGACTGTGTGCTCGTTTGTATGACGATATCATTAAATCGTTTTTCACCATAGCGGCATTGATAGCGTATTTATTAACAGAAACAGAACTTTTAACAGAATTGACATCACTTTATACCTTATTGATATAATAAATAAATGTTCGTTTCTATCGCTAATATTACTAGATAGTATTGTTTTGGCTTTCATTATTTCATCTAATAATAGCGCCATCTACTTACTTCTAAATAAACTTAAATAGCAAGTCACTGATACAATTAAATAATAGAATGCTACTGAATATACGATGTAAATAATTGAATAATTTACATTACATTCATCCCGCGTTGGAATCAGCGCAGCGAACACTTTGCTAAAACTCGCTGCGGCCTGTGCCCGTAGTAACATGTATATAGCTGCTACTTTTACTTTTCATGGGGCAATACATATATGCAGTTTTATTACATTCATATTTTCGGGTATGTTACTTTTTTGTTTTCACTCTACCGTAAATAAGGGTTGCAAAGATGAGTAGAACTCATTATCGTCAGCCTATCAAAAGTTCACTGAAATGAACATAGGCCTCCCCCATAAATTGTCAAGTAGCTGGATATTTGCTATAGTTGCCACACTTGGTAGGCGAGTTGGCAACCGCAGCTATTATTATTTTGATCTGTTATCAGGAAGATGATGCTGCCCATCTCCTGTTTGTTTTCCTATGTCGCCTCTTACGATGGGACGGTATGAGGTGGAAGATTCTCTTTCATCGCCACAACAAGGCGAACATTTTTCTACTCCCGTTCATAAGTGTATTGCTTCTCACGTTTAATGTAAATAAAATTTATAAGGAATAAAACAAATTTTAAGGATTTTATCGCGTTTAATTTTAACTTTTTTAATTTCCGATGTTTTGGGCATTTTACAGCACCCATGGTCACGGGAGGAGCGGGAGGACTGAAGTGTTTGACGACTTGATGTCATAGTTAAAATAGAATAGAATAAGAATGGAATATAATAGAATGAATGCAGTAGTATGCTTGGGTTTGAATTTAATTTTATTAATTATGGGGTCCTTAGCAGATAGCACTCAGCCATCTTCCCTATTAAAATTAGGATATTTTTAATTTCAATAGCCTCGCAAATCATCATTGGTAGGGATCGGTGTTATATTTTAAGGATTTGTTGTCTATCAGACGATACTAAACATGTTGACATACTTTAGACTTCCCGGAGCTTCGGTGCTTCACATCAACGATATGTTCTTTTACTCGGGTTTTTATGGAACTTTCATCCAAGATGCGTAAAAAAACCCGACATAAAAAAAAGTTTAAATTAATCGTGATAAAATCCGCAACATTAGTTTTATTCCATGTTTGTATTCATTATTATATAACTGCATTTAAAAATATATAAAAATATAAAAAATTGTAGGTTACGCGAACACGTGAATATATGTCTAGAAACAGACATATATACACGTGTTCCTGTAGCATATTATATCTATGCCAATTACCAATCGTCTTTTAGAATGAAAAAAAATCTTTGACAGACATAGAGACACAGACACCGAGGTGACTCTAAAAGTGATCGAATTTTTCTAAATTTGGCACGGAACAGCATTTAATGATGCTCCTAATCCAAGCTCACATGAGTGAAGCCGGGTAAAAAGCTAGTTAGATAATAATTAAATCATTCACAAATTATTTATAATAGTGATATATTACATTTTTCCTGTATTTAGGGAAAGTATCATGAAAAATATCGACAGTAGGCAACACACCACAGAGTGAATTATAGGTGTCACACATTCGCGGTACCGGGGCGTATGACCCCATGTTAGTCCTGGATTGAGGAGTGTGTAACAATTTTGTTATTAGACGACGAGGGATATTGTATGGTACAATTAGGAGAAATATTGTAGTAGTTTACAGCAGGCAGTCCGTCCGTTTACTATTTTATATAATACCAACAGGTCGTGAATTTTTCTCCTACTATTCAGGGAAAGTATTTCAAAAAATGCCAATCGCTGTTCGTAGGGACGCCTATGTGAAATTCCACTACATATGAAGGCAAGATGTCTTGTAAAGGCTCTCTGAATACCTTCTATTCTTTGGAAGTGCACAGCGTATGTTGGGTTCCATATTGTACTCGCATATTCCAGTTGGCTCCTTACTAGGATGTTAAAAAGTAAGATTTTAGTGCTTATTTGAAAGCCTCTGGTATTGCGTTTTAGGAAGCCCAGACAATCATATTTATATGAGAAACGTAGGTGAGTTTCATGTCCAACATAGCACCTAGGTCTCTCATTTCACCTACTTCTGTGAGCATATTACCTTTAAGACTATAGGAAGTAGTGAAAGGCTTCTTTTTCTTAGTAAACTTGATATAGAAACATTTTTTGGGATTTAACATCATATAGTTTGCCTTACATCATTCTACCAGTCGGTCAAGATCATCTTGCAGAAGTAAAGAGTCAAAATTTGTTGATATCACTCTCGAGAGTTTCAGGTCGTCTGCAAACAAGGAAACGTAGCTTGCCTTTAGCGTACTCGTGACATCATTTATAGATAGCGAGAACAATATTGGCCCCAGATGAGAACCCTGAGGTATGTCAGATTCTGCGTAGTACGTTTGCGATTCATAACCCCCCACCGCCACCAACTGTTTTCTTTTATCTAGGTATGAAGTAAGCCAAGCAAGTAATGACCCATGAATTCCTGTGGCTTCAAGTTTGCTCAGTAATAAGGCATAGTTTACCTTATCAAAGGCGCTAGACAAATCAGTGTAAATGACATCCACTTGGCATCCCTTGTCAACCTCGCGCGAAATTGTGAAATAAATGAGATATGGTTCGTTTCGGTAGAACGGCCCTTTCGAAAACTGTGCTAAGAATCACTTAAGTTGGCTTCAATGTGATGAGTTAGGAATGGACACACAGTCGCCTCAAACAATTTTGAAAAAGAAGAAAGTATAGAGATAGGTCTGTAATTTGTTACTGACGATACATCACCCTTTTTATGTATTGGTATGACCCGAGAATTTTTCCATTTCGGACTTGGTCAAGGTATATCATGATATGGTCAAAAACATTGTTAAGATTCATGAAATGCCACTACGTATACATAACGTTATTTCGTATAAGATAGATTAGAATATTTATTTTATGGCAATAATGGTTATCCTCATTTTTTATTTTTAAGGATTGATCACTCAAATCTGTTAAATTACAGAAAAAAAAGCTGAAAACGTAAGCGGAAAATAGCACCATGAAATTCTTTTGAGAATAAAGATAAACATGAAGGCCATGGCAGATATCATGGCTTTGCGTCAGATAAGTCACTGGATGCAAAGAGCTTATCGTTTTACGCCTGTCGGGATGTTCACTGCTACATTATAAATAATTATCGTGGCACTCAGTTAAATATTGGTCCGATACTTACGTAGTGTATATTTGTATATTATAATAATTATTATAAATTACACTATAATTATTATACTATGTACTAGTGTCAAATTAGTTAGTGTTACCATTACAGCCTATAAAAGTCCACTGCTGAACATAGACATCTCCCATAGATTGCCGCATAGGAGGGATATTTGCCATAGCTGCCACGCTTGGCAGGTGGGTTAGCAACCACAGTTTTATTTTTAGTCGTTATTAGGAAGACGCTGCTGCCCACCTCCTGACTTGTTTCCTTTTGTCGCCTTTTACGATACCCACGGGATGATATAGGGTAGCTACATGGTGGTTAAGAAGTTAAGTTGAGAATTAGTTAGTGTATATAATAATAATTATGTACACATTAACTTAGGGCACGTAGAGCCTTTCGTCACGCGCCTGATCTCTTCGATCGTGCCGAATTTCAAACCCAACGGATTAAGGAATAGAGCGTGTGCCTGACTTGCGCAGATGACAAGTCTCCGTTTCGACCGCAGTGATCCTCGTGAAATTCGATCTAAATGACGTTATAGTTAGTTATTATATATATCTATATAGATAAATATAACAGTAAAGAAGTAACAGTCCATATAAGTCCAACTCGTGGGCACAGCGTTCCTAATTACTACGAGGGTTGGCGTAATTAGTCTGCCCTTCTCCAGTTTGTGTAGACGGACTTCAAGTCTTCAAAATAATTTAATACTTCAGACAGGTTTACTTACGATGTTTTCCTTCACCGCTGAGCATGTGGGAATTCTGCTTTTAAAATTGCAATTAACAAATTCACAACTTACTGGAAATATATACTTTGTTGAGGTAACATGATAAACATATTTGAAAAATGCATACAGATAAATGAAATATTTTATATCCTGTCAATCTTTACAAGATAATAGTATATAAAGGGCTTGATAATACAATTAATAATCAAAAAGCGGTATTGAGGAAACAAGTAAAGTAAAAAAGTAAAGTTACAGCCTATATACGTCCCACTGCTGGGCACAGGCCTCCTCTCATTTCTGAGAGGGTTTTAGGGCAAGAAAATGTCCGCCGCGCTGCCCCAATGCGTGTTGGCGAACTTCAGATGTCTTCGAAATATTTTTTTTATTTCTCCGACATGCAGGAAACAAGATGTATAAATATTCTAGAATTGTATTCTGCTCTTAGAGTAATTACATACATAAGTAATTAGTTATTTATGTAATTACTCTACCTACATAAGTAATTAATAATTTATGTTATTACTCTAAGATCCTGCTAGTAAAGGACAGAAATAACTTTTATTTTTCTGAAATTTCTTAAGTTTTTTTGTGGATAAATTTTTGAAAGGAGCGTGCGTAGAGCATACTTGTGTGAATATAGTTACTATAATAGGAACTATTACTATTAGATACTATTATAAGAATTTAAAAATAGCGGTTGGTTATTCGTTGGTTTTCTAAAACTAACATGGTTCATTGGAGACTCTCTCTTACTGAAGTCCAATATGTGTTGTGCGATTTAATGGTCTCATTAGATGTAATTCAAGTGGTTTTTTTTTCTGAAAATGTGAATATGATTCTGGTATTATAAATATCTCTAAATGTGAATAATAATAATAATATCCTCCACACCGAATTTTGCTCGACGGCCAGTCTCAATGAAGACTAGCCAACTGCACAGGACATGATTATAGTGCCCGATTGTATGCGCCATGCATTCTCTATTTCCTCATTCTCCGATGGGATGGCAAATAGACACGACCGGAGACAGATCAGGCGCAGGACCAACGGCTTTACATGCTTTTCGAAGCACGGTGGTGAGACACCGCTGACTTCCTGACTCCGGTCAGCTACTGAGAATTTCTTGGCAGAAAAAGTCGATAACTGTTTTTTGTTGGCCCAACCCGCGACTCGAACCCGGGAATTCATGAGCAGCAATTTAGCGTTTACGACCACTGGACCAACGTGGCAGTCAATAGTCTAATTTGATACATGATTCATTAAAATATGTTATGAAAACACTTACACCTCGTTCCCTAGAGGTTTCGTCCGAATAAAAAGTGTCAATTCAACTTTTTAAGATATCTATTATATATTTTCTTTGATATTATTGATAATTTGTCTTAAAATAAGTGAACGAAATTATTCGCAAAAAATAATTAAATCAATTTTAATTAAAATTACTTGCGACCAAATTTTGATATGCAACCCAGCAAATTCGTATTCCTCTATTAAAAATTGTTCACAAAATTTGTATTTACTTCAAAACATGTCTGGATGGGCCTAGTAATCACGCGAAGGGATCTCTGACTATCAAGGGACACGAAGCTCATCACGGGGCTTTATGTTTGATACGTCGCCGTAGGTTGACAAGTTGAGTGTAATAAGTACACTTGTTGAGTGCAGGCAACTATGATCTATACGTCTATACAAATAAATAAGATTGAAGTTTCTGTTTGTAATGTCAAAATAACAGCATTTTACTAAATGCATATAAAGTTATATACGATACTTATAACAACTTTTAAAATTTTTGTCTCTCTGTCTGTTTGTTCCGGCTAATCTACGAGACGGCTGGGCGGATTTGACGGGACTTTCACTGGCAAATTATCATAAGGAGTAACAAAAACTTCAAATCCAACTGTAATGAATTCCATGCGTGCAAGTTGCAGGGAACAGCTAGTAAATTATAATAAATTAACTATAAAAGAACATAGCCCAATGTATCGTAAGCTGAAGTGACAATGGGTCGGCCATAAAGTTTGAAAAATCCACTACTGATTTCCCCAACGGTTGTCAGTTATATAATAAATTAAAAAAAAAAAACGTATTTTATAAAAGGATTGATGCAAAGTAACTTTAAAGGTTTCTCACTTTCCATTAAAACAACATTTCCGCCTCAGTAAACATTTTCGTAAATAGATGCTAAAATATTCCAAAAGCGTGAGAAAATTTTGCATTCTTCATTAATTTGAACGTAGAAAAGACTACTGACTTTTTAAATTCAGACCTTAAAATATTTGTTATGGTATGTTACACATGTTTTAATATATATATATATATATATATATATATATATATATATATATATATATATATATATATATATATATATATATATCGGTTGGTGGATTCTTTTACGCCGCAACTACACCAATATTACCGTACAAAACTATGTATACGACATTAAGCTGCTATTTTATGCTGTTATTCTGTGAGAGCCAGTCAGAGTCGACCTAGTCTACAAAATCAACAAATTACTTACTTATCACTACGACTCTCCTTAGCTATAACAATAGTGAAAACAGCATGACTACTTGAAGCTTGGTTCATAGCAGTGGATCCTGTTACTCGACCAATAGCAATAATACACAAAATATAGCTGCAACATAACTCTACCAATGCAATACCTAGGCCTGTTTTATATTTTTAGTATATGTACAACAGGCCTAGTAAAATAGAGTTGTAAAAGAATTGCTACAACGTCTACAAGTAATAACGTAATGAGAAAATGTCAGATTGGATTTCGATGTTTTATTGCCGTATAACACTTTATCTGGCTTTTAAGCCTTTTAATTGTAAAAGGGACAACAGGGGTAGGAGGCATCTATACAAATAAATAAAATTGGAGTGTCTGTTTGTAATGTCAAAATAACAGCTTTTCACTAAATATATGAAAGTATATACGGTACTTATAACAAAACACATTTTTTATTTTTGTCTGTCTGTCTCTCTGTTTGTTCCGGCTAATCTCCGGAACGGCTGGACCGATTTTGAAGAGACTTTCACTGGCAGACAGCTGATGTTATAAGGAGTGACTTAGGCTACTTTTATTTAAGATAAATAATATGGGTTCCGCGCAAAAATTAAAACCTAAATTACACGCAGGCGAAGTCGCGGGGACAGCTAATAATTAAATATAATGTTGTAATATTTTAAGAATTAACTTTATGATTAGTTATGCATTTATTAATTTAGCTCTTTTGAATTGTAAAACGAAAAACGGTGTGGAAGGCTAAAGCAACATAAATAATAAATATTCTCAATAAATAGTCAGTGAGAAAACGCAACCAGTGGTCTTGGCACTGAACCGCAGGGAGTAGGAGTGTGTTAACTTAAGTTTTAGTTTTAGTTTTTCATTGTTTTTGTACCTGAGGTCATTTGCCAACCTGACCGGTTGGCAAATGGCCTCAAACTTTCAATAATGTTATATTGTGAGAATTAAGTATACATTTAAATTAAAACAACACATATTTACAATTCTACAATTAAAATAGAATTAAAATAGGTACCCATATACTAAATTGGTAAAGATAGCAGATTTTAGTCGGGATATAGTATTAATTATGTATAATTTCCCCAGCGTAAGTTTCCTGACTACATAATGACGTCATGCCCGCTTAGACTGACAAAGTTTCTGCGTTTGCATTGACCAAGCTTTTATAATTTTGTAGTATAATTCATGTCACCCACTGTTTATTCTATAAGACAGCATTCACTTACTGGTGGACTGTGTCCATCAGGTAGACTGTGGTCGTTTGTCACACTATTCTATAAAAATGGCCACTTGTCTGGATTATTTAAGCCTGACAATTTTTGATGCTGCAAGAATAAATATCCAGTAGCATTCTATGTTATTTTATCTGTTATTTATTATTAGTTTATATAGCATTAAGTAGATGGCACCGTAATTAGAATGTCAACGTTTGTCGATTTAACTTCCATCTACAATAGGTCCATTCACGTTTGGCCATATCATACGAAAGCAACTATCTAGAAATATCAACGTCAGTAAGTCGCAGTGTATATATGTATTATTATTATATATATTAAGAATAATGTTTGTTTGTTCGTATTTTTTGCGCTGCCATACTGTTCATCGGATTGCGGTAAAACTTTGTCAACTTATTGCTTGTACTTGCGCGAAGGTTTTTAGGCATAGTACAATTAATTTACAGTAGGTGGCGCGCATATCGTACTGTACAAATTTATTTAAAAGTTATAATATTTCTTGCTTGACCAAATCAATGAATAGAAATCGTTTGAAGATATTAATAACTAAACAAAACGTTGCTATTTCATGATATGTTCATATGACGATATCATTAAATCGTTTTTCACCGCTAGCGGCATTGATAGCGTATTTATTAACAGAAACAGAACTTTTAATAGAATTGACATCACTTTATACCTTATTGATATAATAAATAAATGTTCGTTTCTATCGCTAATATTACTAGATAGTATTGTTTTGGCTTTCATTATTTCATCTAATAATAGCGCCATCTACTTACTTCTAAATAAACTAAAATAGCAAGTCACTGATACAATTAAATAATAGAATGCTACTGAATATACGATGTAAATAATTGAATCATTTACATTACATTCATCCCGCGTTGGAATCAGCGCAGCGAACACTTTTTTGGGCAAAACTCTGCGGACTTTGCCCAGTAGTAAGCTGCTACTTTTTTACTTTTCATGGGGCAATATAAGGAGTTTTTATTATATTCATATTTTCGGGTATGTTACTTTTTTGTTTTCACTCTACCGTAAATATTAAGGGTTGCAAAGATGAGTAAAACTCATTATCGTCAGCCTATCAAAAGTCCACTGAAATGAACATAGGCCTCCCCCATAAATTGTCAAGTAGTTGATATTTGCTACAGTTGCCACACTTGGTAGGCGAGTTGGCAACTGCAGCTATTATTATTTTGATCTGTTATCAGGAAGATGATGCTGCCCATCTCCTGTTTGTTTTCCTATGTCGCCTCCTAAGATGGGACGGTATGAGATGGCGGATTCTCTTTCATCGCCACAACAAGGCGAACATTTTTCTACTCCCGTTCATAAGTGTATTGCTTCTCACGTTCACTGTAAATAAAATTTATTATATTATAATTTTAACTTTTTTATTCACCGATGTTTTGGGCACTTTATAGCAACCATGGTCACGAGAGGAGCGGGAAGACTGAGGTGTTTGACGACTTGATGTCATATTTAAAATAGAATAGAATAAGAATAGAATATAATAGAATGAATGCAGTAGTATACTTGGGTTTGAATTTAATTTTATTAATTATGGGGTCCTTAGCAGATGGTAGCACTCAGCCATCTTCCCTATTAAAATTAGGATATTTTTAATTGCAATAGCCTCGCGAATCATCATTGGTAGGAATCGGTGTTATATTGTAAGGATTTGTTGTCTATCAGATCCGATATAATGGTTGGGACGATACTAAACACGTTGACATACTTTAGACTTCCCGGAGCTTCGGTGCTTCACATCAACGATATGTTCTTTTACTCGGGTTTTTATGGAACTTTCATCCAAGATGCGTAAAGAAACACCACATAAAAAAAGTTTAAATTAATCGTGATAAAATCCGTAACATTAGTTTTATTCCATGTGTTGTATTCATTATTATATAACTGCATTTAAAAAATATATAAAAAATATAAAAAATTGTAGGTTACGCGAACACGTGAATATATGTCTAGAAACAGACATATATACACGTGTTCCTGTAGCATATTATATCTATGCCAATTACCAATCGTCTTTTAGAATGAAAAAAAATCTTTGACAGACATAGAGACACAGACACCGAGGTGACTCTAAAAGTGATCGAATTTTTCTAAATTTGGCACGGAACAGCATTTAATGATGCTCCTAAATTCAAGCTCATGCGAGTGAAGCCGCGGGTAAAAAGCTAGTTAGATAATAATTAAATCATTCACAAATTATTTATAATAGTGATATATTAAATTTTTCCTGTATTTAGGGAAAGTATCATGAAAAATATCGACGGTAGGCAACACACCACAGAGTGAATTATAGGTGTCACACATTCGCGGTACCGGGGCGTATGACCCCATGTTAGTCCTGGATTGAGGAGTGTGTAACAATTTTGTTATTAGACGACGAGGGATATTGTATGGTACATTTAGGAGAAATATTGTAGAAGTTCACAGCAGGCAGTCCGTCCGTTTACTATTTTATATAATACCAGCAGGTCGTGAATTTTTCTCCTACTATTCAGGGAAGGTATTTCAAAAAATGCCAATCGCTGTTCGTAGGGACGCCTATGTGAAATTCCACTACATATGAAGGCAAGATGTCTTGTAAAGGCTCTCTGAATACCTTCTATTCTTTGGAAGTGCACAGCGTATGTTGGGTTCCATATTGTACTCGCATATTCCAGTTGGCTCCTTACTAGGGTGTTAAAAAGTAAGATTTTAGTGCTTATTTGAAAGCCTCTGGTATTGCGTTTTAGGAAGCCCAGCATCTGAGCAGCTTTCTTTACAATCATATTTATATGAGAAACGTAGGTAAGTTTCATGTCCAACATAACACCTAGATCTCTCATTTCACCTACTTCTGTGAGCATATTACCTTTAAGACTATAGGAAGTAGTGAAAGGCTTCTTTTTCTTAGTAAACTTGATATAGAAACATTTTTTGGGATTTAACATCATATAGTTTGCCTTACATCATTCTACCAGTCGGTCAAGATCATCTTGCAGAAGTAAAGAGTCAAAATTTGTTGATATCACTCTCGAGAGCTTCAGGTCGTCTGCAAACAAGGAAACGTAGCTTGCCTTTAGCGTACTCGTGACATCATTTATAGATAGCGAGAACAATATTGGCCCCAGATGAGAACCCTGAGGTATGTCAGATTCTGCGTAGTACGTTTGCGATTCATAACCCTCCACCGCCACCAACTATTTTCTTTTATCTAGGTATGAAGTAAGCCAAGCAAGTAATGACCCATTAATTCCTGTGGCTTCAAGTTTGCTCAGTAATAAGGCATAGATTACCTTATCAAAGGCGCTGGACAAATCAGTGAAAATGACGTCCACTTGGCATCCATTGTCAACCTCGCGCGAAATGTGTGAAATAAATGAGATCGAATTGTTCTACCGAAACGAACCATCGTTTCGGTAGAACGGCCCTTTCGAAAACTGTGCTAAAATCACTTAAGTTGGCTTCAATGTGATGAGTTAGGAATGACACACAGTCACCTGAAACAATTTTGAAAAGAAGAAAGTATAGAGATAGATCTGTAATTTGTTACTGACGATACATCACCCTTTTATGTTTTGGTATGACCGAGAATTTTTCCATTTCAGACTTGGTCAAGATGATATGGTCAAAAACATAGTTAAGATTCATGAAATGCCACTATACATAATGTTATTTCGTATAAGATAGATTAGAATATTTATTTTATGGCAATAATGGTTATCCTCATTTTTTATTTTTAAGGATTGATCACTCAAATCTGTTAAATTACAGAAAAAAAAGCTGAAAACGTAAGCGGAAAATAGCACCATGAAATTCTTTTGAGAATAAAGATAAACATGAAGGCCATGGCAGATATCATGGCTTTGCGTCAGATAAGTCACTGGATGCAAAGAGCTTATCGTTTTACGCTTGTCGGGATGTTCACTGCTACATTATAAATAATTATCGTGGCACTCAGTTAAATATTGGTCCGATACTTACGTAGTGTATATTTGTATATTATAATAATTATTATAAATTACACTATAATTATTATACTATGTACTAGTGTCAAATTAGTTAGTGTTACCATTACAGCCTATAAAAGTCCACTGCTGAACATAGACATCTCCCATAGATTGCCGCATAGGAGGGATATTTGCCATAGCTGCCACGCTTGGCAGGTGGGTTGGCAACCGCAGTTTTTATTTTTAGTCGTTATTAGGAAGACGCTGCTGCCCACCTCCTGACTTGTTTCCTTTTGTCGCCTTTTACGATACCCACGGGATGATATAGGGTAGCTACATGGTGGTTAAGAAGTTAAGTTGAGAATTAGTTAGTGTATATAATAATAATTATGTACACATTAACTTAGGGCACGTAGAGCCTTTCGTCACGCGCCTGATCTCTTCGATCGTGTCGAATTTCAAACCCAACGGATTAAGGGAATAGAGCGTGTGCCTGCGACTTACGCAGATGACTAGTCTCCGTTTCGACCGCAGTGATCCTCGTGAAATTCGGTCTAAATGACGTTATAGTTAGTTATTATATATATCTATATAGATAAATATAACAGAAAAGTAAAGTAACAGCCCATATACGTCCAACTCGTGGACACAGCGTTCCTTTAATTACTACGAGGGGTATGGCGTAATTAGTCTGCCTCCCTTTTCCAGTTTGTGTAGACGGACTTCAAGTCTTCAAAATAATTTAATACTTCAGACAGGTTTCCTTACGATGTTTTCCTTCACCGCCGAGCATGTGGTAATTCAGCTCTTAAAATTGCAATTAACAAATTCACAACTTACTGGAAATATATACTTTGTTGAGGTAACATGATAAACTTATTAGAAAAATGTTCATTGGATACTCTCTCTTACTGAAGTCCAATATGTGTTGTGCGATTTAATGGTCTCATTAGATGTAATTCAAGTGGTTTTTTTTTCTGAAAATGTCGATATGATTCTGGTATTATAAATATCTCTAAAATGTGAATAATAATAATAATATCCTCCAGACCGAATTTTGGTCACGACGGTCAGTCTCAATGGAGACTAGCCAACTGCACAGGACATGATTATAGTGCCCGAGTGTATGCGCCATGCATTCTTTATTTCCTCATTCTCCGATGGGATGGCAAATAGACACGACCGGAGACATATCAGGCCCGGAGGAAGGCGAAGCACGGTGGTGAGACACCGCTGATTTCCTGACTCCGGTCAGCTTCTGAGAATTTCTTGGCAGAAAAAGTCGATAACTGTTTTTTGTTGGCCCAACCCGCGACTCGAACCCGGGAATTCATGAGCAGCAATTTAGTGTTTACGACCACTGGACCAACGTGGCAGTCAATAGTCTAATTTGATACATGATTCATTAAAATATGTTATGAAAACACTTACACCTCGTTGCCTAGAGGTTTCGTCCGAATAAAAAGTGTAGTTCAAACTTTTTAAGATATCTATTATATATTTTTCTTTGATATTATTGATAATTTTTCTTAAAACAAGTAAACGAAATTATTCGAAAAAAATAATTAAATGAATTTTAATTAAAATGACTTGCGACCAAATTTTGATATGCAACCCAGCAAATTCGTATTCCTCTATTAAAAATTGTTCATAAAATTTGTATTTACTTAAAAACATGTCTGGATGGGCTTAGTAATCACGCGAAGGGATCTCTAACTATCAAGGGACATGAAGCTCATCTGTTTGTTCCGGCTAATCTACGAGACGGCTGGACCGATTTTGACGGGACTTTCACTGCCAAATAGCTGATATTATAAGGAGTAACTTAAAACCCTTGAAATCCAATTGTAATGAATTCCATGCGTGCGAAGTCGCGGGGAACAGCTAGTAAATTATAATAAAGTAACTATAAAAGAACATAGCCCAATGTATCAGTAAGCTGAAGCGACAATGGGTCGGCCATAAAGTTTGAAAAATCGACTACTGATTTCTCCAACGATTGTCAGTTATATAATCTAAATTAAAAAAAAAAACGTATTTTATAAAAGAATTGATGCTTAAAGTAACTTTAAAAGTTTCTCACTTTCCATTAAAACAACATTTCTGCCTCAGTAAACATTTTCGTAAAGTAGATGCTAAAATATTACAAAAGCGTGAGAAAATTTTGCATTCTTCATTAATTTGAACGTAGAAAAGACTACTGACTTTTTTTTAAAATTCAGACCTTAAAATATTTGTTATGGTATGTTACACGTGTTTTAATATATATGGGTTGGTGGATTCTTTTACGCCGCAACTACACCCAATATTACTGTGTACAAAACTATGTATACGACATTAAGCTGCTATTTTATGCTGTTATTCTGTGAGAGCCAGTCGAGTCGACCTATTTACCTGTTACATATATCACACATATCAGGTAGTCTACAAAATCATCAAATTACTTACTTATCACTACGACTCTCCTTAGCTATAACAATGGTGAAAACAGCATGACTTCTACTTGAAGCTTGGTTCATAGCAGTGGATCCTGTTACTCGACCAATAGCAATAATACAACCAAAATATAGCTGCAACATAACTCTACCAATGCAATGCCTAGGCCTGTTTTATATTTTTAGTATATGTACAACAGGCCTAGTAAAAATTAGAGTTGTAAAGGAATTTGCTACAACGTCTACGAAGTAATAACGTAATGAGAAAATGTCAGATTGGATTTCGATGTTTTATTTCCGTATAACACTTTATCTGGCTTTTTAAGCCTTTTGAATTGTAAAAAGGGACAACGGGGTAGGAGGCATCTATACAAATAAATAAAATTGGAGTGTCTTTCACTAAATGCATATGAAAGTATATAAGGTACTTATAACAAAAACACAATTTTTTTATTTTTTGTCTGTCTGTCTCTCTGTTTGTTCCGGCTAATCTCCGGAACGGCTGGACCGATTTTGAAGAGACTTTCACTGGCAGACAGCTGATGTTATAAGGAGTAACTTAGGCTACTTTTATTTAAGATAAATAATATTGGTTCCGCGCAAAAAAATTAAAACCTAAATTACACGCAGGCGAAGTCGCGGGGAACAGTTAGTAATTAAATATAGTGTTGTAATATTTTAAGAATTAACTTTATGATTAGTTATGCATTTATTAATATAGCTCTTTTGAATTGTAAAACGAACAACGGTGTGGAAGGCTAAGCTTAACATAAATAATAAATATTCTCAATAAATAGTTATTCAGTGAGAAAACGCAACCAGTGGTCTTGGCACTGAACCGCAGGGAGTAGGAGTGTGTTAACTTAAGTTTTAGTTTTAGTTTTTTCATTGTTTTTTGTACCTGAGGTCATTTGCCAACCTGACCGGTTGGCAAATGGCCTCAGGCACCTTACGATAATGTTATATTGTGAGAATTAAGTATACATTTAAATAAAAAACAACACATATTTACAATTCTACAATTAAAATATAATTAAAATAGGTACCCATATACTAAATTGGTAAAGATAGCAGATTTTAGTCGGGATATAGTATTAATTATGTATAATTTCCCCACAGCGTAAGTTTCCTGACTACATAATGACGTCATGCCCGCTTAGACTGACAAAGTTTCTGCGCATTTGCATTGACCCAGCTTTTATAATTTTGTAGTATAATTCATGTCACCCACTGTTACACCCACTAGTTTGTCAGTCCTATCGCGAATGGCTTTTAATGTAATTACAATGGCCTTTCGTGTAAGCGATTATTAAGTTCTGTGTATTATATGGATATATACAATATGTACACTTTGTGTAACATTTATGGAATATATAAAGCAACAAAAATAAAATAAAAACAGACTCGAAAAATAATAAAATAATTTTCACATGATACCTTCTGAATCCGGTGCCAAGAGATAGTGTATCGCAGAATGAGTTATATTTATATATTAATAAAATTAAATTTTGGTTTTTTGAAAAAATTTAATCGATCGAAATGTCCATTAATAAATTGCCTATCTATTAGTGTCAATCGCAAAATAAAATAATGCTTACTTTACGAGGAGATGCATGTTATCAATAATTATTTCACATTTCTGTGGTTTCGTTAAAGGAGATTATTCAAATATTTACTCCTTTTAAAAAAAATTGGAATCGACTATTATGGAATCAAGATTATGTAGAAATTTGATGTGTTTTTTATTAGTCGATATATCTTTTTAATAGAAAGTAGGTAGCTCCTAAAAACCGCACAAATAACGACTAGCGCGACATTTATTAAATTATTCTTTTTCGTTTTGAAGTCTGTTTACAATTTTTCTTTAAATTTTTGAGTGAAATAAAGAATATTCTGAGTTCAAGATAATAACTACAGAATGTCGTATAAATAGTTTTGTACTTGGTAGAGCCACGCTGTGGCTAGGTTATGGCAGTAGCACGAATGGGTCGGATCGACCGGGATAGGACCAGGTTCTTATTGAATAACAGCTTAAAATCGTTATTACTGCTGTGTTTCGTATGGTGAGCGTAGAGAACCGGAGATATTTTTGGCTGGAAACGAGGCATTCCATTTTAGTCCTCGAGGGTGACAACGCATCTGCATTTTGATTCTTTAATCGAGGAGAAATTTAGATGTCTATGTGCCGCAGTTTCGACTTATAAAAAATTGTTTATTTATAAAAAAAAAAACTTTTCCCAATTTCTAACCCTAGGGGTGATTTTTTAAAATGATATGGGATATTCATGAAGTATTTGTTAAAAGAAAAAACTATCAAAATTGCTTCATAAAATAAGAAGTTATGGCCGGACATAAATAAATAAATATTATTCTTATCCTTTTTTTAAGTCGGTTAAAAGTCCCTTCTCCTCGCCTAATAGAGGTAAGAATTATTGCTGGATGTCTGAATAGCTATAGTTAGCCTGTGATTGGGAGAAAACTAGCTCTTTTGTCAGCAGTTCTAACGCTTCTGCATTTTGATTCTTAATGGAGGATAGATTTATATGCCTATGACCCACAGCATTATTTTATTATTAGGAGTATTGAGTGCTCGTTTTTCACCCTTATTCTATAAAAAAATCATGCTAATATTTTGAGCGATCGTGGCCTTTCCCCGGTCGAGCTGACCCGTTCTAATACGATCAAGTTCCAATGCCCCAAAATACACCTGGCAATAAGACATTATGACATTATTCTGGTAAAGAAATACATTTTATTCAAAACATTGTATATATTCAATATATGAGAAATATCGTAGTGCCGTGGAAATCGAGTTGGATTTTCGCTGACACGAATGAAATTGCGATTTCAAATGCTTATCGATCCCGCATTGGATATTTACGAAGGTTTGCTCAGCAATAGGACATGTTGAATCGGTGTTCTTTGGGGAATTTGTCTGTAACGTTGAGGACTGTCTGTTTAAAAACAATGTGGGAAAGGAAGATTTAGAGGCCATACGTCAAGACATTTCGTCCTTGTTACGTCGAAGTTCAGCGCCGAAACTAAATCTCCTCAAAGACGAGATTAAAGCGTTGTACAACTTACGCAACAGACCAGTGCTCACGATTCCCCGTGCAGATAAAGGAAATGCTACGGTAGTATTTGATACGTCAGATTATAATTTTAAAATACAAAAACTTTTATCGGACGAAAGTACGTACAAAAAGGTCACCAAAAGGTCTACAACCAATGTGCATAAAACAACTAGCGATCTAATAAAGAATTACTCTGAAAAATTAAATTTCGACGTAAGTTCGATAATACCACCGTATACCAAACCACCGAGGTTGTATGTGTGACCGAAAATACACAAACCAAATGCTCCACTACGTCCCATAGTGAACCAGATCGATTCACCAACTTATAAGATAGCTCAACACTTGGCAAAATTCTGTCACCGCTGAGAGGACAAACCAGAGCAAACACAAAGGATTCGTAACATTTTGTTAGTGAGATTAAAGACCTACATCTCGCTGACAATGAAACTATGGTCAGTTTTGATGTTCAGTCACTATTTACATGCTTACCTATTAAAGACATCTCAACTGTAACCAGGAAGCTAGAAGAATAGAACATGCCTACAGAATATGCAGTATTACTCCAACACTGCCTTACATCTGGCTATCTATTGTGAAAGGAGGAGTTCTACAAGCAAGTAGATGGTGTGGCGATGGGCTCACCCATATCTCCCATAGTCGCCGACATATTCATGGAGGACTTTGAGGAGAAAGCCCTTCTTACTGCTCCTGTAAATCCAAGATTTTACAAGCGGTACGTAGACGACACTTTCACAATTTTACCATCTGATAAAGTAACTTCATATTTAGACCACCTTAATTGCATAAACTCTAAAATACAATTCACAATGGAGTTAGAGGCAAACAATTCTTTAGCTTTCCTAGATGTTTTTTTTAGTCATGCGAAATCCTGATAACACTATTGGTCACACTGTGTATCACTATTAAACGGTGAATCGCACCATCATCCATCACAGTTAGCTACCGTTTCAATAGAGAAGATGGATGGGTGCTGCCATCTGCTTAGGACCCTATAAATAACAAATTTAAATCCAAACCCAAGCATACCACTGCAAGACTTCAAGATACTGTAAGCTCATTCTGCGTAGATCAAACCAAAAATTAATATTCAAAAACTGAAGGTAGCCGGGCTAACTGTGACATCGGGACGTCAAACATCTCAGTCCCCCCTGTGACCATGGGTTGCTGTAAAGAACACGAAACGTCGGGAATTAAAATAAGTAAATTAAACGCGATAAAATCCGTAAAAATAATTGTATTCAATCATTTTCTTCAAAATTTTGAATACTATAATAAAAAAAATCTAAAACTAGTAATTTAATTATCAAACAGTCCTACTCCACGCGGTATCGTGCCAAGAACGCTGGCTGCGTTTCCCCGCTGAATGGCTATACTTAGCCTTTAAACGAGAAAAGAGCCAGCCCTCTTATCACCAGCAGGAACGACCAGCCGCGGATGGAGTTCCTTTAAGAACTTCACCGCACGTGTACCCCACAGACCGATAGTCTCTACAGCAAATGGCACAAATATGTAGTCATCTCTCAATCTCTAAATTAGGATGCTTTATTGTAATTTTGATTCACATAAAAGACATGGAGTAATCTACAAAATCCTACGAAGCCCTTGATCTTACTGAACAAGATACGGTGTAAGGTTATACGACTTCTCTGTCAGTGGGGAAAGCTATAACTAAAAAGTAGTTGGCTTGCGGATTCACATCGTTTTTCCTTACACACTACAACCTACCCATATTTTTTTCTCATTATGATCTTAGTACAATCCCACCTGGTGGTAAGTGGTGCAGAAGCCCTTGATAGTAAATCGTATAGTCTTGGTGTAAAAGCCTTTGCACTTTTTATGTGAATATAATACGTGCTTTTGTTATTGTATTGTTCGTTATAAGTAATCTAAATACAGTACTTAATTTTAATATTATCAAACGATTTAGCCTATGGTTTAGAATAATTTTAAACCCTGGCATTGCTGAGCGAATATATAGAGAAGTCGCCGTCGAGTTTAGGAGTCGTCGCACAATGCAAATGTCCTGCCCGGTTACTGTAATCAAGAAACGTTGCGTTTTTACGGCCCGTTAAATAAGATACGAGGAACATGTTAAAATCGTTACTATAACAAACAAGACTTAAGACGTCTAAAGAAGACTTATTGTTTCGCGTTCATGAACGCACTTATAATAATATGTTTGAAATATTAACTTATTCCAAAAACAAAACCACGCAAAAGCAACGCAGTGTTTCTTGCCGGCTCTTCTCTATTAGAGGTCTCACTTTTCGAATCGAAGGTAGATTTTGACGTCCACAAGTACTTTATAAATAAACGTAAAATTAATATGTGTAATTTTTTGGAAGATAACATTTTTAAGTATTTTTGTTTTTAACGAATTCTGTAGAATCTAATTTAGTAGTACTATTTTTCATCCCACACTAATAGTTTGCGCACTGACGGCATTTTAACCCGTGCAATATATTCACTGAAGTTATGGTCCGTGATCAGGTGGATTTTCCTAAACAAGTTTCAGTTGCAACTCTAATACGTAATGCACCATGCTATGCTGTGGCGATGGAAGATAGCAGCAATAAATTTCGCAATATTTTCCTATTACTTAAGGTGTATCTTTTTTTATAGAATAAGACAAACGAGTACAAAGGTTGTATGCTGTGGCCCATAGACATATACATTAAAATGCAGATTGCGTTGTCACCCCTGAGGCCTAAGATGGAATGCCTCGTTTCTAGCAAAAACTAGCTCGGGTTCTTTACACCCACCATAGCAGTGTTAAGCTGCTATTTTACGCTGATATTCTGCGAGAGCGTGGCCCTTCGCCGGTCGAGCCGACCCATTGGTACAACTGCCATAATATAGCTGCAGCGTGGATCTACCATGTCTACACATATTAAATCTAAAATAAGCAATAATAATCGAGAAATAGCTTCTAAAACAATAGAAGTAAGTAAAGAAAAAAATTATAACAAAAAATGGAAATTGAAGAAATTACGCCATTTCTTAATTCCATCTGGCGTAACATTTGGCCGACAAATGGTTTTCTTTACGTTCACATTCACACACGCACAGCGTCGTCTTCTAGTGGAACTTTTAAGCCATATTGTGATATAGATCCATACCAATATCTAATGAGTATTTAGTTTGAGTTTCTATTATGAATATTTATTTACATATCATTGAAATATATATAATATTAACAACTATAGTAAAAATAAATTAAATAAATTATATACACAGTCCTATTTCCCGTGGTATCATGTCAAGAACGCTGTGGCTGCGTTCCCTCGCTGAATGGCAGCCCTCTTATCACCAACAGCGACAACCAGTCGCCGATACAGTTCCATTAGGAACTTCACCGCACGTGGACCTACGTTTCTATTTATTCTCTGTCAGAACGGTGACGTGCAGTAGCGTCAAAGCAACTATTCCCTAAAACGGATATGCCCATGTCCAACAATGGACGTTCACGTTTCAACCGATAAAGAATAATGATTTACTGTTTCCATGTAGTGGCGTCAGTGAATCTATCCCGAGGTTGTTAAGGCGGTTGTAGGAAAGATCGGTAAACCTCATGGCCTTCAATAGATGGCGCTATACTATGTCTAGTATAAATCAGATTTAAAATACCGGCGATAAGACGCAAGCATCAAATATTCGATATATTTAGAATAGCGTTCGTCAATCCCCTGCTAAAAGTAGATATTCAGGTAAATGCTTGTGTGGGAAGCTCCTTACCAGCTATGGTCTGTTATAGGTGGCTGAAAAAGAAGAAGAGTGATTCTATTTACCGTTTCCGTTACCGTTACAGCCTATTGAAGTCCACTGCTGTTCATAGACCTCCCTCATAGGTTGCCACGCTTGGCGAGCGGGTTAGCAACGCAGTTTTTTATTTTTAATCGTTATTTGGAAGGCGCTGCTGCCCATCTCCTGATTTGTTTCCTTCTGTCGCCTCTTACTCTATGATTCTATTTATTCATCACCAATCCACACCTGATTTAATGGTTAGTGACTACTACAACCCATGGAAACCTGCAACCAACTTTTAACAAGGAGAACCACATATACGATTACTGTCCTATGCTAAAATGAAATACCTCAAAATCTGTAACTATACTGGTTCTCTTACTCTTGTGGCGGTGGTGTTATTGTTCTACAATAGCGTCAACAGGTCGAATGACACAGAAGCCTATATCACTTAATCAGAATTTCTGAACGACCCTGTATTTCAAACGTGGTAGAGCCACGTTGCAGCTATAATATGGTTGTAGCATGAATGGGTCGGCTCGCCCTGGGAAGGACCACGCTCTCACAGATTACCAGCGTAAAATAGCAGCTTAATGCTGCTGTGTTTCGTATGGTGGGTGTAGAGAACCAGAGACCTTTTTTACTGGAAATGAGGCATTCCATCTTAGTCTTTGGGGTGACAACGTATCTGCATTTTGATTATTAATCGAGGATAAATGTAGATGTCTATGGGCCACAGCATCCACTTACCATCAGGTGGACTGTGTGCTCGTTTGTCACCCTTATTCTCGTCAGTCGGGTTGGCAAGCGCATTTTAATTTGTTATCAGGAAGATGCTACTGCCCATCTCCTATTTCAGTTTCTAGACACTAGTAATAGTGGATTCTCTTACGCCACCACTATAAGGCATGCAGATCCAGCTGCCTACGGCCTACGGATCAGAGTCTTATGTCTTCCGATAGATGGCGCTATAATAATTTCGTCACAGCAGGCGCATAATAACCCCGACCTGTGATAGGAACAAAGGTGCGGGATATCTGGTAGTGCCATTGTCAATCCGCCTGCCAAGCGTGGTGATTAGGGCAAATCCTCTCAACGGGTACATACTCCTAAAACCAGCTCCAAACACCAGACCAAATATTAGCTCTCAATGCAGATACTTATATCAAAATAGTAATTTATTCAAATCGTAGAAGACGCCAACGTTCAGCTGTATTTTGTCAGATGATGATGATGATTAATATATTGGACAGCCTTTCTTTGATTAAAATCACTGAAAGTAAGTAAGTGAATTACAAAAAGGTAACAAAATAGGTATTGAAAATAAAGCTTTTAATGAATTTACAAGAAAGCAGCCATTTTGATGAAATATTTTCATAGCCAATGGGGTGTCTTTAAAGAGCCAATGGGACACCTCATAAAAGTAACGTTTATTGCTTAATCATTGGAAAGTATAAACTTTATTGATTTTGTATTATTACTTTATTGATTATATATTACAAAGAAGGAAAGACGGAACGCTGCGTACATTTGTAAACACAAAGTGACGCTAAAACAATCTTCAGCAAAATTTATCTTTCTTTGTTGATCTGAACGTAAAGTTAGGAGAAATAAACTTTACTGGAACAAGACCAGACAAATAGAACAAATTAAATACAGACTTATATTGTTTAGATTGGATAGATGTAGGCATCTATCGGCCACAGCATCTACTTACCATCAGGTGGACTGTGCGCTCGTTTGTCGCCCTTAAAAAAGCTTCTCTGATAGTCTACCTCCAGGTTGTTTAGGAAATATGAATATATGATGCGAAGTGCAAAAGTTTAGAAACAATAAAGATATTTCTAGAATACTTTAAAGATATAGAAAATATAACACAATATGCACAACGTAAACACACATATTATACAAACACAGAAATAAACATTATACCCTACATTATTCGAAAGATATACATCATAATTAATTACATGCACTTGCATAATTCAGTAATTTATATGCCTTTATAATATATATGTCTTTTTTAAATATAAACCTCGCCTGCATGCGACGTGCTCTGCGGATTGACTGACAAAGTGTTCCGCTCACCCACCCTGATAGGCTGTAATGAATGACTGATGATGAATAATGCTGTATTTACTGATGACGAAGTATTCTATCATCCTCAAGAGTGACCGCCCATCTGCATTTTGATTTTTTATCGAGGCATCAAAGCTTACAATAATCATTAGGTGGACTACGTTCTCTTTGTTACGCCAGCTTATAATATACTACATTAGGTATTTTATTTAAATTTCCTTATGAAATGAATTTTCTGCAAAATAATGACTGCAGGTTTATTTTTTTTATTATTCTTTATTTTTACTAGCAGGATTACTTTATTTCACTTTTACATGACATTAAGTAATTTTATAAACTTCCTTTTGTTTCCAAAAATGGTCTAACTGAAATTCATCGCGTAGCTACAGTGTCGGATTTAGACCATTTTGTTATTTGAGTTCAAAATTTGATTTGTTTCCAGCGACATTATATCGAGAATGAAAGGCGATTCGCTTACAAAGTTAACGAATTGATTTTCACCCTCGTTTTTTCTGCGTCTGGTAAGCAAGGTTTCGTTTAAACCGAATCACGTTTTCTGGGATTAAAATATGCTATTATAGGATTTAATGCTCAAAACGAATAAACATATTATAGGTACAACATAAATTTTAACGGTAAATTTCAACGATACAGGAACATGAAGTACCTTCGCTGAAGCTAACTTACCTTTCATAAATTGCACCACAACCACCACAGCCTATCAAAGTTCTGCTTCCGAACATTAGCCTCACCAATAGGTTGCCTCGTAAGAGGGCTATGTGCTACGCTATGCAGGCGGGTTGGTAACCGCATTTTTTTAAAATTATTTTGGGTTGTTATCAGGAAAATGCTGTTGCTTCTGTTCATTTTTCTCTATCACCTCTTACTACACTTACGGGATGATTTGGGGGCACTACCCCAAATATTCCTGGGATATTCTTACACCATATCCACTGATATTTAAATAAAACTAGTTTTTACGGACTTTCTCGCGTATATTGTGTGTTCCACAAGGCTGCGTGCTATCACCAACGCTGTTTCTTCTGCATATCAATGATATGTTGCAAACCGGTATCATTCATTGCTATGCAGATGATAGCACTGGTGATGCTCTATACGCTGGCCGTGCGAATATTTCTCGGGAAAACGTCGCCGAGTACCGGAACACACTTGTGTCTGAAGTCGAGTCTTTGCTGAACAAAGTCTCGGATTGGGGGCGACTAAATCTAGTCCAGTTTAATCCTCAGAAGACACAAGTTTGTGCGTTTACCGCTAAAAAGAACTTTGTCGTATCTCCTCAGTTTCAAGGCACTCCCCTTGTTGCCTCAGCCAGTATCGGAATCCTCGGCGTCGACATATCGAGTGACGTGCAGTTTCGCGGTCACTTGGAAGAGAAGGCCAGATTGGCCTCTAAAAAGCTTGGCGTGCTCGGCAGAGCGGGACAGTATTTCATGCCGGCACAACGCCTGCAACTTTACAAGGCGCAGGTTCGGCCCCACATGGAATACTGTTCCCATCTCTGGGCTGGGGCTCCCCAGTGCCAGCTCCTTCCACTTGACCGCATCCAGCGCAGAACGGCTCGAATCGTCTACGACCGAGTCTTTTCCGATCGGCTCGATTCATTGGCGCTGCGAAGAGATGTTGCATCTCTTTGCATTTTCTTTCGCATTTACCACGGGAGTGCTCTGAGGAATTGTTCGGATTAATCCCAGCCGCCAAATTTCACGAACGCACATCGCGGCAGAACTCGATACCATCCACACCATCTGGATGATTGGCGGTCCACCACTGTGCGATTTAGAAGATGTTTTCTTCCTCGCACAACTTCCTTGTGGAATAGTTTACCACCAGCGATTTTTCCGGACCGATACGACTTAGGGACCTTCAAGAAAAGAGCCTACTCCTTTTTAAAAGGCCGGCAACGCATCTGGAATTCCTCTGGTTCCCTCGTGTTGCAGTTGTTCATGGGCGGCGGTAGTCACTTACCATCAGGTGAGCCGCATGCTCGTTTGCCCCCTCTCCTACAAAAAAAAATATTAACTTATTTTATATTCCCGACGTTTCGAACACTTTATAGCACCCTTAGTCACGGGGCGGACTGAGGCATTCGACGTCCCAATGTCATAGTTAACCACGGCTACCTCCAGATTAAAATTATTAAAGTCTTGCAGTTATATACTTCGGTTGGGATTTAATTTTATTGATTATATCCCAAGCAGATGGTAGCACCGAGCCATTTTCTCTATTGAAATTAGGATGCTTTTTGATTTTAATTGCCTCGCGAATCATCCTTGAAAGGAAGAAACTGTGGCCTATTAAATCTGACGTAGTGACGGTGGCTCCATTTTTACACCGCCACAACACGATACTGAGATACACAGTTGAATAACTATCTTTCTCCTATTCATCAGTCCGTAACAGTCCAATGCTGGACATGAAAATTTTGACATGGCAATGGGTCGGTCGGTTCTCGAGTGGTAGCCTCGTACCGGTAGGCGAAGTGTAAGGCCACCCCCCACTAGATGGAGTGACGACCTAGTAGGACATGCAGGGAGTCGATGGATGCAGACGGCTCAGGACCGTGCTTTGTGGCATTCCTTGGGGGAGGCCTATTGTTCAGCAGTGGACTTGTGAAGGGCTGTAATGAGCCGAGTAGTGATGGCGTTAGGTAATGCACCACTTCGTCCCATGGGTGTCGTAAGAGATGACTATAAGAAAAGCCAGAGGAATCGCATGCATATACACGGTTATTTTTCAAAGAGTAACCAAATTTTAAACTTAAGTTCAAATATATAAATAACTAGCTTTTTACCCGCGGCTTCGCTCGCGTGGTCTTCAATTTAGAAACGTTATTAATACTAAGTATGCCAATTAAAATTAAAATTTCATAAATGTAGTTCTGTTCACGATGAACGTGTGAGAGGAACTATATTCATGAACGGGAGTAGAAATACAGAGAAGATGGGCAGCAGCGTCTTTCTGATTACAGCTCAAAATAATCAAAAGCTACGGTTGCCAACCCGCTTGCCAAGCGTGACTATTACTGCAAATTTGACCGGCCGGCTACCGGCCTATTTGACAAACAATGGGAGAAGCCTAAGATCAGCAGTGGATAGGCCATCGATATATATGTACTACGTACTAGATTTGGCATTCCGAACATTCACTATGTTCAAATGAACTGTACTGCAATCCGTACACCTTTAGTGTCATTTAGTGTGGCTTCAATATTCATAGAGTGTGGAGCTGCGCTAATAATACGAGATTTCAAATTAAAGTTTAAACCTGAACGTAATTAATAATTCAGTAGTCAAATAAGTAAAATTATTTGCTGTTCAAGTGAATAAATAGGTAATAATATTACAATAGAAAAAATAAATTTCTTCATTTATATGCCACGATATCTACCATCATAGACTAAAATCTACTATCTCACATAGTACACATTTTTTGTTTGGAATAGCTTCTCTAGTACGTAGTACATAGAACTCAATGACTACATACAATAACACATATACATCAACACAGGCTAACTTTGCTCCGCCGCCATTTTGTACGCCGCTTACATATAAGATAAAATTTAAAAATATTAACTCCGCGTCGATTATTTAACAGTAATAGTAAAATAGTAAATAGAAATAACTTGTTTACTATAACAATCGATCATAATACTCAATTTTATCCGCTTAAGTTTTAAGTTTAAACTCGCACCTATAGTTTGCCAATAATAATGACTTCCATTAAAGTATTAGAAGCTAAACGCCAATCCTTATTTTCTATTATTCAAGGTGCTTCCGATTCAATTAAGCTCGCTACTTCTCCCGATAGGATAAAAACATTTTTAATTAACGCAAAAAACATTGATAAAATAACATCTGATTATATGCAGGTAGTAGAAAATATAAATTCTCGAAACGAAGAGTTAGATCCCGACTTCATGCCTTCGTTCAAGGCTATAGAAGCATTCGTCGAACTTTATAATCATATTAAATATTTTGAATCCTCATTAATTAACGATAAAAAAGATACTAGTATTCAATAAAGATACTAGTATACATCAAAACACAAGCTTTCAACTTTAGATTTAATTTCTTTTTCTGGAGAACCCAAGAAATGGCCATTATTTTATCAAAACTTTAAAGAAATGATTCACGAAAACAAACATCTTACTGACGCCTCACGCATACAATATCTTGTGTCAAAGCTATCAGGATCTGCTTTATCTATTACGGTGGGAGTACTACCCGTGGCTTCGAATTATAAGATAATATGGAAATTATTAGTAGATCGTTATCAAGATAATAGAACTTTAGCTACGCAATATTTAGAAAAAATGTTTACGTTCAAACCTCTCACACACGCATCTTCTCAAAATTTAGACATGTGTATGGAAAACTATTGCGCCTCGGTTTCGGCTCTAAAATTATTAAATATAGACGATTTAGCTGATTTCATGTTTACCCATATCGGTCTTAGTAAACTAGATAAACAAACCGTACAAGTATTCGAACAACAATTTTCTAAATTTAAAATGCCTACATTTGAAATGTTAACCTCCTTTATAAAAGATCAAAGCAAGGTATTATCCCGCTCACAATTACAGCTAATTCCTCAACCTGTTAAACGTAACGTCATCGGTAGTAACCGCAAAAACTGCACGCAACCCGCTAATACACCCAAAACATTTCATTCATTTGTTATCGATAAATCCAATCCTTTGTGCGTTGTCTGCCATAACGACAAACACGCTTTATATTCATGTCCAAAATTTCACGATCTAACTCGCGAGAGCAGATATCAAATTGTAATTAAAAACAATATTTGTAAAAATTGTCTCGGTTTTCATTCTTTAAGCAAATGTCAATCAACAAGAAATTGTAACAAATGTAACAAACACCATCATTCTATGATTCATTTAAATAACTTTTATTCTCAATGCGATACTAACTATTTTCGTCCGAAGTATGTTGCATCTCGGTTTAACTATGTTACGACTCCATTACATTCGACCGCGACCACCCCACAGCTCGGACGTGTCGATGCGAACGTCCGAGCTGTGGGGTGGTTGCGGTCGAATGGTTGTTGTTTATTTATCTCAAGATATCGCACTTCGACTAAAATATATATATTAAAATAATAATAAATTTGATTGAGGCGACAAAGTATTAGGTATATGTAGCACTAGAATAAGTTATAAGGGCGAGCCTATTATTCCGACATATCCTTAATATCACTTGATTCTGAACTTTCTGGATCTGAGTCTGAATCATCTTGTAAGTTTATAATGATTTCGTCTATCACACTATCAAACGTCATATCACGTTTCTGCCATTTTGCGACAGAGAATTCAAAAAATAACCTTGTGAGTATAGTAATTTTTTCAGCTAATGGTGCATTAATGTGATTTCTAGCCAGGTTATTTTTAATATCTGCCCACACGAGTTCGATCGGGTTTAGATCTGGATGGTACGGAGATAGCCTTAGAATAGTATGACCTGCAGCTTTCAGAAGTTCATCGATAGTGTATTTTTTTCTGTTTGTGCGATATTAATCAATCTCAAAAGTTCGGCTTTAAGCATGGTGGGAGCATATGGCACGTCGTGATTCTGCAACCAGTTCTGCATATGGAGCTTCAAACTTGATATAGTTGGTTTCTTTTCTACCTGCACACAATGATAGGCTGCATTATCCATAATTATCCATAATGATCCTATAGCTGAATGGCAGCAGGGCGAAAGATGCTGTCGCAAACGATTTCCCTTGGAGCACCTGGCGCCACTTCGTTGTATTTAAATCGCTTTACCGCCACATGCCGGCTCTGTGGCGGCGGAATTTTACTTCCGAGCATGCTCGTGGGAATAGTATGGAAGAATCAAATTTAATAAACAAACAAGGAGACAAGACAGGAGAGGGTGTTGGACCAGTGGACGTACCAGTAGAACAGGTAAAACGCGACGAAACGATCAACAAAGAAGATCGTCTACTAGGAGAGCTAGAAGAAGTAGTTAGGGAGACGCTACGCACAATCAAAGCAAAGCGTACAGTAGCGAAGGAGGTTACGAGAGGAGTGAAGGACTTTCAAAGGTTCCTTCTCGAGTCCTTTATCTAGAGATAGGAGTGGAAAGGAGCGCAGAGAAAACTGGCGCTAAAAGAAACGGTGGAGAAGCAGGTTATGTGCAATGTAGAGAAAAAAACAAGACTTCCCAAAAAGAAGCGGAGGCCATGCCGGACAATACGAGAAAAAAGTGACTGGTACCAAATCCATTACAGGGTCCCGAAGAACGTGCAGTAAAGGGAATTAACGACGAAATTCATGTTGTCTCAAAAGACAATAGGAAACGCACTGCTGAGAATACAGGCGGGGCGGAAAAAAATGCTGCAGGACAACAACCACAACAGCAGCAACATCAGCAGAGACAGCAACAGCAGCAGACGACAGAGCCGGAGCTGCAGCAAAAGCAGCCAGAACTGCCACAAGCTCTGTTTACAATGGCGGAATCCAAAAGGAAGAAAACGAAGAGGAAGAAGACTAGATTGGTGGATCAGGAAACGACGACGGAGCCAGCAAGCCCAGGACCAGGAACGCAACGGACCACAATATCCAAGGAGGACCAGAAGCTTAGGAAGATACAACGACCGGAGGCAGTGCTGATAAACCCAGGAGAGGGCAAATCTTCTGGTGAAGTTCTGAAGGCTCTGCGTTCGGGGCTTCAACCGGAGGATTTGGGTGCAGCAGTAAAGGCCATAAGGACTGCCAGAAAAGGTGGTCTTCTTATCGAGTTCGAGGGTACTGTCAAAAATCGCTCGACAGTCGGAAACAAGATCACCGAGGCAGCCGGAGGTGACATGGAGGTGCGCCATCTTGTCCTTACCACTACGGTGGTTATAGACGGGCTGGACGCCGCCACGACTATTGAAGAGGTCAAGGAGGCCTTGAGGATGACGTAGACGGACTCAAAGTGACAATCACGCAACCCAATAAATGGGGAGCCGTCCGCGCCTATATCGAGGCTGGACTCAAGGCTGCTGCGGCTTTGGAGACATTGGGAAGGGGCAAGGTTGGCTGGTTGAGCTGCCGAGTCCGCTGTTGGGAGCGACTAGACCAATGTTACCGGTGCCATGGTTTAGGCCACTTTGCGGGCTCGTGCAGGGCAAAAGAGGACCGCAGCAGTTGCTGCTGGCGGTGCGTGGAGGCGGGTCATCAGTCGAAGGCCTGTACCAAACCTCCATGCTGCCATCTCTGTGCAGCGGTAGGGAACGGGCGATCCTCAGATCATGTGATGGGTTCTGGACGTTGTGCGTCCTTTCGGGAGGTACTCCAAAAGAAAAATGACTATGGTGCTGCAAGCAAACCTTCAGCGACGCAGACTGGCTCTTGGTCTGCTGCGTGCATGAAACCGCGAACACAGAGCAGATATTGTTCTGATTTCGGAGCAATACCACTCAGTGTCCGGATCAAACTGGCTATGTGACCCCTCCGGTACAGCAGCTATGTAGATCCCGGGGTCGCTTTCCTGTTAAAGATAGTGGATCGAGAGATGGCATTGTATGGGTTACAACGCCAACAATTACCTTCGTGTTACTTCACCCCAAACGAGCCACTTGCGGATTTTCGAAAGAGGGTTGACGATCTCGAGAGAGTCGTTCGCCATCTCGAGGGAGAAATCGTGATAGGTGGTGACTTTAATGCAAAGTCCATCGTATGGGGCATGGAGTATAGTGATACACGGGGAAACGAACTCCAGGACATGATAGCAAGTCTTGAATTGGTCATTGTGAATAGGGGAAATACATCTACTTTCCGGAGGGCAGGTGCACGTGAGTCTATTTAAGACCTTACGTTTGCCACTCAACGGGTAGCTCTTGTAATCTCGGGCTGGGCTGTTTCAGAGGAGTATACGGCGAGTGATCACCAATACATCTCATATTCGGTCCATAATCTGTGGGAAAACCCCCCGATTATCCCGGAACGACGAATATCGCGTATAGGATGGAGACTGTCGAAGCTGGATGAGAGTGCCTTCCAAAAGGCAGCTACGCAAAAAATCGATACTCTCCCTATCGTTTCCGCAAAGTCACGCGAGGATGTAGAGATGCTCGTCAGTCAAACGATGGATGCCATCGTCACAGGGTGCGACGCCGCTATGCCTCGTCAGACTGCATGCTCACGTAGAAAACCGATATACTGGTGGACTGAGGAGATTGCGCTGCTCAGGAAGGTTTCGTTTAAACCGAATCACGTTTTCTGGGATTAAAATATGCTATTATAGAATTTAATGCTCAAAACGAATAAACATATTATACAACATAAATTTTAACGGTGAATTTCAACGATACAGGAACATGAAGTACCTTGGCTGAAGCTAACTTACCTTTCATCAATTGCACCACAACCACCACAGCCTATCAAAGTTCTGCTTCCGAACATTTGCCTCACCAATAGGTGGCCTCGTAAGAGGCTATGAGCTATAGTTGCTACGCTATGCAGGCGGGTTGGTAACCGCATTTTTTTAATTATTTTGGGTTGTTATCAGGAAAATGCTGTTGCTCCTGTTCATTTCTCTCTATCACCTCTTACTACACTTACAGGACGATTTGGGATACTACCCCAAATTTTCCTGGATATTCTTACTGTATCCACTGATATTTAAATAAAACTAGTTTTACGGACTTTATCGCGTATATTAACTTATTTTATATTCCCGACGTTTCGAGCACTTTACAGCACCCTTGGTCAGGGCGGACAGGGCGTTCGACGTCCCAATGTCACAGTTAACCACGGCTACCTCCATATTAAAATTATTAATTTTGTTCCGATCTACGCAGTATGAACTTATAGTATCTTGAAGTCTTGCAGTTGTGCTTGGGTTGGTATTTAATTTTATTAATTATATCCCAAGCAGATGGTAACACCAGTCATTTTCTCTATTGAAATTAGGATGCTTTTTGATTTTAATTGCCTCGCATTCCTTGAAAGGAAGAAACTGTGGCCTATTAAATCTGACGTAGTGACGGTGGCTCCATTCTTACACCGCCACAACACGATACTGAGATACACAGTTGAATAACTATCTTCCTCCTATTCATCAGTCCGTAACAGTCCAATGCTGGACATGAAAATTTTGACATGGCAATGGGTCGGTTATATAACTAGAAGAACCGACAACCAATGAGGTAGTAAGGTTCTCAGTGGCAGCCTCGTACCGGTAGGCGAAGTGTAACACTAGATGGGTGACGACCTAGTAGGACATGCAGGGAGTCGATGGATGCAGACGGCTCAGGACCGTGCTTTGTGGCATTCCTTGGGGGATGCCTATTGTTCAGCAGTGGACTTGTGAAGGGCTGTAATGAGCCGAGTAGTGATGGCCTTAGGTAATGCATCACTTCGTCCCATGGGTGTCGTAAGAGATGACTATAAGAAAAGCCAGAGGAATCGCATCCATATACACGGTTATTTTTCGAAGAGTACCCAATTTTAAACTTAAGTTCAAATATATAAATAACTAGCTTTTTACCCGCGGCTTCGCTCGCGTTGTCTTCAATTTAGAAACATTATTAATACTAAGTACTCCAATTAAAATTAAAATTTCATAAGTGTAGTTCTGTTCACGATGAACGTGTAAGAGGAACTATATTCATGAACGGGAGTAGAAATACAGAGAAGATGGGCAGCAGCGTCCTTTGATTACAGCTCAAAATAATCAAAAGCTATGGTTGCCAACCCGCTTGCCAAGCGTGACTATTACTGCAAATATCCGGCCTATTTGACAAACAATGGGAGAAGCCTAAGATCAGCAGTGGATAGGCCTATTAAAAGTAAAAAGTAGCAGCCTACATATAACCCACTACTGGGCATTACATTACATAAGTATACCTTACAAATGATTTCCGAAATATTTTTTCAATCAAATTGCAATTAAACCATGGGTGGTGTTGGTGCGGATCGAATTTTTGTTGCTTACGTACTATCAAATTTACGTTTGTATCGGTTCGATTACCGGATAACTTTAAAGATTCTATCAATGCAGTTCTACTCATAGTTAAAATAAAATATACATGTGTTTAAAAAAAATTCTGTTTTTGATATTTATAGTACTTTTTCGCAAGAGCCTGTTCATTTACTCATGTCAGCTGTGAAACCGGGACTGTCACAAAAATCTCAATAGGCAGGTATGTCTGAAAATATGAAAGCTATCTTAATATATGACAAACTGTTTTATAAGTCTCATTAAAAGTAAAAAAACTAAAGAAGCAGCTTACATACGTCTTACGATTGTGCACAGAACTGCTAATTACCCATGTGCAAAATAGCGGTTTCACATATCCACGATTTTTTTAAAACTACTCAGACATCAAGGTTTCGCCGCCAAGTTATTCTTTATCATTTCACTGAGCACGTGGAAAATAAGCAAATAAAATTTCCTTACCCGTTTCATTAGTCCTCGCGGGAATCGAACACTTTTGTTCCTGTGCTTTGAGATCTTACGGCAAGCTACACGGCTCTCGTATTTGCTTAAATAAAACTCATAAAAACTGAAAAGATGCTTTTGCACGATTGTGGACCCCATCTACCTATTAATTAGTCATTCAAACTATTCCATCATTAGAGATGAAAATCTTACAGCGCACTTAATTTTCAAATACTTACATCGGACTTGATACAAAACGAAGTTGGTGAAATGTTGCTATGTTGATAGACACCCAACATATTCAACTAAAGACATTCTCTTATATTCACAGTTTTGTGTACACAATTTTGTTAGTCATTTTGCTAAAAGTGACAATTACGAGTATGATAAATCATCCCTACACCGGTCTGGATATTTTATGTCTGACAATTTTTGATGCTGGAAGAATAAGTATTCAATAGAATTCTCTTTAATTTGATCAGTTACTTATTATTAGTATATTAAAACTATGAAAACAAAAACTGTACCCTCTAGTAGGTGCCTACTCAGCGACAATAAGTTGAGGTAAGACGGGTGGCCCAATCACACAACAAAGCCGCTAAAATTTATACAGGGTTATTTTTCTATAGCCAAATTTACAGAGAAGGTTCAGATTAAGTAATATAGGTGAAAAAAAATAATTTAAAAAATCTTAAACATTCGGTCCTTTTTATCTTTTAAATTCAATATGCGTGGCAATGTTTTATTTTAACGGATTTCACTGCGCACACACACATTCGTTAGGGTCGATTGGTAGGCAAAAACGTTGTTGCCCATAAATCACATTCATTTGAGATAGTTTCAAATAAAATTAGAAGCCTTATTTATTCGTATTTTCAAAAACTGCAATAACGGTATATCATTATTTATATATTTGAACTTAAGTTTAAAATTTGGTTACTCTTTGAAAAATAACCCTGTATAATACATAAATCAGGCATAAAGTGATGTAGATTCTATTAAAAATTCTGCTTTTGTCAAAAATATGGTATTAGCGCTGCTAGCTGTGTGTAATGAAATTATTTTACTTTATAACAATATGAAGAAATATTGGAATTCTGTCCTTTTTATCATTTTGTATTTAAAAGATAAAAAGGTACAGAATTATTGAGATTTTTTAAATTAATTTTTCATCGCCCTTTGCCTATATTACTTATTATGAACCTTCTCTGCAAATTTGGCCGGTTATTGAAAAATAACCCAGATTTAAATTACCAGACAGGCGAATAGCGTCAAAAATACAACACTCGGCGGTTTAGCCTAAAACTACTCCCATAAGTTTAAATGAGCAAGTATGAGTATTATGACATACGCCATATTATGATATACCGTTACGGTTACAGTCTTTCAAAAGTCCACTGCTGAAAATATGTAAGTTTCTCCCATAGATTGCCTTAAAGAGAGGATATTTGCCATGGTTACACATTGGTTACCACGGTTGGTAAGCGGGATGGCAACCGCAGTTTAGTTTTTATTTTTAGTCATCGGTCACTAATAAAAAACTAGATACACAATCCCATGCAAAAATTCTCTAAAAACTGTTGCCAATTGTGTTGACGTAATTCTAGTTGGAATAAATATACATTAATGTAAATTAAACCTTAATTGCATTGTCTAAAGTTGTATTCACAAAGCTACGTACAAATTAAAAGCGCACCCAAATGTTCGAGTGGACGCTCATTTGGTAAGGATATTTTTTGTCACCACTGATTGTCTATCTAGTTTTTTATCAGTGATCGATGTTTTTAGTCGTTATTAGGAAGACGCCGCTGCCCATCTCCTGATTTGTTACCCTCTGTCGCCTCTCACGACACCCACGGGATGATATGGGGTAGGATACTCTTACACCGCTACCACACGGTAAAAATAAGCACAGCAATGTCAATTCAATCTTTATCTTCTGTTACATTTACCACTTAAATAGCGTTTTTTTATAAAAAAGAATATAATGTCTTCAATATTTTGTTATCGTAAAAGATATTATTTTTTATATATTATTAATAATAATGTCCTCCAAACTGACTTTCTGTCACGGCGACTTGTTTCAACGAAGACTAGCTGGATTGGCCATTTTATTCATACACTCATTTAACTATTACATTCGCTAATCACTCATTCACTCACACATTAGTCGCCTTCCTACTTCAGATTGACCCCTACCCCTTCAGTCTATGACGCCCATTACACAGTAGGTTTTGCTGTCAGTTTTACAACAATCACGGTTGTGATTGACGAATAACCTACCGTGTAATGCGGTGATTGACGGTTGCATGAAATTGATTGACAAATATCTGGATATTTTGATTTTTACGTCAATCAACTATCAGTCACGAATTTTGATTGAATGTGTAATGGCATTTCGTCAATCACGCGTCAGTCAACGCTTAGACAGCAATGAAGGCGAACGCAGAATATATTGAAGAGGCGGCTTCACGCGCTCGCGCAGCCCGTCGCCACTCCCGCCAAACGTGCATCAGCCAGAAAAAGATTTCATTTTAAATTTGAGGCTCTCCCCGAGTTGTGGGACACGAAAAACCCAGGGTATACGAATAAATATAGGTAAGCTTTTTTCGTCGCAAAACTATTTAAATAAATAAATGCGTTTCAAATAAGAAGCACATCGCGTTGATATTTGAAATTACGTAAAAGTAGTACCAGCACCATGAAGTAATGCTAACGCGATCCTGTGGTACTGGATACTTAAGAGAGAGGAGGTTTTAGTGGGTAAAAATCCCACACTACCGGTCTTACAACAACTTGACGGTGTCTTTTGAGGATTTCCTCCTCTCTCTCTAATAAAAAAATAAAAAATAAATATCCATAATGACGACTGAGGTTGGTGGGGAGTTTAGGAATCAATTTTTGATCTACCTAATTATAAAAATTAGTAGAGTTCATATCTCCGTGATAATCATTATTAAGCGCCTTTCTTTGCCTATGTCAGTATAAATTCCAGGCTACGATTCAGATTGCCAACATTTTCCAATATTGTGACATTGGTTGACGTAGGTTTCGTCTAAAAAATAAATATTTCGGTTGTCTGATCTGTACTTTCTAATAGCCCTGAAGTATTTCACTCGCCATTCAACAATATTTGTTCTCTCTATTAAAATTGATCGCTTAGATTTACATTTTTTGAATGAATATCCCATTTTATGCAAAAGTCCTCTCAAATAAGTTAAGCCGCAATGTAAAATGTTATCTTCTTTTAGTTCAGCATTGAGTTTTTGAATACTTGGAATTTTCTTGTCAATAGTATAAAATTGGTTTATTTTTCGTCTTATCACTCCTAAATCAAAATCATCAACTTGTATTTTCTTTTTTATTTCTTTGGTCTGCGCGGAGATGTAAATTTGACATCTCCAGTATTTTGTAATGTATTTTTACTTTCGGAAATCACTCTCCTTACACTACGTTCCGATATTCCTGTAGCTTCGGCTACTAATTTATTTATATTTGCATCAATTTTATATTCATAACTGTCAGTACCTATCTGCTTTACGTTTTTGAAAAAATAAATACATTTTAAAAATCACTCCTTTAACTTGGCGATTCATCGGCGGACTCATCTTGCTATTTCAATCTCATGTGCGTTTTTTGTAGACTAGCCGGAATCAATACCACGTGTTACCGTCGCAAAGATCGACGGCGTATTGAGTAATAACAGCAAGAGCCCCGCTCTCCAGTCCCGCCGCTCACATACCCAAGGCGCGGCCAACCAGTTGCGCGCGGACTATACCAAATGTATTGAAGTCATAATTAGTTTTAAAAATAATTTTAAACTGATTTTTTCTATTTTCATTGTTGGCAACATTTCACCGAAAAGTAAAGAGGACGCCATCTTGTAGTTGTTATTGTGCTGCGTCGTGTTTTCCTTCACGATTCTATTGTATTTACTTGTAAAATGAATATTATTTCAAAAATATCTGTTTTGGTTACCCTACGGCGCCAGGTCTGTCCTATTTTTATTTGAATCGCATAGTACTTCCCCTAAACTCTCTTAGAAATGAGAGAAAGTTTGTGGCCAGCTGTGGGACGTATATTTTTTTTTATAAAATAGGGTGACAAACGAGCACACAGTCCACCTGATGGTAAGAGGATGCTGGGCCCATAGACATCTACATCCATTCTCAATTAAGAATCAAAATGCAGATGCGTTGTCACCCCTAACGACTAAGATGGAATGCCTCGTTTTCAGTAAAAAGGGTCTCCGGTTCTCTACACTCACCAAACGAAACATATCAGCATTAAGCTGCTATTTTACGCTGGTTTTTATTCTGGTGAGAGCGTGGTCCTCGGTTCCGGCCGAACCGACCCATTCGTGTTGTAACCATAATACAACTGGAGCCATGCTGCAGTTATATTATGCTTACAACACGAATGGGTCGGCTCGACTGGGGAAGGAGCACGCTCTCACAGAATACCAATGTAAAATTACAGCATAATACTGCTGTGTTTTGTACAATGAGTATCATTGCTCAGAACCGGAGACTCTTTTTACTGGAAACGAAGCATTTTATCTTAGTCTTTAGGGGTGACTACGCATCTATATTTTGATTCGAATTGATCGAAGACAGATGTAGGTGTCTATGGAACAGGCGGCTTCACGCGCTCGCGCAGCCGTCGCCACTCCGCCAAACGTGCATCAGCCAAAAAGATTTCATTTTAAATTTGAGGCTCTCCCGAGTTGTGGGACACGAAAAACCCAGGGTATACGAATAAATATAGGTAAGCTTTTTTCGTCGCAAAACTATTTAAATAAATAAATGCGTTTCAAATAAGAAGCACATCGCGTTGATATTTGAAATTACGTAAAAGTAGTGTCACAGAATAAATAATAGTACTACGTACAGAAGTTGCACTCCTTTGATGTTGACTGCTTGCCGACGTATTAATAGCCTACATAGTTATTATTAATCAGATAAATCGCGCACGCAAGCTAAATAAAACTTTATCGCTGCGCGCAAGTGTCCGTATTACTTTGCATCTTTTCCCCTTCCTACGTTACGAAGGACTTTCCGTGGTTACTAAGGGCTGTTAATAAAGAGTAAAAAAATACATTGTGAAATGGTAAGTTACTTAGGTAAAGTACCTATGCTGACTATAATCGACCATATTATCTACTATGTGAGTTCTGTGATGCCCAACGCATGCAACTTGCAAGGCCATTCGTCGGGAATCGCGATGCTTGGTTCGTATACGTAGATAACGTAAGCAACAAATAAACCGGAAATACGATTCCTAACAGAAATATGATCATAATCTACTTAGTTAAAAATCTTGTAAACAAAATTTTAATTTCAGTATTTTGTGCTAATATAACTTAAAATATTTTAATTGCAAAGACGAATATAGGTATGTAAGTAGGTACGTGTGGAATGAAGTAAATTTCAACTAAGTTTTCTAATAAAGTAGGTACTTAGGTATTACTTCTGTAGTTAAATTATTACTTAATTTTTTTTTCGCTATAAGTACCTATCTAACAAAAAATGAAATAAATCCACTTTTCATTATCCTTCGGTAACTTAAAAAATGATATATCAGAATCCTTTTACTTGTTTCCCCGCAACAAGTAGGAACGACGTTTTGCCATTATAATTTATCAAATAAATAGGTAATATACATATATATTATTCTTAAATTACATTAAAACTTTTTCAACTATTTTATCCTACAATTAAATATACTAAACACTAAACAAAAACTATTTCGACGAGTATTTCAACAAGTATTTACAAAAAACTATTTACGTAAACAGCGTTAAAAATCTTTAACATTCAATCGCCTAGAACGCGCTAGTCCCGACTGCGATCTAGAGACGAGTCCGATATCGTGTCACATGTTAAAATCATCGATATTTTAAAATCATTTCATCATGCAATGACAACGACAAAATCATCAATGCTTTAAAATCATTACTCGAATCGAATGAATGAACGCGAACTTCGGTGATTCGGATTTCGCTCGGGCGCTGCAGTTCAAATTGCGACGTTGCGACTGTTGCGAGGCTCCGCGATCGCATGACTGGGCGCACGGAACGGAACGGTAACTTGATTATTGTAAATATACCAATCTTTTAAATGCGCTAAAGAAAAGCAAAATTATTTTTTTTAATTAGGTACTAGTATTATTTTGCCAGTCTACGCCAGTCCTAAGCCTGGAAAAGCATGAAGGTAACATTGGAATGTTACTTGTAGGGAAGTTGTTTTACGCCAGGCATTTACTTTCAAGAACGCCAGATTGCCATGAAATACTTAATAGTCTTAAGTATCTTGCAGTAAATATCACTCATATATTGATGATTTTATAAAACATATTGATGATTTTCATGATTATAAATTAATACCTATGTACACTGCCATGAATGTTGCAAAATAAGAAAAAATAATGTCGCGGGCAAACTCACAAAGTCTACCCATGCCTACTACTAAATAACTAATGATAAAGTCACTAAGCTATTAAACCGTTCCACGATCATTTCAGTATCTACTCATTACTCATAATTGAAGTGCTGTGATTTTATACTCAAATAATTAAAACTAGTTTTTACGGATTTTATCGCGTATATTAACTTATTTTATATTCCCGACGTTTTGAGCACTTTAGAGCACCCATGGTCACGGGGGGGACTGAGGTGTTCGACGTACCAATGTAATAGTTAACCACGGCTACTTCCAGATAAAAATTATTAATTTTTGTTCCGATCTACGCAGTACGAACTTACAGTATCTTGAAGTATTGCAGTTATATACTTCGGTTGGAATTTAATTTTATTAATTATAGTAGCGATGGGGGCGATCCTGTACGTGTTCACAGACTGCAGACTTCGCGGAGCGTCGATTCTTCACATCAGCTATGTGTTCTTTAATGCGGGTTTTTATTGATCTTTTAGTTTGTCCTATATAAGAGAGACCACATTCACAATCAAGCTTGTACACTCCTGCATCTTGTAGAGGGACAATACACTTGACTGATGGTAAAAACTGACTTATCTTCTTCGGCGGCTCGAAGTATGTTTTAATAGAAGCACGCTTCAAGATGTAGCCAATCTTGTCAGTGTCACCTCTGACATATGGCAGTACAGCAGGCACTCGCTCGACTGAGGCCGGCTTCACTCGTTCACTGTGACGTAGGCGTGGGACCCGAAGTTTGTTGTCGTGCAAAACTTTGCTTGACATGTTGGAGCGCGGCGGCCAGGTGTTTACTGTCACAGATCACAGGGAATATAAAATAAGTTAATATACGCGATAAAATTTGTAAAAACTAGTTTTATTTAAATTTAAACGTTAATGTTTCTTTCTGTACTATTAGTTATATTTTATATTAAAAATAAAAGTAGAAAAATCAAAAAAAGAGTTAAAATTGTGCAAAAATTAAAATAAAATAAAGCAAACCACTGAGGCATCGTTTTCTGTATTAATATAATACTCTAGAAACTCATAAACTTTTATTTAAAACTGGCTTCTCAATTAAATAACATTGTGTGACAAAAAACTTCACCTCAGTGTCAACTAGCGACATCTGGTGAGCATAAGATTATTAGCCCTCATTGTAATGAGTTTCTGGGTTGGTGAGCGCTGCTCCGAACCACCAAGTCTTTGTAATTTAGTTCCAACCGTTTCGAACAAATTTTTCACAACCTTTAGTCAACAGTGTGCGGGGCATGCTGTAGGTGTAGGTGAGGTTGTCATTTGGAGAAAAGGTATAAAAGGGGAACTTTTTAGTAAAGTTACAGCCTATACACGTCCCACTGCTGGGCACAGGCCTCCTCATTTCTGACAGGGTTTTAGGGCAAGGAAATGTCCGCCGCGCTGCCCCAATGCGTGTTGGCGAACTTCACATGTCTTCGAAATATTTTTTTTTGATTTCTCAGACATGCAGGTTTCCTCACGATGTTTTCCTTCACCACCAAGCACGTGGTAAATCAGCACTTAAAATTGCAATTAACAATTTCATTGGTGCCGGCGGGGATCGAACCCGGGTTGCTCGCGTACTGTGTAACTTACAGCGGGCGCTAACCCTCTGAGCTACCACGGCTCTTTATTAACTTTTTAGTAAAGAGTAGAAATCAAATAAGCCCCTTTGTATGTGATTTTGTGGCATTCCTTGGGGGAGGCCTAAGTTCTGAAGTGGAATTGTGAAGATGATTATGATGTAGATGATATGCGATTTATATTGATAAAGTAGAAAAGGTAAAAAGGAAAGTTATATCAGAAAAATGATGTTAGCGCTCGCTGTAAGTTTCATAGTACGCGAGCAACCCGGGTTCTATCCCCGCCGGCACCAATGAAATTGTTAATTGCAATTTTAAGTGCTAATTTACCACATGCTCGGCAGTGAAGGAAAACATCGTGAGGAAACCTGCAAGTCTGCGAAATAAGAAAAAAAATTTCGAAGACTTGTGAAGTTCGCCAACACGCATTGTGGCAGCGCGGCGGACATTTCCTTGCCCTAAAACCCTCTCAGAAATGAGAGGAGGCCTGTGCCCAGCAGTGGGCCGTATATATGCTGTAACTTTAACTTTTTTTTATATCAGAAAAAAAGAAATCGAAAGGTAGTAGAATTAACGAGGATAGAATGACCAAGAAAATTTATGCTTCAGATGTGTACAGTGGCATAGTTGGCAAGTGACGACCTAGATGGAAGTTTCTCGACCAAATTCGCGAAATATTGAATTTGGATTAAATTAAGAATACCTTTAACGGGCGAATATGAATGCATAGGTATATACATATTTTGATGTGAAAGAAGAGAGAGATATGTGTTAGGATCGTGCCTAATGGAAGTCCGTATTTCCCGTCTGCCTCACTAGGTGACAGGTGTAAGAGCTTATGTACTCGTATATGTTATGTTTTTAAAGGAAATATATGTGTGTTGTTGATTCTTTTTTGATATTTTTCAATTTCACAATCTTTTTTCACCAATACTTTCAGATTTGACCCAATTATTTCTTAGCAATTTCATTTAATGTTTTTTACCAGAGGCGATAACTTGCGTTCACTTTTGCGAACGAAGCAGCTCTCGGTACATGCTATTAATTAATAAACAAGGGTATGGTGACATATGGAGAGTAACAAGAGGTAGTTATGTAAATCTAGGTGGTAAATAAGTAATAAGTAAATATAGACAAACGGTAACGTAGTTCATCTGATAGTAATAGTGTATGATGTAGCTCATTAACACATACCTACATCAATCTTTCACAAGAATCACAAGTGGTAAAATTATTGTTTTTTTTACAACCGACTTCAATCAATATAAATAAAATGAGAATGTAGTCGATGTAGTCGATATAAATGTAGTCGAAGTCAATTAGATACGCATTATTTAAGGATAACTCAAAACAACTGGTCAGATTTTGATCAAATTTATAAGGGTACATAAAAGCACCAGCTTTCAAAAAAAGAATCATCAAAATCGGTTCACATAGAAAAAAGTTCTGAGGTAATACACATAAAGAATAAAGTCAATTGAGAAACTCCTCCTTTTTGAAGTCGGTTAAAATGCAGATGCGTTATCGCCTTTGAGAATTCAAATTAAATGCCTTGGTAAAAGGGTTTTGGTGATCGTTAGTGACAAGCACCAGAAACTCTTTTAGGAATACTAAGATGGAATGCCTCGTTTCCACTAAAAGGGGTCTCCAGTTCTCTAAACTCACCATACGAAACACAGAAGCATTATGCTGCTATTATTCGCCGGCATTTTATGCGAGCGTGCTCCTTCTCCGGTCAAGCCAGACCATTCGTGCTCCAGCCATAACAGTTGCAGCGTGGCTCAACCACGTTTTCTGATATAATTATCTCCATGATCCTCAACATTTGTGCTTAAATCGTTGTTAATTTGATTGATGTGTTAACATTTCAACTCTTCGGTATCATCACATAAAATAATAAATAGTGATTTAATAGAAAATCACCATGTATTATTATTGATATCATATTAAGTTTCAGAAGCGAGCAATACATTTACCGTTGAAAAAAATTATTTAAGGATTATATCGCGTTAAGTTTAAATCATATAATCCTTCTGTATGTGTGGTTGTCACTGAACTCCTCCTGGCTGGACCGATTTTGATGATTATTTTTGTGTGTGCTTGAGTGGATGGTTTGAATTCACAATTACACCCGGTAGGTGGTGCTGTTGTCGAAATATAACCCGTGCGAAGCTGGGGTGGATTGCTAGTAAAGGATAAAAAACAATATCTTTAAATCTATACATATAAATAGAGTTTAAGTGACTGTGTGTAAAATCGAAATAACTGGCTGCTACGACTGCTAATATGAAAAAAAAAACATTTAAATTTCTTTTATCTGTCTGGCTTTTCCGGGCTAATCTTTGGAATGGAGTATAACGTCAAGAGGCTATATTTCATGCAAAAAAAACCGTGCATGATTATTGTTATCTTATTATTCATGAATATCTCATAAACAATAAGATATAAAAAAGTTTGGAACAAAACTTATTTGTATTTCAATTTTACACAAAGAGAAAACTAACAGTTGCAAATATAATAAAGGTGAATATAGGTAAGTTAATATAGGTGAAAAGATAATAAATTTTTATTTTAAACATTTTCCCATAATATCGCATATAGTTTTCGAGATAATAGCAAAAAAACTGAGTTTAAAGTAATTTTTCGATAATTGAAATACTTGTCCAAAGATAACTGTTAAAGCTGCAAGTTTTATTTGTTTAAGTTCTACACGGATGAAGACGTGGGTAAAAGTTTCTTGTATCTTCTGAACGCCTTGACTGAAAATTAAATCAATCGTAATTTTCACTTAACATAATTGTTAAATCTATACTCTATACATACAAATAAATAAAATTGTGTAAAATGTCAAAATTACATCGTTTTACTAAATGCATATGAATGTATAAACAGTACTTATAACAAAAATACACTTTTTAAAATTTTTGTCTGTCTGTCTGTCTGTTTGTTCTGGCTAATCTCCGAAACGGCTGGACCAATTTTGACAGGCAGATAGCTGACGTCATAAGGAGTAACTTAGGCTACTTTTATTTTAGAAAAATAATTAGGGTTCCTCGCATAAAAATTAAAACCCTAAATTACACGCGGGCGAAGACGCGGGGAACAGCTAGTATTTATAATGTATGTTTGCTTCGTACCATATTAAATATCGCCCCTATGAGGCGATCTATCGGGAGGCCTATGTTCAGCAGTGGACTTTAATAGGTTGTAACGGTAACGGTTGTTCTACAAAAGACGGTAAGGGTTGTACCACAAAAGAAAATCATAAAATATGGACCTGTTAGTTGGCGCTGAGGTCGAGATTTTGATATTTAAGCGAGGATAGACGTATTTATCTACATAACAATACATCTGTTTTTTTTAATTCTTGATTGAGGATAGATATATATGCCAATGAACACAGAATCCACTTACCATCGGGTGGACTGTGTGCTCATTTATCACCCTTATTCTACCGGCTTTATTAACCGGCCAAGTGCGAGTCGGACTCGCGCATGAAGGGTTCCGTACCATCGTAATACACGTTTCTAGTAGGGGAGCCCCTTTTAATTTGTAATTGATTTTAATTTTTATTATTTGTTGTTATAGCGACAAACTCGTTTATTAAGATTACTCGTTTTATTAAAAGATTTGTTAGTAAGAACTCTATGCTACGTTTTCATTAACATGACAATGTTCTCACATTTTGAATCTATACTATTATATATTACATAATATTATAAAGCGGAAGAGTTTTTTTGTTTGTTTAACGCGCTAATCTCTGGAACTACCAGTCCGATTTGAAAAACTATTTTTGTAAATAATAGCCAGATTCATGAGGAATAGTATAAGCTATCTAGCATTAGCCTATAACTGTCAGCTAGCCTTAAATATTGATTTTGTTAAGCAAGTCGGAAGAAAAGGCGCTCTCTAACTGCTTTGTCAGCGTGCGCTAGCTTAACGTTTAGTATTACATAAATACAATGTTCTACAAAAATATTGGTCTTTGCTCCATCTAAAAAAAGTCCGTGATACCATATGCCTATGTCTTATACATAAGCCACAATAAGGTATTTTGTGACAAAAATTATTGAAAATTGAAAAGTGATTTATGAGCGTTATTATTAGGCATGGCATATTAATCCTTACGAACGAAGGTACAAGACAATTTTATAAAGATTAACTTTGCTCTTTATAGCATGTTATTTGGACGCATAGTTTAAGAGATAATGAAAAATTTAAATAATGAACACTCTGCTCGGAGCGCGAACGACCGCATAAACCCTAGCCGCCCGATGAGATCCGAGAGAAACCAGCAGTGAACGCCTATACAGGGTTATTGATACTGTCATGGATCAAGAAGACGCGGTACATTACCCTCAAGAATTTTTAAATTCTTTGAATCCTTGAGGGCTGCCCCCATATTCATTGAACTTAAAAAGTGGCACTCCCATTATTTTTTTACGAAACCTGCGGCCACCAAGTCTATGTAACGGAACTAGGATTCAATATAAATTTCTTAGAAATAATATCATAGTTGCTATAGTTTTGAGTGGGCCAGCATTTGGGCAAACGGTACTAATACTTCGAATTCCTATGATACCTACAGATTTACCATTTAGTTTTAAAAGAATACAATTTCCCATAAAAGTATCGTTTGCAGTCACTATAAATAAAGCACAGGGACAGACTTTCAAGCACGTGGGGATAGATTTAAGTGAATATAAATGTGTTGACTTATCTAGAACAGGATGCGGTGAAAACCAATATATTTTAATACCAAATGAAAAGGTTGCTAAAAATATTCCTTAAATAATACGCGGGTGAAACCGCGGGGCACAGCTAGTTTACAATATATTTAAATAATTCTAAGTAATCGGAAGCAAAATCCACGAATGTCTTACTGTTTTATTTGTATGAAAAATTATTATTGTATTTTTATCCGTGAATCTATTATTGAGTATTCAAAATAATCTATGAATGAATAAAACTTTTTGACATACAAAATAAGGCAGTATTTTACGCTGGTAATATGATAGCGTTGTCCTTTCCTGGTCGAGCCGACTTATTTGTGTTGCAACCATAAGATAGCTGCAGTAGGCTCTACCACGTATAAACCTTTCTGAGAATTTTCACTATTTAGCTAACTTGGGACCTTCAAGAAACGAGCTTATACCTTTTTGAAAGGCCGGCAACGCACCTGCAAGTCCCCTGGTGTTGCAGTTGTTCATAGGCGGCGGTCGAAACTTACCATCAGGAGAGCCGTATGCTCGTTTGCACCCTCTTCTATAAAAAAGACTTCAAAATAGCAGGTATACCTGTCACTGCTTAGCACGCAGCTTATTTCTGAAAGTGTTCAGAACTCACGTTGAAAAAGGAAACTTCCTTTTGTAATTCACAATAAACGTTTACATCTTAATCAAAATACAAGGCTTATTAAACATTAGTTCTCCCTGAACAACTCTAAAAGAATTTAAAAAAAACAATATTATTCTTACATATATTTGTCTTGACGATCATGATATAAAATGACATTTGTTGAAACCGGAAATAGTTATTACCTACGCCTAAATCCGACCCTTTTCAAATATCTAGTTACTACATTGCAGTATCCTCGTAAATTGACCCCTTGACCCCTAATTCGGATGTCTACACGAGTTAATCATTTCAATTGATCGTGATAATTTCCAGGGTCTGTCTCTCCGTCCGCAATCTGGGTGTTACCAAGGCAAGAATAGGCTTTTGTTTCGTTAAAACAATGTAATTTACCATTTACAGATTTATTACTACACTTCGCTTAGCCATACGAGGCAACCACTGGAGAATCTTTCCTTTTTGGTAGATTTAGTGATGATTTGGTAAAGGATGCAGTAAGTCGATGGATGTAGGTGGCGCAAGACCGTGCTTTATGGTGTAATGTTGGAAGGTGTTAAATGAAAAGAATGCGTGTTACTCTTGTTATGACTTTAATTAGACTGCTCTTTATTGTAATCTTACCTCCAATATATTTTTTTATATAAGAGGGGGCAATCGAGCATGCGGCTCACCTGATGGTAGGTGACTACCGCCGCCCATGAACAACCGCAACACCAGGGGAATTGCAGGTGCGTTGCCGGCCTTTTAGAAAGGAGTAAGCACTTTTATTGAAGGTCCCTACGTCGTATCGGTCCGGAAAAATCTCCGGTGGTAAACAATTCCACAGAGAAGTTGTACGAGGAAGAAAACTCCTAGTAAAACGCACAGTGGTGGACCGTCATGTGCGGCGACCGGCGATGTGCGTTCGTGAAATTTGGCAATTATAATATTGTCGTAGGGGCTACACGTCACTACAATGGCATCCATTGGGGGAGCCCTATGTTCAGCTGCACTTGTGATGGGCTATATTTATGATGATGATGATGATAATATGTAATTATAAGCATGAAGAAAATTATATCACAGCTAATTTAGCGATACAAAAAAAGTTTTTAGGTTAAAGCGTCTCTCTCGTTTTAATATTACCGAGGCCCATAAATTCAACGCTTAACGCTGTTTGAAGTAATGACTCAGCGTGGGACCAGTGAATTAGAGCACTACCTTTAATTTTACGTAGTAATTTTGCAAATTGTGTATATGTTAACTCTTACAGGTTTTTATTATTTTGAGAAGGAAAGTAATGAAAAAATAAAGATTTTAATCAAATTAATGAATAGCACAATATTAGTCCGTGAGTATTTTTTAACTCCCGTTTTGAAAATAAATAATTTTCAAAAGTACGAATTAGATTTCGGTCCGATTTTGAGAATGCGAGTTTTCATCAGATCTACACGTTTTAAGGTCCTAGGAAGCCGTTCCGACTATTTCCGGCTGAACGCACGGCCGGGCGCGTGTGTGTATGTGTGTGTGTGTGTGTGTGTGTGTGTGTGTGTGTGTGTGTGTGTGCGCGTGCGTGTGCATGTGCGTGTGCGTGTGTGTGTGTGTGTGTGTGTGTGTGTGTGTGTGTGCATGTGTGTGTGTGTGTGTGTGTGTGTGTGTGTGTGTGTGTGTGTGTGTGTGTGTGTGTGTGTGTGTGTGTGTGTGTGTGTGTGGAAATCGAGTTGGATCTTCTGACACTAATGAAATTGATTTGAAATGCTTATCGATCCCGCATTGGATATTTACGAAAGTGTACTCAGCTCAGGACATAATATTTAGGCTGCAACCTTTTTATTTTTATAAAATTACGAAATATAAAATATAAAACAAGAATACCGACAATGAAGGATTGAACAGAGTGATAACAATAATTAAACTTTTAATTATTGTTATCACTCTGAAACAAAAAAAGTAAAACTTACTTAAACCAAAAATAATTAAATAATTTCCACGTAACAAATTAATTTCTGAAGCCTATTCTAAGACATATTCAAAGAACGATTCAAGAATTAAAGCTTCGACTTTAGAAGCTTTTATGTGGAAATTATTTAATCCTTTTCAACTTCCCGCTTTGAAAATTAATAATTTTCAAAAGTAGGAAGTTACAGATTTCGGACCGATTTTGACAATGCGAGCGTGTGTGTGTGTATGTGTGTGTGTGTGTAAATAAAATTTTGTCGTACGATATCTTTAGAACGAACCAACCGATCGAGATGGGCGACACGGCGTTCGAAAGTATTCATTGAGACTTTGAGCTGATTAGATTTTCAAGTTAATCGGTCGAGCCGTTACAAAGATTTTCAAAAAATAAAAACCTTAAAAACAAAAATTAAATAGTTTTTCGAGCGTTGCGCTCGATAATAAGCGGGAAGTTCTAGGGATGGCCTGCAGTGTCAACCGTATTTTTATCTTTCTATTTGTTATCGCATCCCATTAGAATAACTAAACCGAATTTGATAAGATTAAAATGTAAACCACAGTATTATTAATTGTATACAATGTCACAGTCGTAAGAACGTAAAATGTTAATTTCTTTCTTATTAAAATTATACCGCGTCAAAGTTATTAAAACGGACCTCTTAACTTTCACCCTCTGAGACTAATTTATGTAGATGAAATTCGGATTAGTTGTAATATAAATTTTTAGACTTAGGTGTTAGTTTTGGTAGATATAATTGCAAGTTTTTATTTTAATATTCATGATGTGACTATTAAAATTCCCATTATATCCTGCACTGATCTCTCCGGTCGTGTCAGTTTGCATCCTATTGGACTAATAACAGTGAGGGGATACAGTACGGCTGTGCTTGCGCACGGACTCGTGCACTGTAATCCTGTTCCGCGCTAATGCTTAGTCTTCGTTATGACTGGCCCCCGTAAGCGAAATTCGGTCTAGAGGACAATATTGTTATTATATTTTATTTAATACTAGCTGGTACCTGGCGCGTTGCTGAAGCAGAAGAAATAACTGTGGAAATATCGTTTTAAATTTGGAAACTTATATCGTTTAATTAGGAATGATAATACATTCATTGAAGTTGAATGATAAATGACTTTCAAATAAATTTGTCGGTACTATACGCGCGCCATTGCTATAAATTAATTACACTATGCCTATAACCTTCGCGCAAGTGCCAGCAATAAGTTCACAAAGTTTTACCGCAATCTGATGAACGGTATGGCAGCGCATAAAATACGAACAAACAAATAATATCAATTTTTATATATTAGAGTTATCTTAAAACCTGTGTCACAATTGCTGTACCTCTACGTATCGAAAGATTTTCGAGTGAGAAAGAAAGAGAAAAAAGACAAAGAGTCTCGGCCTCCTACTAGATGGAGTAACGACCTGGTAAGATATGCTGTCGATGGATGCAGGTTGCTCAGGATCGTGCTTTGTGGCATTCCTTGGAGGAGGCCTATGTTCAGCAGTGGATTTTTGAAGGGCTTTAATGAAATGATGATAGAATAAGGCAAAACATAGGGATCAAGAATTGGGAAGGGGATTTGGAAGTTGTAATTCTTGTTAAAACGAATTTAAATTTATTTCCGTCACTAGCCGAGATTAGGACTCGTTCGGGTCCTATGAGAATACAGTATAAAAATTTATTACATCCTGGTAATTACAAAACAGCACTACTTAGAAAAAATATTATGTCAATGGAGCCTATAATATACAATAAAATTTCGCACACTTATAAAGAACATCCTATAAGAATATTTAAATTTAAGCTGACTGCATTATTATTAGAAAAATGTTATTATTGTATAAAAGACTTTTTAAATTATAAATATATTTAAAAATAGATTGTAAATGACATTTACAATTTAAATTTATAAATTTACATTATATATGAATGAATATGTCATTCATATATAATGTAAATTCTCTTTATGTCATATAGTAGTTAATTTGCTATCAGAATTGTATCTTTTAGTTTTTAGGACTTTGCATGCCGTAAGGTAGAATGTAGCCGAAACACTTTGTGATGTACCATCTTATCCTGTACCTACATTGTGGCAAATAAAGAATCTGAATCTGAATCTAAAATAACTTTAAAAATGACAACAAAACAAGTGCAAATATAATTTTTCCGCTAGTTTCTAGTACGAATCGGTTCAATAAAATAGTTTAATTAATTTTGTCGCCTGTCCCGTGTACAAAAGTTCGCGTTGTACCGGAGTCAATATTTGTTCAAAAACTTCTTAAACTGTTGACTTTTCGGATCAGTACAGCTTAAAGTACCAGGCATTTGGTACAAACGCTACCAACGCATCTGTCAAGCGATTGCGGCAATTTCTCACAACTAGGTGGTAGTAGCCATTTTCTGGTACGGAGTCCGTCTACTGGGTACCACGCTCTTACCTATAGAATTGAATAGAATAGAATTATGTTTTATTCAATATAGATTACAAGACTTCTTATTAAAGGGGCTAAACGCTCGCTGTAAATTTCACAGTACGCGAGCAACCCGGGTTCGCTCCGCCGGCAACAATGAAATTGTTAATTGCAATTTTATGTGCTGATTTACCACGTGTTCGGCGGTGAAGGAAAACATCGTGAGGAAACCTGGATGTCTGAGAAATAAGAACAAAGATATATTTAAAAAACATGTGAAGTTCTCCAACACGCATTGCCTTAAAAACCATCTTAGAAATAATAGGGGGCCTGTGCCCAGCAGTTGGACGTATATAGGCTGTAACTTTAACTTTTTTAAATTACGCTTTTATCTTTGCCGCCTAGCAGCAGTGCAAGCACTTGTACAGTGCACACTTCCGGTGTGAAGGGCATAGAGAGCCAGTATAATTAGAGACTGTGAGGTATTCCATCTTAGTTCTTAGTGGTGACAACGCCTTCTTCTTTTGAAGTTGGTTGCAGGTGTCCATGGACTGCAGCAGCTACTTATCATCAGGTGGACGAAGTTCGTATGTCACTTCAATTTTATACTAAAAAAGTACAAAATTCTGTTACCACTAAAATGGGTCTTCGGTTTTCTTCACTCACCATACTAAACCCATTATGTTTCAGGCATTATGCTGCTATTTCCTTGCAGTATTCTGTGCAAGCGCGGTCCTTCACAATCCAATTCGTGAAACCATAATACGAGCAACGTGGCTCAACCACGTACAAAACTTTCCAACAACAACAAATTAAGTTAGCATTGACTTAGGGTCGTGTTTTGTGACATTGTGACATTCCTTGGGAATAGACTATATTTAGCAGTGACTTGTGTAAGGCTGTACAACGATGATGATGGAATCAACGATAATTTAATTAACATTTAGTAAACCTGAATTATGATTCAGGGATCTTATGTTCACATTGAAACTTAGCCAATATTTGTCTTAGTTTCAAGACCTTTAACCGCTGTCCGTAAAGATTTTCTCTAAGAAACATTTATTTCTCCACTGTGACTACTAAATTTTGTGCCTAATTTTCTAGAAAGGTGAAATTAGAAGGAAACGATAGGAATAATTTTTAGACAAATAGTTCTTGTAATTTTTAATAATTCTAATGTAAATAATTATTGTAATTAAAAATTAAATAAAAGTTTGTTCCGAACTTAGTTTTGATTTTTAATCAAATTATTTTTTTCATAGAACAAGGGTGAAAAACGAGCACATTTCCATATAAGTTTCCACATTTAATTTAATTTAATTTTATATTTTGCGGGGTAACTTTTTAAAAATATTTTCTGTAAAAGATAACATCAACAGAATCATGTTACATATTGTTTTATAATATACTAGCTTTTTACCCGCGGCTTCGCTCGCGTGGTCTTCAATTTAGAAACATCATTAAATGCTATTCCGTGCCAAAATTAGCAAAATTCAATCTCTTTTAGAGTCACTTCGGTGTCTGTGTCTCTATGTCAGTTTGTCAAAGAAGTTATTTGAATTCCCAAAGACTATTGGACCTAGATGATTGATATTCGGCATATATATAATATGCTATAGGAACACGTGAATAAATAAGTTTTTCAGAATTGCATTAATATCATATTTAGAAACAACTACATTTTTTTATATTTGACGTCTCTTCCGTTGTATCCATAAGAAAGATAAATTGTTTATATATTCATTATTAAAGTTAATTTAGTTTTAAGAAAATAATGAAGATTTCATGGTCTTATATGCGATATTTGATTCATATCATTGGTCCCATTTAATATTGATTGGCACCATAAAGTAGATGCTGATATTTTTTCTACGTTCGAGTATATTTCAAAATTTCATAAATGCAGTTCTATAATGATGAACTACACATGTAATAAAACAAATTGTAATAAATCACGATACATTTTAACTTTTATTTACGCGGGTTTTTGTACACATCTTTAGAAGAAAGATCCATAAACATTTGCGTATAAGAACATATTATTGATGTGAAGCACCGACGTTCCGGTAAGTCTGAAGTATGTCAACATGTTCAGTATCATCCCAACCATTATATCAGATCTGATAGACAACAAATCCTCGCAATAGAACACCGATTCCTACCAAGGATGATTTGCGAGGCTATTGAAATTAAAAATATCCTAATTTCAATATTTATTATATATATAATTAATAAAATTAAATCCAAACCCAAACATACTACTGCAAGACTTCAAGATACTGTAAGCTCGTCCTGCGTAGATCGAACAAAACATTATTAGTTAAAAGTTTATGGTAATCTTCGTAAATTATGACATCAGGACGTCAAAAAACTCAGTCCCCCCCCCCCCCATTTCCGTGGGTTCTGTAAAGTGGCCGAAATGTCAGGTATTGAAAAAGTTAAAATTAAACACGATAAAATCCTTAAGATTACTTTTATTGCAAATGAAGTTCTATTCGCAGTGAACGTGGGTAGAACTACACTCATGACCGGAAGCAGAAAAATGTTCGCGTTTTTGTAGCAGCGAAAGACAATCCGCCTCCTCATATCGTTCCGTATGTGTCCTAAGAGGCGACAGATGAAAACAAACAGGGGATGGGCAACATCATCTTTCTGACAACAGTTCAATATAAAAAAGGCTGCGGTTGCCAACCCGCCTGCCAAGCGTGGCAACTATAGCAAATATCCAACCTATTTGAAAATTTATGGGGGAGGCCTATGTTCAGTTCTGTGGACTTTTGATAGGTTGTAATGATAATGATAATGAGTTCTATTCTTTCGAATCTTTGCTACCGTTAATATTTACGGTAGTGTAATAACAAAAAAGTTACATCTCATAAAATATGAATGAAATAAAAACAAATGGTTTGGTCATGTAGAAAGAATGAACGAGGAAAGAGTGACAAACCAAATTTATGTTGCAGAAGTGAACGGAAAAGTCGGGAAGGGACGTCCTAGACGAAGGTTTATCGATCAAATTGGCGATATATTGAAAATGGGCCAGATTAGGAGTACCCTTAACCGACGAGCGTGTATGCGTAGATATATGGATGTAAAGGAGGCGAGAGAAGTGTGTCAGGATCGTGCCAAATGGAAGTCCGTAGTCTCTGCTTACCCCTCTGGGTTACAGGCGTGAGTGTTTATGTTTATGTTTATGTAAATAAAAACAGCATAATTGTCCCATTAAAACTAAAACAGTAGCAGCCTACATACATGTCACTACTGGGCAAAGGCCACAGAGCTTTTGGCCAAAAAAAGTGTCCGCTGCGCTGAACCCAACGCGCGATCACCTCAAGATATGCCGGTTTTCTTTAACCGCCAAGAACGTGGTAAATCAACACTTCAAATTGCAATTAACATATATGTAAAAATATATAATAATGCTTATGTACTATGAAATTTACGTTTCGATCAGTTTGATTACCACCTTTGACAATTAAAATAAAATAAACCTTTGTTTAAATAAAATCTGCTATCTTTGATAATAAAAGTATTTTTTCGCAACAGCCTGTTCATTCACATATCTCAGTGAGCTATGAAACCAGGACTGTCACAAAAATCTTGATTTGTTTGATTATATGAAAACACAAAATACAAAAATCTTAAACGACAAACTGATTTATAAGTCTCATGAAAGGTATAAAAAGTAAAGTAGCAGCTTACATACATCCCACTACTGTGCACAGGGCTCCTCATTACCTATAGTGTTTTGTGGGCAGAAAAGTGTATGTCGTAATGCTTCAATGCGTATTAACGGTTTACACATTTCCACGACTTTTTTAACTACTCAGACATTTAGGTTTATCCACGAAGTTATTCTTCACCACTTCACCGGATACGTGGTAAGTTAGCACGTAAAATTTCCCGTAACAGATTCAATAGAGGGCGCTATACATTAAAACTATGAAATCCAAAACTATACTATCTAGTAATATCAGCTGTAGAGGGTTGGGGTACGACTGGCTCAAGAGCCACCCCAAAGCCGCTAACATTTATTTATTATATAAAAAAGGCATGAAGTGATGTTGATTCTGTTAAAAATTCTGTTTCTTTTAAAAAACACACTATCAGCGCCATTAATGGCGACAGCGGCAGAAATGACACAATTTCACGAAATAATGATTTAATGAGAATTTTACAATAATTGCAGGCAAACCAGTTTTAATAATTTTACATACAGATATAGTATCAAACGTATAAAAATTGATATGCTTTTAGTTGAAAAAATATCAATTTTCATACGTTTGATAGATATCACTATTATCTATTTCAATTATTACACTTTTAAAATGAAATAACGAAAAAACTAAAAAAATTCAACGTTAGGATTTTGAAATAATTTTATAAATCTAATTATTTAAGCATATAAATGTAAGTAATTTATATTATTTAATTTATTAGTTACTAAAGGCAAAATATAGGCTTTTTTCATTTGATGATAGATGGCGCTGTTTTGATAATTAAAACGTATATCGTCAGCGGAGTTTCAAATTGTTATGCAAAGGCTAAAACTAATTTTAAACTTTATTTACAAATATGATATTTATTTGAAAAAACACCCGTCATCCCGCCTATTAAATAACAAAATATATAATAAAAAATTAACATCTAAAGGAAAAATATACTTAACCTGCTTTTTTAAATTCCATAATCGGATAAAAAGTAGCCTATAAGTTGCCCCGGGTTACTAACTACCTACATATAAAATTTAATGGAAATCGGTCCAGTAGTTTTTGCGTGAATTGGAAATACACAGACAGACGGACAGACAGACAGAAAGACAGACAAAAATTCTAAAAACCACTAATTTGGCTTTAGTACCCTTCATTTAGTCCCCTGGACTTGTTTTTTCAAGAGTATATTAGAATTACAGACACGACTTTTCTACAGATTTATTATATAATGTATAGATACTTCAATGAGGCACTCGGTGACACCGTTGATGGATTGAATATTTAATAACTAACCACAAAGCAAAGTCACAAACTACCCTTACATAGCAGAACCACGCTGTAGAATTCTTTCTCTGTGCAAATTTAATACGCTGGTATCCTGTTCCTCACAGGATTCATCATCATCATCATTATTATAGTCCTTCACATTTTCTCATTTTATTTTGCTGAACATAGGCTTCGCCCAAGGAATTCCAGCATGTCTTGCCAGGTCGTCACTCCATCTAGGATACAGGATACCAGCGTAAAATATTTCCATAATATTGCTGTCTTTCGTATGGTGAGTGACAAGAGTTGGAGACTTATTGGTAACGAGGCATTTTCATCTAAGTCTTCATGAGTCATGTGTTATGCATTCACTCACCTTAAGATGATGGACTTTGTGCTCGTTTGTCACACTTGTTCGTATTAAAAAAAAATATGTTGTAATTGTCGACGATAGGACGTCAGAAGTGAAAACATTATTTTTGTATTTATGTACGAGTATCTGAGCGTGACGGTCAAGAGATTTTAGTTCTTTTTCCCAAAAAGAAGCCAAAAAAGCTATATATATATATATATATATATATATATATATATATATATATATATATATATATATATATATATATATATATATATATATATATATATATACCTCTTTTGTATATCGTTCTCTTATACTCGTAAATAGATCTGTATATTATAATATGTATCTGAGCGTAACGGTCACGCGAGTTCAGTCATCCCAAAACGCGCTTTTTCGCCATCCCAAAAGTGCCTAACGTGTCTTATGAAGTTTTCGCTTCAAAAAAACAAACATTACCTAAACTTGCTAACAAACATTACATTACCTAGACTTGTTTTGAGTTTTTGATAACCTGAAATATTTATGACCTTTGTACGTAGAAATTGTTTTCTTAATTAAAAAAGTAGGTAACGAATCCGCAATTATCTCATTTTGTTGTTACCTTGTTTTCTGTGTGCAAAGTTTTTAATGAATTTAATTCAAGTCTAAGATTTATGACTTCATTTGCAAATCTGCAAAAACATAATTTTACGTAATAATCTGAATATAAAGTTCCTCCTTCCCACTTCTGCTTATGTTTATTTTACATAGCAAACAGAAACTACTAATACCAGTTAATTGACTTCACAAAGTCAGTAATTAATTCATGGGGCAATGTATACGATATTGAAACAAACTCCCAGAAAATATACAAGATGTCTCTATTACCAAGTTTAATATTTTATTAAACAAAGATTGTATAAAAAGGGTTATTATAGTATAAATGCATACATGGTTGATAATAACCACTGGGAATGAGGTGGTCACTTCCAAGCTGTTTCTTAAATAAGTTTTAAGTAGTTTGTGCAATTTGTGTTTTATTTTATAATTTTACTTTAAAAAAATATTTTCTGTGGGTTTCTTGCTGGTTTTTCCCAGGTCAGAGGTTTTCTCCGAACCAGTGGTAAAACAAAAAATGTTTAATAAGAATACTTCTTATCTATATTCATCATCATCATCATCATTACAGCCCTTCACAAGTCCACTGCTAAACATAGGCCTAGCCCAAGGAATGCCACAAAGCACGGTCCTGAGCCACCTCCATCCAACAACTTCCTGCATTTCGCCTGCGATTCGCCCTACACTTCGCCTACCGGTACGAGGCTGCCACTCGAGAACCTTTTTTCCCCATCGGTTGTCGGTTCTTCGAGTTGTATGGCCGGCCCGTTGCCACTTCAGCTTACTAATCTGTTGGGCTATGTCGGTTACTCCGGTTCTAATGCGGATATCCTCATTTCTAAGTTTATCACGTAGAGAAACCCCGAGCACAGCCCTCTCCATATTGTTATCTATATTGAATAAATATAATTTTATTCTATTTTAGAGAATCATATCCAGCAGTAGTCTGTTAACGGATTGAAGAGGGTGAACATTACATGAATAGCTCCCCTTTCTTGCACAATCGAACAACCAGACGCTTGACAAGCTTCCATCCCTTTGTTGTCGATAGACCACGCATACGAACTAAACGATTTGATTAACCGCTTGTGATGCGTGCAGCATAGGGTTGGAATAATTTGCGTGAATTTTCCATCAAATTATAGTGTAGGTGTCTTCTGACTATGACTTTCACTTCACATTCACTCCTGACTTTTCACAGTGTAAATATAAAATGTATTAATGTATCGACCACAGCGCCACCTGTGTGCGCCATTTGTGATTTTCTGTTATTTTTTTTGGTATGATTAACATATTTTTATTATGGATATGAGTCATTTTGGTCCATACATATAAAATGAAATCAACTACAGCGCCACCTACCGGATCCTAGCATAACTTTGGATTATCGTCTAGACAAAACAAATGTATTGTGTAAATATGACCTTACTCGGTCAACGTGTTTAGAAATTACAAGATCACTAACAGATGTTTTAACTATTATTTTTTACTATTATTAGGTACGATTATACAGATTTTAATTGAGTAAATTTGTCCTCAGAGCGGACAGAGGCGCTTAGCGGTCGACTATCGAAGTCTGCTTCGGAGCTGTCCTGTACTTCGCCTGCTGCCATCGACCCACCGCCACGCGCCCGCTCTGCACATCACCACACACCGCTGTCTGTGGTGCACAGAACTCAACACTTCTTCACCAATTTAAAGGTACACATAAAATGTATTCGTAGTAGAGCTACGCTGCAGCTTTATTATGGTTTTAGTACGAATGGGTCGGCTTGACCGGGGAAGAACCAAGTGTAGAGAACCGGAGACCCTTTTACTAAAAACGAGGTATTCCATTTTAGTCTTTGGGGTGATAACATGTTCTGCCTTTTGACTCTTAATCGAAGATAGATGTAGATATCTTTGGGCTACAGCATCCACTTACCAACAGGTGGGCTGTGTGCTCGTTTGTCACTCTAATTCTGTAAACAGCTGATACCCGCGACTTCGTCCGCGTTGCTTGATATATTAACAAAGTTTTCGTATGTGCGAAGTAAAATCATCAAAAAGATCGCAAGCAAAAATATACTTTGCTTACTAAGTTTATTTGTAAACAACGTTATTCGTTGCTCCGTTTGTAGCTAAAATATATAAATTATCTGGGTCAGTAACGCGAGAGCAAGCGACGTACAGTTAACCGTGTGGAAAACCCCGTATAAAAATCGTTGTTTCTTAAAACTATAATAACTTTATATTAAATAAGGATATCGCAATATTTTTTTTATATAAGGGTAAAGTGTCTAAGAAATAAAACTTAGAAAACCTAATTGAAATCTATCCAGTAGTTTTTCACTCTATCATTTTATTTATATTATTATAAAAGATAGAGGAAGAAAACAGACCATTGTCGGGCCTTGGGTCAACTTATGATTAGCTGTTATTATGGTGACGAGGATAACGATAATGATGATGATTCTTGCATCTCTCAGATATTATACATTGTATTACACCATGACAATATTTTAGTATTGTTTCAGTAAGTTAAGTTTTCTTAATAGTACAAGGTAACTCAGTGATGATATACGAAACCTGTGGGAAAACTGCGCGGAATCCCCTGACACTGCTTCCTCAAAGTAAATAATCATAATTTTAAAAAGACATATCCTCCTCAGAGTCGGTGGCAGAGAAGTCGCAGCCGAGAACGATGTCCGGCTGGCACCACATTCTCCCTGGCACCGGGGCCGGACAGCAGTGGGACGGAGTACGCAGCGGACCAAAGCTCCGAGCACAGCACTCCTGCTAATTCACCCAGACATCGCATTAGGAAAGGTAAGAATAGTATAAGTAAGCTAAAAAAAGATAAAAAGAATCTTTAGTGTTAAGAAGACATAATCTAAATATTTAATCTTGATGCTATATTAATAGTATAGTTGTAGCACGAATGGGTCGGCTCGACTGGGGAAGGACCACGCTCTCACAGAATACCAGCGTAAAATAGCAGCTTAACGCTGCTGTGTTTCGTATGGTGAGTGTAGAGAACCGGAGACCCTTTTTACTGGAAAAGAGGCATTCTATCTTAGTCCTCACGGCTGACAACGCATCTGCATTTAAATTCGCAAACGAAGATAGATGTAGATGTCTATGGGCCACTGCAACCACTTACCATCAAGTGGACTGTGTGTTCGTTTGTCACCCTTATTCTATTTAAAAAAAACTTTTAGAAAATATATTAGTAATCAGCGTTTAGGTTACTTTATTGGTTAATAACAAAATTCCCATATTTGTAAGTTCAACATACGTTCTCAAAGTACACACAACACAGTATTATTTAAAGGAGAGAGATACCGATTTAGGGACCTTCAAGAAAAGAGCCTACTCTTTTTTTAAAGCCCGATAACGCATCTGCAATTCCCCTGTTGATGCAGTTGTTGAAACTATGAAAAAAAAAAAAGACAACAAGCGGTCTTCGTTCGATGATAATATTTAAATAAGCATATATTCTTATGCAGTGTAGTGGCAGCGTAAGTGAATCCACTACCCAATATCATCCCGTGGGTGTCGTAACAGACGAGGTGGGGAAACTGAAATGGGAAATAATCAGCAGAATCTTCCTGATACGAATGCAATATGTAATAATAAAAACTGCCGTTAATAACCCGACTCCGAACACGCGGCAAGTACTGCAGATATCGTTCTATGATTCAATATATGGGAGAGCCCTCTGTTCAGCAGTGGACTCTTGATAGGCTGCAGTGAATGAATAAACAAATGAATGACCGGTCGCCACTCAGGACTATACTGTATCTACCACGTCATTGAAAAGAAGGCGTCCACGGTATACTCGTTTACACTGCCACACTATCGATCTATTATAGTAGATCAATCCTTCCTACAATCGAATAAGTCAATATCCAGCAGTGGAAATTAACCAGCTGACGAAAAGAAGAAGATCTTAATAGAGTGTTGTAAAATAAATGTGGTATTATGAGTGGTACAATAAAAATAATGGACTCTCTAATGGCATTAAGTCCGCCCTTTGTATTCTTTTATAATAAGAATGCAATAAAAATTAATAATATAATAAAATTGTTTATATTCTCACTACATATAGATTAACATAAAATAGGCTTAAGATAGTAGTAGGCTGACTGACTGATCCTATGTGAAAGCCTCTTACACAAAGTAGCACACAGTTCTATTTAATAGTTCTAAAAATAAACTACCTATTGGATGTAAAGAGGAGAAAAAATACTATAACCTTAAAGATAAGAATAGAATAATAGTTTACAAAAACAAAACCTTCATGACTAAATAAAAGGTGGTACGTACCTATAAAATAAAATGATATTTAAACGAGTAAATTGCAGAAATTCACTCGTGAGCTAGTGTAGGTGACTAAAAATAAGTAAATAAATGAATATAATATAGATGCCCAAATTTTAACGGATTGCGGCGCCGCTAGTTTTTTTTTAAATCTTCTAACTTTCTTATCCCACATTTTGTTTTGTTCAGTATTGAACGTGTACACTTTTCATTTAGTTAAGTTACTCTTCATTGATCAACAAAGCTCAGGATCACGTTTTACATAGTAGTACGTTGCAAGTCCTCAAATTTCAGCGTCATTAGCTTTTCAAACGATAGCCATAAATTCTATCATGCTAGAAATTTCAGAAACATTTGTAGGTACAGGAATTTCAGGTCATTTTATTACTTTTTTTTTTTTTATGTTATGGAAAACCAACAGCTTACAAATCTTAAGTAAATAACATGTTCAATTTACAAAAGCCAATAACAGGTTCTCACTGATAGAAATACACTAACATAATCTATTTCGTTGTTTAAAGGACATAGCACAAATACGAGCAACAAAATGGAGTCTAATTTCAATGTACAACATGCATAAATTTAATAAGTGAAACAAACAATAATAGCCACAAAAGAAAAGAAAAAGCAGGGCTAAACGCACAATATAATTTTTTCTTAAAATAAATTAAATTATGACATAAAAACTCTCGACTTAATGCCCGCCTTGCCGATATATAGCTAGTATTAAACAAATCAAAATCATGCTTTTGCATAAATTATTAAAATTATTAATAGACCGATACATGAAAGTATTTCTTCCATAATTAGTTGATGAAGCTGGTAAGAAGAGTAATGCATTCCTTCTAAGGTTCACTGTAGGCGTTCTCAGTGATATTTGTGATAGCAAATCAGAACAGTCAACATTGCCAGAACAGATTTTCAATAAAATACAATGTCAGCAATCTCCGACGCTTTATCAGAGGTAGCAGATGATGGTGTTTGCATAAGGATAAGTAGTCTTCTGATCAGTAGTTTCTATGGGTACGATAGCAAAGATATCGTACAAATTTACGTTGGATATTTTCAATCCGTGAAATGTATGTATGATACATCGGGTTCCAGATCTGCGAAGCATATTCAAGCGTACTGCGGACGTAAGTACAGTACAAGATTTTAATTGTTTTAATATTATTAAACTCCTTTGCAGTACGCATGACAAAACCTAACGCCTTAGATGCCCTAGTTATGATATTGTCAACATGGGTGTTGAATAATAACTTAGAGTCGTGGAAAATCCCTAGATCACGTACAACAGATTATTTTTGTAACTTCTGGCCTTTAAGGTGATAGCCGAAATTAATTAAGTTTCGCTTGCGTGTATATGTAATAAGGGTACATTTTGATGGGTTTAGATCAAGCTTATTAATATTACAGTATTCCTCCAATCTTAGTAGATCTTCCTGCAGTAATTCAGCATCAGCCTGAGATGAGATTGTGGAAAATATTTTCATATCATCAGCAAAACACAGTAGGTGTGATGATTTAAAACAGGTTTCAATATCGTTGACAAATATAAGAAATAGCAACGGCCCCATCAAGGACCCTGTGGCACACCACTCGGTATTGCCACCCAACCTGATATGTAATTGTTAACAACTACAGCCTGCGAGCGATTGTTGATATAAGAGGAGAACCACCGCAGTAGGTCTCCACAGATACCAACATACTGAAGCTTTTTTAAAAGCAAACTATGTTCAATCCGGTCGAAAGCCTTACTATAATCTGTATAAATAACGTCAACTTGATGACCATCATCCATGGCTTTAGTCAAGAATGAATTAAGGAGCACCAAGTTGGAAACAGTAGATCTACCCTTGAAGAAACCATGTTGAGACGGACTTATGCTTTGTTTGAGTAACGGATATACCTGCTCATAAATCAACTTTTCAAAGACTTTAGAAATGATGCACAACTTAGAAATTGGCCTATAATTAGCGACATCAGTCCTAAGACCCTTCTTGTGCACAGGGGTGATATATGCACGCTTCCAAATGTCAGGAACTGAGCATTCATGCAACGATTTGCGAAATAGCAAACTTATTGGTAGTGTTATCGTCTCTGCACAATTAATAAGAAAAGTGGCTGGTAGGTTATCAGGTCCGGCGGATTTTGATGGATCAAGAGCTTTCAACAACCGATACACGTGCTTAATGTTAACTTCTATTTTTGAAATATTTACAGTCGATTTTGATGTTACATTAGAAATATTTAGAGTTGATTGAGCGCCCGGGTATAAGAAATTTGACTTGAAATAAGTTGCAAACGCGTCACTAATAGACTGTCCTGTGTTATAAATTACACTACCTAAATTGAGACTACTTGGGATAGAGTGAGTTTTTGATTTACGTTTAACATATGACCAGAAATATTTAGGATTTTTTTCTATTGACCTTTCAACGGTTGATATGTAGTTTTTATGACACATATCTTCCAAATATTTAACACGAGTGCGCAGTATTTTATACGATTCTTCATCGGATCTATTACCGTAGGTCCTGAATTTACGAAGGTACTTATGTTTTTCTTTAATTGCTCTCTTTAATGCTGGGGAATACCACGTATGGTAGGAGTCCGGTTTAATTATTTTTGACGGTATGTGCTTATTTCTTAATTTCTCAAATATTTCATAAAAATATTTAATGGAATCATTAAGAGATTTCGAAGAAAATTCGGTTTTCCAATCGATTTCAGCATATTTTTCATTAATTGATTGATAATCACCTTTATTATAAAAAAAACATAATAAACGGAGTTGTTTTAAGTGTGCTTAACTCATAAAAACGTACTTCCATTACTAACGCTCCATGAAAGGGATCTACTGGTACCAAAGAGTCGTCACTACAATCAGATACGGCTACATCACAGTTAGATAACACAAGGTCGAGTGTTTTACCATATTTATTGCGTATACCATTATATTGGCAAAAGTTAAGCGCATTAATTTCGTCAACTAGTAACCGTTCGTTGTGCGTACTATAGTTCGTTGGCTCATAGCAATGATTACAACAGTTGGAACAGTTGGAAGCGGGTATCCATTTTATGTTGCTTAAATTAAAGTCACCCACTATAAGATATTTATCTGTGGGATATTTTAAGACTGTATTATTTAATTTCGTAAAAAAATTAACTTTTTATAATAACTGATCCGAGAAACTAAAACTTCCATGTAAATTATATAAATATAAGATACAAATATGCAGAAAAGTAGGCATTTTACTATCGCTTTTTATGACAGTAAGCGTGAGCCAAAAATCTTCAGCACTGGAGTTAAAGTTCGGTTGAGGTTCAACAGACAGCTCTCTGCGTATCGCAATGAGCACTCCGCCCCGTACACTTGGCCCGTCCCAGCGTAATCAAGATCGCGGCGCCACACAATATGACGACTATCAAATAACTCGAGAGTTCGAAATACCACTCAGAAGCCACGTTTCAGTTATTAACAATAACATCGTATTTAGACAAGCAGGTATTACGGTAAAAGTCAGATGTTTTAGTACGTAGACCTCGTGCATTCTGATAATAAATATTAAATAAAGAGCTATTCGTATTATTAATAAAAACGTAGCCATTATAAATCATTAAATTAAAATAAAATAAAAACAATGTAAAATCAAAATTATAAAACTAGGCAATATGTAAAAGTCTTAAAATAATAACTAAAATTCCTTAATTTGATTTTAACTGCAAACTCAAATAGCGAATAAACATGGTAACTAATTATCACGTTAAAACAGTGCTGTAATAATAAATACATAATTAAAAAAATAATAGAATCAATATCGTTCAACATCATATTACGAAGAAGAATAGCGAGAAAGCCAACTCTAGTATTAAAAAAATTGTTTAAAGTGTAATGAAAAAGCAGGTGAACATAAATGTTAATGCAACTAAAAATCAAAATTATTAAACTAAGCGGAATGCAGAAAGTCTTAAAATAACTAATTAAAAATATATTATTAGTATTAGGGTTAAAAGCATGATACGAAAGCAAACCAACACGATAACATATTAATACATTAAAACATTTTTGCAGCATGGAATAAGTGCAATCAATATCATTCAATACCAAATAGGATATAAGAGCGAAAAGAGCAAGCACAATATGCATACGGTTACTTAAAATATATCCAAAAAGCGGGTAGGAACAATTATGCGTCGAGCAATATATCGAACAAAGAGTTTTAGAAAAAAACACAGAATAACAACAGCGATATATCGGCAAAGCAGGGGTCGTAAACATTTCATTACGAGTGTACTGTACAGCTGAAGCAATTAAACAATATGTAATTAAGCTGAGACCTAAGTTAAGCAAATTATATGTTTGGAGGCAGTTTAAGCTAACTTGTTTAAATCACTATCACTTGTGATAATCATAACCCTCGTAGTGTCGTTTTTTCTAACATGAATTTTACAATACTTTACCCAAACGTATTGAAAAGCTTTATCTTTACAAATAGCTTTGGTTTTAGTTAGCAAAGCCTTAGAATACGGTGTTAAGTGGTCATTAACATACAGCCGTTGTTCATTACCCACAAACCCAATGTCCTTCGCTGTCATGATTTTCTTGGCTCGCGCTGCAGCGACAAATTCTTCCTTTATGTAGCGGTTGATGAAGTTGACAATAATAGATTTATCTTTACCAAAATGTGTCGGCACCTCGCTATGTAATTTATTTGATGTTTGGGGATCGTGTAACCAACTTGCGTGCATATGTTCTCTACTATTGAAAAAAGGTTTTCATCTCTTTAGGGAACTCCCTTTATCTCGACATTGTTAAGTCGAGACCATTGTTCCTAGCAGCTAACTCCTTTTCAGGGTTGATATTTCAGAGAGTGTCGAGTCAACTGTTATTTTATTTGCTCCAATTTAGGTATCTTGGATTCAAGATCAGTTATTCTGGACTCACAGTTAATTATTTTTCACTATTAAATTCACAGGATGATTTCAGCCTCCTATTTCACGCCTAATGCTTTTCACGTCATCAATGAGTGCTGGTAGACAGTGAAGCTGTAGTTTTAGGTCACGTATTTCCTGCAGAACCATATCAATTGAAGCACCACCATCAATGGTAGGGATCGGCGGCGACGTGGTTGGCGTTGGCGTTGAAGGGCGCATAGAAGGCTCCGGCAACTGGAACACCTCCACGCAGCCCTTCGGTCAGCACCCAGCTTTCTATACCCAGCTTCGGTTAAATTTGAGCAGCCAAATCAAAGTTGCTTCACACGATCCACACTAACGCCATCATTGAAATCCGTATTGCATAGTGCACAATGCATTATTATTAACAATTACTTTCGACGTAATCAAATAAGATATTCTAATAAAAAAAAAGAACTGATAGAAAATGAACTTAAGCAGAATTTGCTTGTAACTCCTGATGCTCAGAACTCATTTTAATTAACACCGACACGTGCTATCTCTAAGTGTAAACAACGACAACTGACTGAAGAGGTATAGAGTTCATATTTAAGTTTTAATATAACGAACCTTAATACATAAAGACTGTAATTTTATTGTAATTTTTGTTGATGTTTTAATTTGTAAATTATTAAAACGGTTTTGGGAAGTATATCTACAGTTTGATAAACGCCCCAAAACTACAACTGTACACAGAAATTACTAAAAACGCAATCCAGGCAATTTGATAAGTTAGAGTTATACACTATTGTAAATCGACTAAATTCTCATAACTCTAGAATTCTACGGATTCTACGGATGCGACCTAGTATTATAATTCTTCCAAATTTAGGGGTTTTTACCCTTATAACTTTGCGAATATGATAAATATCTCAACAACTTTTTTTACAGTCAATTCAATGCATGACATTTGTTTACAAAAAATTAAACTTAAAAAAAAACTGATTTCAAAAATTAAAAGATTTTTTGAAGTTAGTATTTTAGCAGATTAGTTGATGCTAAGACATAGCGTATCGAAGAGTTAAAGCCCTGACTACTGAAGCTATTATGTGGAAATTATTTTATTCTTTTTGGAAGTCAGTTTATACTTTTTCCTTTAAATCCCTTTTTTACTGGACTAAAGAATATCACAAGTTCCAGGTAACTACTTAAATGTCATCTAGATAGTTATGAATTCATTCCATATTTTCCGTCATTAGGAATGGAATTGTCTGAAAACTCCTCATTTATAATGTAATTAATGAAAGAAGGATAATTTAAATCGAGTGTTAGGTTACGCTTGCGCCATTGCGCCGTGTGCCGTGCGCGGAGAGTATTGGTAGGGGTAAAAGTCTGCCTAATATTTTCGTTGTGATATTGCTCTCGTTTCTCTATCCAGGACGATGCATATTCATTTATACAAAGTTGTTTTTTTATTTTCTTTAACGGTGTAACCGTCATGGTATTGCATGGTAGAGTCCTTAAGCTCTATTGCCCTTGAAATCAAAAAAGAAATGTACTTGCCCTACTGACAGCGACAGAAAAAAACATAGAAACAGAAACTTTTTTATTCAATATGGATTATAAATAATACTTAATGAAAATCACTCTTTTGTTTAATTTACTACTGGTTCGGAAAATACATCCGTCTTGGCAAAAACCAGCAAGAAACCAAGGGACATGTAATTATTCTAATAAAATAAAATAAAATAGAATAAAAAAATAATAAATTACTCTCAGTAATTACCATGTATGTAATTACTCTAAGGATCAGTTACTACAAAAGTAAATGATGTAATTTTTTGTTTCCAGTTTTCTTTATCAAATATTTTTTGCATATTTAAAAAATTGCATTAACGTTCATTTAGATTAACTCGGCATTTTCATAATAATACGTATGTAGTAAACTCTAACGCCATCTATGACACATATTAAACGTCATCATGTTCTAACGCCATCTGTTAGTCTAGAGGAAAAAGATTAAGACAACGTATTTTCACAAAACATTAATAGTTTTAGTCGTGTAGCTAAGCATTTATGTACTTAGCTAAAGTTTTAGTATACGACGTATGATGGCAGCACCTCCGCATTTAATTTTACTAATACATAAAACTCACACATATTTTTTAGAGTCGGTTATTAATTATTATTACATGATATATGTGTAACATACATTTATGTACGAGGGTGACACTGAAAGTTCTAAGAAAATCAAAAACTGAACAAAATAGCAAGTTATTAGTTTTATTATATCTTTTCAAAATATTGTCCATTTACATCAATGCATCGCTGCATCCAATGAAACCACTGAGAAAAGCACTTTGCCATGTGCGGGTGACCCAGTAATTCCACGTCTGACGTCGCTAAGTAGTCGATTGTTTGCTTGGCGGTGTGCGACGAGGCGTTGTCGTGGTGAAGGAGGATCTTATTGTGACGTCGTTTCTCCCGAACTTTTCCAAGACAAGTGGCAAACAATTGTAAGTGTACCACTCTGCAATAACTGTTTTTCGATCCTCTAAAACAATTGTTGCGTAATGACCTGTCCTTCCGAAGAACGAGGCCACCATCTTTTTCCCAAGCTTCGACCTCTCTTCACTTTAGTTGGCAACTCCTCGGAACAGCTCCCAGACAGCTGACGTCTCTTAGTTTCAGAATCATAACAATAAATCCAGCTTTCGTCACCCGTATGTCGAACACAGCATTTGAGTCACCTCCGTTAAATCTTTGAACCATTTCACAACACAATCAACACGACAGAGTTTTGGGCCTCTGTCAAATTATGAGGTATCCACCGGGCGCAAAGCTTCCTGACCGCTAAATGTTCATGGAGGATTTTGCACTTGACTCATACCGATGCCTAAGCTTGTCCGAATCTGTTGATAAGAACTCTTTTGTCAGTCTCTATCATACGCCGCACAACACTGATGTTATCTTCAGTCGTCGCCGTAGAAGGCTGTCCCTCACGCAGATCATCGGTGAGATTAGTGCAACCACGTTTAAACTCATTAAACCAGTTGTAAACAGTGGCACAAGATGGGGCTTCACCGTGAAAGGTCAATTGAAGTCTATCATAACTTTCTTGCTGACTTAAATGACATCGAAAGTCATAAAAATCATTGTACGAAAATTTTCTCGCGTTAAATTCATGCTGACGTGACACAGACAATTTTCAATTTGCTGCCAAATCGTAAACAAATGACAAATTAATAAAATAATATTGGCACAGAGTTCCATTTTCAAAATTTGAACTTATTTTTTTATTATATCGCTTACAAGTGGCCAGTTCTAAAAACTTTCAGTGTCGCCCTCGTACTCGTCGCATCGTTTTTAATTCAACTTTGTTAACATATTTAAAGTAATTATTCGTCCGAGGCTTATTGTTCGTGGCCACTGACTTCTATTCAAAATTAATAAAATTGTTAATTGCAATTTTCCCAGAATAGTGGCTTCTGTTGTGCTTCATTTTGTTTAAGATAGGAGGCCATGGCTTGTTCGGTATATATTATTGTCATTCAGTATAATTAAAATTTATGTAATATTTTCTTCATTACATTATGGAGTAGACGGTAACCAGCAGCTTTTGACTTACAAACATTCAAGAAAAGAACTCTGCTTTTGAAAATGCCAGCAAATGTCCTAGAATTACTCAGGTGTTGTAGGTGTTTGTAAATGACGAAGCTCACAGCGTTCTTGCTTGGTGCAAATCAAGACTAAGTGAGATTTAAAGCATTCTTGCAAATGGTTAGAAATCCAGAGATGGATTCAAAAGGCTGATAGGTTAAAGAAAGGCGTCGTATCGGCATGTTGACGACATTATTATAGGAGATTAATCTTAGATTTATCAATACGATCCAGAAACGAAACTCTAACCATGGCTTGGCTGTTTCAAAATGAACCAACGTCTACCAAAGTGAAACGATTGAGAATCGCAGGTAAGATTTAGATCGATCGTTTTTTTTTTCACTTTAACGGACTATCTAGTGTCAAAGCCTTTACGAGATCGAAGTAGCATCAATGCTGCTAAGCGTTTTTGGGTCCTTACAGCCCGTGACCTAGCACCATGTAACTTCTTTTTATTCCCTAAAAAAATCTACTGAAAGCTTAGTTGGGTTGAATGGTTCTAAGACGAAAAGGGATACAGTTTTCACCATCAGATGATGCGCTAGCATCGTTCGAGCAGGCCGGAGAAGAGGTCTGGGTTGGAATAGAAAAAGGTTTCAAAAATTACGAATAGTTCAGACACATGAATCTTTGTATAGACGCTGGTGAATAGTTTTTTAAAAATATTTGTTAATAAAAACTTTCGCCATAGAACTGGAAGAACAGAATTTAAGCCGTAGAGCCAAGCTGCAGCTATATTAGTGGTATAGTTGTATCACGAATGGGTCGGCTCGACCGGGAAAGGACTACGCTCTCAGAGAATACCAGCGTAAAATAGCAGCTGAACGCCGCTGTGTTTCGTATGGTGAGTGTAGAAATCCGGAGACCCTTTTTACTGGGAACGAGACATTCCATCTTAGTCCTCACGGGTGACAACGCATCTGCATTTTGATTCGTAATCGAGGATAGATGTAGATGTCTATGGGCTACAGCATCCACTTTCCATTAGATGGACTGTGTACTCGTTTGTCACCCTTATCCTATATAAAAAAAACTTTTTTGTAGTTTCCGAAACTTAGTGGCCAATGCAAGTTTTGCCAAGAAGACGGTTTACATTATTTTTGCTAGGATCCGATGGGTGTCGCTGTAGTCAAGTTATTAACAATCTATATTTATTGACGGGAATTACTCATACTCACAATATTTGACTGGCTAGTTGGTATAGTGGTCGTAAACGCGACTGCTGTTCATGTGGTCCTGGTTTCGGATCGGAAGTCCGGAGTCATCTCTCTTCGAGATCTCTCTCCGGTCGTACCGGATCACTAGTGAAATTTTGACTTAGTACCAAAAAAATTATAAAATCTGGACCCGATTGATGGCTTCGTCGATTAACAATTTTTAATAGAAAGTCCATCCGGAATGAATTTGGACTGAAATTCGTCACGCCTTCTAAAGTCTACCGGGCCAGCTAGGAAAGTATTTACATATATATAGTGGAAAAGTGAAGGAGGAATTGGGGCATACTGCTGTATATTCAAAATTAAAAAAGTAAAAGAGATAGATAATATGACTTGTGAACCTTCAAGAACTGTCTACTCTTACTACTCTACTTTCTGTTCTCTTTCCTCATAGTCCCGTAACATACGTGCTATTTATTACTTTAGTGTCGCAGATGTTCATAAGTGGTGGTATTCGCTTACCATCAGTTAAACCGCATGCTCGTTTGTTCAATACTATAAAAAACTAATCTATATTTAGATGATTCATTGTAGCTAACAATATCACATTAAAATGACGCCATAATAGCGTTATGAAATCTAGTGTCATGTCGAGGTCAAGTTCGTTTTGATTAACCAATTTAAAATTATTAACATTAATGAAACGCATAGATTCAATAATTGTATCATTCATGTTCAATGTTCATGTCATTTGTGCATGAATAACGAAGTAGAGTCTAATGCAGCGCTAGGTAAACGAGCAATCAGAACACCAGACCTAAACGACTGACATTAGACAAATGGTTAAGGGTGCGGACTGAAATCAGTGTGACCATATGTGGCAGGTTCCTGCCATTTTGGCAGGATTGGCCTTTTATTTTAGCCTCTGGCATGATCGGTTGACGTTTTATAAAATCTGGCAGTATTTGGCAGTATTGGGGTATTATAAATAGATTTCATTATGGCAACTTAAAATGCCGAAAATGGCAACCTTAGGTACTTCGCCAGCATGTGGAGTTCCCTGTACTTCTAGTGTTATGTTTGTATCACATTCAATAAACAACTTTAAAAGTTTGTGTGTAAAGTTGATAATCTTAAATCGAGTATTCGATATATACGAGTTTATGATTAATATTTCAATCAGTCATAGAAGAGACGTACTTTAGTTTGGTATCGCATTAGATTTCGTGGTGATAATATGTTATTAGCGATATCTTGTTAATAATATTTCGTGGACGATAGTAATTATTGGTGGCGGTGATGAAGCGAAAATATGAAAGGGCGTTTAGAGCGGAGTGGGAGCAAGGTCCTTTACTTTCATCGTGGATCTCCAAAGCTAAAGATGATCCAGATCGTGTAACTGCAAATTAGCATCCAGGCTCTCCGCTTTAAAAGAGCATGCTGCTACTAGTAAACATAAAAAAACGTGTGTGTGTAGGTACTTATGTACGCACGTAGGAAATTATACTTCTTTAGCGTAACAAAAAAAAAATAAGTACGTTAAATATAGTTATCAGTTCCTACGAAAACTTGAGAGACAGTTACCCACTGAAGTTGCCGCTTTGAGGTATCAGTGTACGCGCGCATCGTAACAACTTCATGGTGTCGTTTTTAGATGTCGGTGTGCGCGCGCATCTTAAAATTCACTGTCATCATTTTTCCCAAACGCCCCAAAAGAAGTATAACTTCAAAAATATGAGTGGATTCAGCATGCGAAAGAATATTCTCTCAAATAAATTTAATTAAGACAAAACACGAAACAGATTTAGATATAAACAAATATGTAGCGTCTATCTTGCACGTTAAACAAGGCATTGGTGAGCATGGAGATTGCATTGCATTCAAACCAACGAAAGATATGTTCAATTTTAATTTAACCCTTAAGTACCGATGTGCATTTGTTGTAACCTTAGTACCTACGTGAGGCCTGAGAGGCCGCGTATATTATGTAGTGTTTTTTTAAAGAAAGTGATGATTTAAATATCTGTCTTTACATTATGATGAAAAATAAAGGGTTTAAGAACAAAATAAGTATAAAAAGGAGATCAACTTTATTAAATTTTTAAATATAAGACTACAATAATATTTGGCTTGAATTTTGGGGAAAAATCCGACTATTAGATATAAAAAATCAAAACACAAAGAATACTCCTCTCAGAATAACAAAAAAATAGTATTTCTTACTTACGACTAATATATCTTTTTAGAAAAATAAATAAAGTAGGAACATAAACCTTCTGGAAAAAAAATGACCACAGTCCAACTACACCTTAAATTCTAAGCACAGTCAGGGCACACTTGTTTCGCGCACTGTAAATAAAAGTGTTTTTGCACGAATAGCATCTATATGTCGATTTTCATTTCAGTTTAGGTTGGCATAAAAGACAAGTTTTTCGTGTCTTGACTTCCTCAGCTTCATCTTCAGATGTCTCTCGCTTATCAGAACCAAGTACTCTTGCCAAACTCATCCTAAGTTCACGGGGTTCAGATCTCTTTGTTTGCTGTAAATCTATCGCAAAACTATTTCTTTTACTACTTGAAGTCCCTAGTATATTCATAGTTCACAATATATGTAAAACTAACAGTTTACCTTAACAAAAAATAAAACAAAACACTTACGTAAGTACCGACGTGCGGCCTGAGAGGCCGCGTCGGAATTTCAAATCGCAGTTACTCATCAAATGCGCGTGCGACGACACCACTTCCTGCTCCGACGTCAATGTGGATACTGCCCTTACAGCTAATTAAAATCGGGGATCGGTAATATGCGAGGTAAAGGGTAAACTAGCAAGTCAAGTGCCTGCCGGGGCCCTCTCAGACCGCACGTCGGTACTTAAAGGTTAATAAAAATATAGCATTTAAATGTGAATTTTTACTTTTGTTATTTTACTACAATTATACAATGGTAAATAAAGTTGGCAGTATTTAGGCATTTTTCACTAAAGACTTTTGGCAGGATTTGGCAGGTTTTTAACCAAAGTAAGGCAGGATCTGTATTTTAAAGATGATCACACTGACTGAAATCCAATGCAATGCAATCAATAGTGGGTTGGAATCCGCCGACTAATATCATGAACCAATGAATGAACAATGAAGTAAAAAATTAACTATCATTTTAACCTTAAGGTGCTTTATCGGAGTTTTGGTAGTGTTAAAATTGCCTCGTTGGTCTAGTGGTTGTAAACTCGTCTGCTGATCATGTGGTCCCGGATTCGAATCCCGAATCGGGCCAAAAAAATCAGTTACTGTGTTTTTAAGAAATTCTCAGTAGCAGCCCGAAATCAGGAAGATGGTGGTGTTTCACAGCCGTGCTTCGGGAAGTACGTGAAGCCGTTAGTCATTTGTTTTATCTCTCTCCGGTCGTGTTGCCGTCCCATAGGAATGTGAGAGTGAGGGAATATAGAGTGCACCTGTGCTTGGGCATACAATCGGGCACTATAATACTGTCCCGCGCAGATGGCTAGTTTCCAGTTGTAGTAGTTGAGACGGGCTGTCGTGACCGAAATTCGGTCTGAAGGACATAATAATTATTATAGTAAATTAAAATACAATAGCATTGTGTAAGATAATTAAGTAAACATTTTCAACAGTTGAATAATGTATAATATATTATAATTGTTAAAATTGTATCAAATTATAGCTGTAGAATATAAACATCGTAAACTACTAGCGACATCTAGTCATATGTATGTCAACGTTCTATTTATTTTGTATCTGTGTAAAAACCAACCGTTTTTCATTAATAAAACATTTCAAGGACATGTGAAATACGCTATTAGGCACTGGAACCACACGAGTAAATAAACGGAACAGAGGCAAAGATTCATACAACCGCGCGAATCAGTTGCACAACTACAAGCACGCGGGGCATATGTGCGTGACCACTGGCCGCTTGTAGCGTACGCGGCGAGACTGAAAAAAACCGGTTACGCTGGCACAGCTAGTGGACAATATCTCAGGGTCAGTGCGATGCACGTTGTTTGTTTTGTTAGTTGCTAGTTTGAATATTTTAATGTAAAAACGTGGAATACCACACACAGTACAATAAACAACACACAGTAATAATAATAAATAATGGTTGTTTATTGTACTGTGTGTATGAATAATACTAGAAAAAATAAAAATATATCATACTTTAAATTAGGGATGCATCCGATACCGATACCGATGCCGATATATCGGCGATACTCGAAGATTGCCGATATATCGGCATCGGCGATATTTTTATGGCTGATTCAACGATACTTTTCAAATTTCGCGTTTTAAAAATGTAATGTAAACGCGCGTGTTGTCTCGTCTATTTCGTTGCAAACGAGGCATGAACTAACTATGCGCGGAGAAACCCCGCGCTATATTCAGTGTCTTGTTTAGCTACAATGCTTGATCCTCGTTGCAAAGCACGAATATTTCAATCACAGTCTACTATTACTATGGCAAAAAAGCGTCTTGTTCAGTTACTTGATCTTAATGTAGCACTGCATTCCGAAACTATTTCAGACACGGTCACACTTCCATCTAGTACTGTAACTGTAAGTTCTGAGATGCCTACGAGTGGCGGACTTTAGAGCGTTTGTGTAAATATTATTAGAGTCCGGGGAAGATGAGCCCCTGTCTACTCTGAGCTGTAATTCTCTCAAAGAAGAGGCCGAGGGATACCTAAGTTCTCCTAATATATCGAGAGGCGCATATCCGTTCGTTTTCTGGTGCAATGACATCTTATACCCAAACTTGAAAAAAATGGCGCAGAAGTACTTTAGTTTCCAAATGAGTTCTGTCGCATCTGAGAGACTATTTTCCACCGCAGGTCTTATTCAAACAGATTTGCGAAATCGCCCTTCTCCGCAAAGCTTAAGAATACTTTGTTATTTAAACAAAAATCTCATCAATGTTAATTTTAATTACTAAAACTATTAACTAATCTCAACCTGTCTATAGTTTTAAACATTTTTATTTACTTTATCCTGTTATTTCTTCTTTTATATTAATAAAAAAATAACCTGACTTGTGTTTTATTTATTTTACCTTCATTTTTAAATTCAATAAGCGTATTGGTGTCGGTATCGCCGATATTTTTATAAGAGCATCGGTATCGGCATCGTATCGACAAAAAGACGTATCGTAGCATTCATACTTTAAATATCCCAAGGAGTACTAGGTAAGTAAATATTTGATTATTACTTTTTCAAGTAAGTACCCTTATTTTATTGTGTGATCCTAATACGAAGAGGGTACTTACTACACGGTGCGTTTTTACCTTTTTATTGTTATTACAAGCTTTTACTAAACATTTGTAGGTATGTGGGTGGGTTGGTATGTAGTAGGTATGTGGGTTAGGTTCACATATTGCAAGTAAGATTTGAACCACTTCCCGATGTCTGATTGAGTTGAAATTTTGTATACCGTAACTTCAGTGTGACAATACAATAATATGATAGATATTGTTTTGTTTAATTTGTCTTCACCTATTGTGACAACCCTACCAAAATAATTTTGCACGTTCTTAGGAAGCTTTGCCTCTGTTCCGTTTATTTATTCATGTGCTGGAACAGCGCGGCAGACAAATAGCTCCATAACCCCCTAAGGCCCGTAATTTCAACTGTCGATTATGTTACAGTTTAACTAGATAAACGTCATCTGCATTTATCTCTTGTAATATCAATGACAAAATATATTAAGCTTCGATTAATTTTTAAAGTGTGACAATACTCGGTACCTATATCATTCATTATTTTTGGTGTTTCGTTCAAGAAATTTATTATATACTAGCGATCCGCCCTGGTTTCGCACAGGTGATTTCTGGATTTCGACAACAGTGCATCCTACCGAGTCCCATTGTGAATCTAAACCATCCAGGGACCCAAACTCAAATACATACAAAAATTTCATCAAAATCAGTCGAGCCATTTTCGATTTTTAGCGAGACTAACCAAAAGCAATTGATTTTATATATATAGAGATATCAATGAATAAAAAAATCTTTTCCTAAAATCAGTTTTATTGAAAACTAGCGGACCGCTCCGGCTTCGCACGGGTTATTTCTGGATTTCGACGACAGCGCCACTTACCGGGTCCAATTGTGAATCGTTTAGATCATCCAGGGACCCACTCAAACACACACACAAAAATTCATCAAAATTCTTCCAGCCTTTTTCGAGTTTTAACGACACTAACGGACAGCAATTGATTTTTATATATATAGAGATTATTTTCGGATTTTATGGACATTAATTAATAAAAAGTAAGTTCAATTAAATGCGAAGAAATCCATAAAATTAGTTTTAATACAAAGTGTAGTATAAACGCAAAATATAATAAAACATTAAGTATTAAATTCATTGTGAATTCCTAAAAATTAAATAAAGGGAATTTGTATAAACGAAAAAGCCATCTTAAGATTATTTACCTATTTTAAATCACTAATCAGCACGTTTGACAACGAAGAAGAGGAAGACATGTAAGAAAAGCAGCTATTGTAAGAGAGGACATTTTGACTTAAAACAAACTCTTAATTGCACTTTAATTGTTTTTAACTTTAACTGGTTGACCGCTAGAACTTTCTAGCAGTTTGAACTCCCAATTAAAAATTAACCATCACTGATATTACGAAATAATCTATTTTTTGTTAGAACTTGAATTATGGAATAAACTGTTATTGATATTACGAGCTTCAGAAATGAGCACAGACTAACTAGTAAAATCTAGAAATGAGGACTGTTCCCAACAGTGGGACGTATACAGTGTGTAACTTTTTTTAAATATTGAGCCTTGAGTGCAGGTTGCCAGTCTCACGGTGTTCTATCGAGAAAAAAACGTAAAATGCGCGCGGTAATTACACGATTAAGTTCCCTCATTCCATTTTCCTATAGACGCACAGCTGGTTTCCTATATTATTTTCTGGACTATTCATATCATTGTAATTAATAATACTTACATCAATGGATCGGAAGAACTTTCCTGCAGCATTGTCACCGTCCACACACAATGAACGTGCCTTCAGGGAAAAGTTAATCATTATTTATTAAGCTCGTGTGTTAACTAACCAAAACTGCATCATCACTTACCGGAGGGGTTGTAGTCAAAATATGTCATAAATTTACGCTTAAAGATATTAACATCCTTCGGCTTCCGACAGAAAGCTAGTCCTAAAATGCTAATACAGATAAAAAAGATCACAATAATTTTAATGGAACAATTTTCATTACAGACAGATGGTGATAACAGTCATGATGATGATGATTTTAATGAAAAATATCCTACAATAAAACTAGCAACATAATTGTATTATCTCGTCGTATCGTATTTATATCATCATCATCGTCAGCAGCAGCATTACAGCTCTTCACAAGTCTACTGCTGAACATAGGTCTCCCCAAGGAATGCCACAAAGCATGGTCCTGAGCCTATAATTTATTTAAAGTATGATTTCTATGAGCTACTTTAATATATTTAAAGTATGACAAGGAACATTTTCAAATGAAACATTTGTTTTATTTATTTATTTAATTACAACGGTTTTTAATCCAATTACAGTCATTAATAATTTCGAAAGGCACATGAGAATAAACTATGCTAAGAGAAGAAATACAAATTATACATCATTACTTTCGCAAAATCGTAAAACAAGCTGACATTTGCACATTCCAACTATCCGCATATATATCAAAGTCGGGTGTAGCCCGCAGAAGAGCGTTAATTGCGGTGTGCATTCGACATAGTGGGAAATTAGCGCGCGACAGCGTGTACATTATTCTATATCACGTCCACCTTTGAAATGACCTAATTAGAACTACCTAGACTGCGGTCTTCCATTTGGTACAATCCTGACACGCTTCTCTTGCTTCTTTCACATCCATATATTATCTGCGCATACATGCTCGTCTGTTAATTTGGCTCGTCGACAAACTTCCGTCTGGGGTAGGGTTGGCAACCCCAAATTTAAAAAAACTAGGATTTGAAGTTGGAAAAACCAGGACAATTCAGTTTAAAAACAGGACGCAGTAAAGGCCTTGTCAAACATAACTGCGAACCGAACCGAACCGAAAACGTAGCGAATGTATGTACTATGTATGCAAATATCGGTTCGTTTTCGTTTTCGCTTCGCCACGCTATCGGTTCGCTGCCTATCTCGTCAAATAATTTTTCGTCGTTAATTTCAATGCCGTGATCCTTAAAATACATGACCTTATCAGGGCGCTTTAAATACCCAGGACGCTGCTTAAAAACTATCCAGGACATCCCAGGACACTACAAAAACTAGGACATGTCCTGGGAAATCAGGACGGTTCATAACTATTATAGTTTTACCCCAGACTAGGGTTGCCAAACACTAGTCTGGGGTAAAACTATAATAGTTATAAAAACTCTTTCATGAAATTGCAAAATCTGGAATAGACTAATTTTGGAGTAGAATTTACAATAGCGAGTTTAGCTCGTTAGAACTTCGTTTGTATTCAGCGCGTTCTAAAGCATGTACTGTTCATTTGTAGCAACTTTATTCAATTGATGCACAGTTTAAATAGAACAAGGTTTCTACCTCACAGTAAGCGTTTAACGGTCAGATCCTTAGAGATCGTAGTTAAATTTTAAAGACGGGCAAATAAATATTTGTTAAAACATTCTGCTTTTTGGGTTAAAAGTTAGATATACCCACAGACAATTTATAATTTAATGACGTCTGTGCATATTATCATAGTATTAATTTATTTTGGTAAAAAGTTTACATAGTAACAGTAAAAGCTTATTATACCGTCAAATCTGGTTTCTGATGATGTTAGTGCTGTTAGCCTTTTGGCTGTTACAGTTTCATAGGTCTCAGGCCTTTAGAAAAGGATGATTTTATATTGTACCCAACGTTACTTACGTAACGATGTTCACCTACGACAGTTTAAAGTGCACGTAAATGTAGTTATCTAACGGTCGTCCGAACAGGGGGTGGCGGGACCCGGCTCTGAAGGGTAACTCGTATTGTTCGATGTTCGCTCGGGTGTGTACGCGGTGTGGAGGGGTGTGCGGCGCGCCCGTCTGCGGTCGCGCTGCGCCCTATCCATTCTCCTAACGGTGTGACACTAAGTGAGTGTGTAGAGTTGGTGTGTGACGGCTCGGCGACATTTAAGTCGTCGGAATCTTGCGGAACTGGGGGTTCAATTAAAACGTTACGGGACCTCTGGAGACTTTCCGTAGCGTTTGAAGTCGGAGCGTAGGTTGCTGCATTTATCACTAGCAGGTGTGCCTCGGCCCTCTCAAAATAGCGCCGAGACTTTCCTTGGAATATTCAGAGAATGTCGGAAGTTGAAAGTCTCTGTGCAAGTTGGAGTTTCGCTGGTACCACCGAGCTCCGGTGGCTATGCGAATGAATCTATTTTGATGAATACTTTTAGAAGATATAACTCTTTAGATCCTCTCTCTCTCTCTCTCTCTCTCTCTCTCTCTCTATTCACCTCTCTCTCTTTCATATTGCTATGCCAGAAAAGGTACACATGTGTATGTGTGTGCTGTCTAATGTTTACATAGTTATAATATCACATGTAACAATGATTAAGTAAATAATTACTATTTATTCGAAATATAAAAAAATGGTTTATGTTAAATGTATTCCAAAAATATTTTTTATTAATGAAAGTAGATTAAACAAAAATAATGTTATAAAAGTATCTGTTTCGAAACGGATAAATTCAGTGAGTATTTTCATGTTAAAAACTAGCTAAGTGAAATGCTCGACGTTGGATAGCAAAATTTTCGATTGATCAGTGACCTACATACTTAGATCCAGAAATTGAATCGAAACTGGAACGAGACACTTGTTGAAAATTTTCTTAAAAGTAGCGAGCTAGACGAGCGATTAAAACCCTGAGCGTGCATTAAAACCATTGGTTAAATTTTTGCTGGTTTTATTATAAATCTATAAAAATAAAATGATAGAGGTTTGCAGTTGTGCGCATCACGTTAATACTACTAGATAGATTTCAATTAGGTTTTCTAAGTTTTATTTCTTATATACTTGGCCCTTATCTGAAAAAATTTTTTGCGATATGTTCATTTAATATAAAGTTATTAAAGGTTTTAGTTTTTAAACAACGATTTTTATACGTGTTCAGTGATGTGTGTTTTCTTGCCGCGGAGAAGATCGAAATCTTTGTTAATATATCAACAACGCGGACGATGTCAGGGGTATCAGCTAGTATCAAATAAATATTATATCTATAGTTTAATTTTTAAATTGTGCAATACAGTTTACTATGTGTGACTGTCAATCGTCAATAAAATGGAATTCTTTTTATATTTTTTATATAATAAGGGTGACAAACGAGCACACAGTCCACCTGATGGTAAGTGGATGATGTGGCCCATAGACACTTACATCTATCTTCAATTAAATCAAAATGCAGATGCACTGTCACCCTTGAAAACTAAGATGGAATAACTCACTCACCCAGTAAATGTGGGTAAGGTACCCTACACTCACGACAAAAATACAGCACCATTTAGCTGCTATTTTACGCTTGTATTCTGTGAGGCGCATGCCTTCCCAGTAGAGCCGACCTATTCGTGCTACAATCATATTATAGCTGCAGCGTGGCTCTACCACGTAAATATATTTCTTATCGTCAAATTCTATGGAACAATTCTATATATATAACAGCAAGCAAGCTGAAACATTGTTTAAAACGTTTTCAACTATGTACTTTTTAGCCTTTGTATTTGGTAATATACTGAATATACTCCGTAGTTTCTTTCCATAAATTACTTTCGGCTAGGCGAACGTACTTTGGGGAATACATAAACTAAATGCATTAGTTAAACTGTCAAGCTAATTTCGACAACAAACAATTCTTAAGAAATTGGCAAACAAAAGTCTAAGACTTGTGTGATGGTGCCATCACCCAATGTTACTTTATCATTCCATCATCAATACAGATCTTTATAAGTTTTCGTTCTTTCCCATCGGTTGTCGGTTCATTGAGCCATATGACCGGTCCATTGCCTTTAAGCTTACTGATCTGTTGAGCAATGTCTGTTACTTTAATTCTATTGCGGATATCATCATAATCATCATCATTACAGCCCTTCACAAGTCCACTGCTGAACATAGGCCATCCATCACTTCCTGTATGTCTTACCAGGTCGTCACTCCATCTAGTGAGGGTCGGCCTACACTTCGCCTACCAGTGCGAGACTGCCACTCGAGAACCTTTTTCCCCATCGGTTGACGGTTCTTCGAGCTATAATGGCCGGCCCATTGCCACTTCAGCTTACTAATCCGTTGGGCTATACTTGCGGTTCGTCTGCGTGATAAACTTAGAAATGAGGATATCCATAGTAGAACCAAAGTGACCGACATTGGGGATATGTTCATTTCGAATTATATCACGCAGATAAACTTGTTTTACGGCTTTTCATACGGCTCGCGGTGGATTCGTTTGAATTTTTTTTATAGCTGAGGGGCAAACGAGCATGCGGCTCACCTGATGGTAAGTGACTACCGCCGCCGCGAACAACTGCAACACCAGGGAATTGCAGAATCGTTGCCGGCCTTTTAAGAAGGTAGGCTCTTTCTTGAAGGTCCCTAAGTCGTATCGGTCCGGAAAAATCGCTGGTGGTAATCGATTCCACAAGGAAGTTGTGCGAGGAAAACTTCTTCTGAATCGCACAGTGGTGGACCGCCAATCATCCAGATGGTATGGATGGTATCTCAAGTTCTGTCGCGATGTGCGATGGTGAAATTGAGCGGCTGGAATTAGTCGAACAATTCTCAGAGCACTCCCGTGGTATATGCGATAAAATACGCAAAGAGATGCAACATGTCTACGCAGTGCCAGTGAGTCCAGCCGATCGGAAGAACTCGGTCGTCGACGATTCGAGCCGCTCTGCGCTGGATGCGGTCAAGTGAAAGGAGCTGGCACTGGGGAGCCCTGCCCAGAGATGGAACAGTATTCCATGTGGGGCCGAACCTGCGCCTTGTAAAGTTGCAAGCGGTGTACCGGCATGAAATACTGTCCGCTCTGCTGAGCACGCCAAACTTTTAGAGGCCAATTTGGCCTTCTCTTCCAAGTGACCACGAAACTGCACATCACTCGATATGTCGACACCGAGGATTCCGATACTAGCTGAGGCAACAAGGGAGTGCCTTGAAACTGAGGAGATACAACAAAGGGGTTCTTTTAGCGGTAAACGCGCAAACTTGTGTCTTCTGGGGATTGAACTGGACTAGATTTAGTCGCCCCAGTCTGAGACTTTGTTCAACAAAGTCTCAACTTCGAACAAGTTTGTTCCGGTAGTCAGAGACGTTTTGCCGAGAAATATTGGCACGGCCGGTGTAAAGCATCACCAGTGCTGTCGTCCGCATAGCAATGAATGTTACCGGTTTGCAACATATCATTGATATGCAGAAGAAACAGCGTTGGTGATAGCACGCAGCCTTTGGAACACCAGCGTTAATGAGCTTGTAATCGGATCATGCACCGTCTACCACGACCTTGATGCTCCGATCTGCAAGAAAACTGGTGATCCAATTGCACAATTTCTCGGGAAGCCCATAGGAAGGGAGCTTCGAAAGAAGCGCTTTGTGCCAAACCCGATCGAAGGCCTTTGCTACGTCCAAACTAATGGCCAACGCCTCTCCTTGGACTCCACTGCCTCCGCCCATCTATGAGTTAGGTAACCTGAAGATCACCAGCTGAGCGACCTCGACGGAAACCGTACTGGCGGTCACTAATCAGCTGGTGATCCTCAAGGTGCCGCATGAGCTGGCAGTTAATAAAGTTTTCATTACTTTGGAGAACAAGGAGGTGATAGCGATAGGCCTGTAGTTGGACGGATCTGAGTGGTCGCCTTTTTGGGGATCAGGTGCACCAAAGCTGTCTTCCATGAGTTCGGAACTACGCCTAAGGGTAGGAGTACCGGAAAGACGCGTTTAAACCGGTGCCAACTCCGGAGCACACGTTCAGCACAATAGGTGGGACTCCATCAGGCCCACTCGACTTGTTGACATCCAGGGAGAAGGTGCTTTACGCACCGAGGCTGTAAACAGCACTTCCGCATGGAACACTCACACTGCGGGATGGTGGGCGGTGTGTTCCCCGTCATCAAGAGTCGAGTTGGAAGCAAAAGAGAGCCTAGCAGATCGGCTTTCCTTTGCGTCATGGGCCAGTGAGTCGTCCACCCTGTGCAGAGATGGCTGACAGAAGTTCCTTGGACAGCCTTGGCGAGAGACCAGAATGCACGTGTTCCCGAAGGAGGTGAACTAGTTTCTCGCCAATTCTGCCGATGTGCTCTGACTTTGCCTTGGCACTGACACTTTTGAAGGACCTGAGGCGGAATTATACTTCTTTTAAGAGAGCTGGTATTTACATCCCGGGACGTTGATGCGGTGTGGAGGGGTGTGCGGCGCGCCCGTCTGCGGTCACGCTGCGTCCTATCCGTTCTCCTAACGGTGTGACACTAGGTGAGTGTGTAGAGTTGGTGTGTGACGGCTCGGCGACATTTAAGTCGTAGGAATCTTGCGGAACTGGGGGTTCAATTAAAACGTTACGGGGCCTCTGGAGACTTTCCGTAACGTTTGAAGTCGGGGCATAGGTTGCTGCATTTATCACTAGCAGGTGTGCCTCGGCCCTCTCAAAATAGCGCCGAGACATTTCCTTGAAATATTCAAAGAATGTTGTAAGTTGAAAGTCTCTGTGCAAGTTGGAGTTTCGCTGGTACCACCGAGCTCCGGTGGCTATGCGAATGAATCTATTTTGATGAATGCTTTTAGAAGATATAACGCTTTAGATCCTCTCTCTCTCTCTCTCTCTCTCTCTCTATCTTCACCTCTCTCTCTCTTCCAAATTGCTATGCCAGAAAAGGTACACATGTGTAGGTGTGTGCTGTCTAATGTTTACATAGTTATAATATCACATGTAACAATGATTAAGGAAATAATTACTATTTATTGGAAATAAAAAAAAATGGTTTATGTTAAATGTATTCCAAAAATATTTTTTATTAATGAAAGTAGATTAAACAAAAATAATGTTATAAAAGTATCTGTTTCGAAACGGATAAATTCAGTGAGTATTTTCATGTTAAAAACTAGCTAAGTGAAATGCTCGACGTTGGATAGCAAGAATTTTCGATTGATCAGTGACCTACATACTTAGATCCAAGAAATTGAATCGAAACTAGAACGAGACACTTGTTGAAAATTTTCTTAAAAATAGCCAAACCACAGGCGTGCATCAAAACCATAGGTTAAATTTTTGCTAGTTTTATTATAAATCTGTAAAAATAAAATGATAGAGGTTTGCAGTTGTGCGCGCATCACGGTAGTACTACTAGATAGATTTCAATTAGGTTTTCTAAGTTTTATTTCTTAGACATTTGGCCCTTTACTGAAAAAATTTTTTGCGGTATCTTCATTTAATATAAAGTTATTGAAGTTTTTAGTTTTTAAACAACGATTTTTATAAGCACTACGTGTTCAGTGATGTGTGTTTTCTTGCCGCGGAGAAGATCGAAAACTTTGTTAATGTATCAAGCAACGCGAACGATGTCGGGTGTATCAGCTAGTATCAAATAAATATGTTTTTTTTTCTATAGTTTAATTTTTAAATTGTGCAATACAGTTTACTTTGTGTGACTGTCAATAATCAATAAAATGGAATTCTTTTTTATATATTTTTTTATATAATAAGGGTGACAAACGAGCACACAGTCCACCTGATGGTAAGTGTATGATGTGGCCCATAGACATTTACATCTATCCTCAATTAAATCAAAATGCAGATGCACTGTCACCCTTGAAAACTAAGATGGAATAACTCACTCACCCAGTAAATGTAGGTAAGGTTCCCTACACTCACGATACAAAATACAGCAGCATTTAGCTGCTATTTTACGCTTGTATTCTGTGAGAGCACATGCCTTCCCCGGTAGAGCCGACCTATTCGTGCTACAATCATATTATAGCTGCAGCGTGGCTCTACCACGTAAATATATTTCTTATCGTCAAATTCTATGGAACAATTCTATATGTATAACAGCAAGCATACTGAAACATTGTTTAAAACGCGTTTTCAACTATGTACTTTTTAACCTTTGTATTTGGTAATATACTGAATATACAGCGTAGTTTCTTTCCATAATTTACTTGCGGCTAGGCGAACGTACTTTGGGGAATACATAAACTACATTCATTAGTTAAACTGTCAAGCTAATTTCGACAACAAACAATTCTTAAGGAAATTAGCAAACAAAAGTCTAAGACTTGTGTGATGGTGCCATCACCCAATGTGACTTTATCATTCCATCATCAATACAGATCTTTACAAGTTTTCGTTCTTCCCCATCGGTTGTCGGTTCATTGAGCCATATGACCGGTCCATTGCCTTTTAAGCTTACTGATCTGTTGAGCAATGTCTGTTACTTTGATTCTATTGCGGATATCATCATCATCATCATCATCATCATTACAGCCCTTCACAAGTCCACTGCTGAACATAGGCCTCCCCCAAGAAATGCCACAAAGCACGGTCTTGAGCCACCTGCATCCATCACTTCCTGCATGTCTTACCAGGTCGTCACTCCATCTAGTGAGGGGTCGGCCTACACTTCGCCTACCAGTACGAGGCTGCCACTCGAGAACCTTTTTCCCCATCGGTTGTCGGTTCTTCGAGCTATATGGCCGGCCCATTGCCACTTCAGCTTACTAATCCGTTGGGCTATGCTTGCGGTTCCTCTGCGTGATAAACTTAGAAATGAGGATATCCACAGTAGAACCAAAGTGACCGACATTGGGGATATGTTCATTTCGAATTATATCACGCAGACAAACTTGTTTTACGGCTTTGTCATACGGCTCGCGGTGGATTCGTTTGAAGTTAATTAATCAACAAGCTGCGGTACGGGGTTATCCCGGTTAGAACTCTGCCAGAAATTGCTATGATGATTGTTATGATTTTTATAATGATCGGCGGTGAAAGAAATCATGTTGAGGAAAATAGTATGTTACACGAACGAAAAATATTTCTAAGACATGTGCCAGAACCAACCAGAGCAGCGGCGGGGTAATTACTCCACATCCTCTCATAAATTAGAGGAGGCCTGTGCCCAGCGTAAAAAGACACGTATCAAGGCTTAAATAGTAAATTTGCTTTTTTACACATAACATAATATAGTCTGTAAGTTTACAGATCAGTTAGAGCAATGCTACGAATATAACCGAAGCGCTAATGCTCTTATATGATACTCACGTGTAGTCATTTGTTATACAAAAAACATCCTCTTTTACTTCTTCTTCATACCGTAAAAGTCCACTGCTGGACGTGGGCCTCTGCCGTGGTTAAAAGGATTTGGTTTATTTATTTATTTAATCTTGATTGTTAACACCTTAATAACTACGGTAACAAAGGGCGGACTAAATGCCTAACGGCACTCTCTGTCAGTCAACCCGTGGAGTGATGAGATTTTGTGGTAGATGCAAATAGATATATATATACATACATACATACATATATACGTACTAAGATATACATATAATATACAAAAACTTTACATATAGTGTATGTAAATATATGAATAAAATTTGTATCGCACATAGATTTAATATATACGTTACATATGATAATAAAATATATATATTGAAATTGCAAATCATAAAACATCTAAATATATCAAAATATATCATATCATTCTTGACGTCCAACATCGCTTCGTTTCAAAAAAAAAGTTATGTACCAACTTTTAAAACAGTCCTTGCTTGGCGCTCTTCTTACGTTTTCATCTTCAACGTCACGCTTGACGGATTAACGAGCGCAGTATCAGACGTTTCGCACCTTTGACGCTGCTGCAGATCTGGGTATTTTACATCTGTCGTAAACGAGTGTAAAACTGCAATTTGTTGCAATGCTATAAAATATTCTGCCATTATAGTCTATAGTCGTCTCTTACAACGCCCTTACCTATGTATTATCTTACGTCAACACCAAACAGCTATTATATGAACCAACGGGCTCGTTGGTGTAGTGGTCGTAAACGCGTCTCGGGTTCGAGTCCCGAGGCGGGGTCAAAATCCATTTTTGGGTCTGTCGAGAAATTCTCAGTAGCAGTCCAGAGTCTCAGTGGAAGTCCTGGAGTAGGAGAATACACGCGGGCATTATAATCCAGTCCGTCGATGGCTAATCTCCGTTAACACTGGCCGCCGAGACCGCGATTTGATCTTGAGGACATTATTATGTTATATAAACCATAAATTTTGCCATTTAGATTAAATACGGAGTATGATGTAACTTGCTTAATGTCTCAGCTGTAATTCTACGACCGAGCTAAATACTTTACTTTATACCAAGGACATAATCATCAGTGATACTGCGAAGACCGTGTAAAGTAGATGTGGTTACGTTTATACTATTGTGAACAGTAACAGAAAATTTTCATGTTACTATTCAAAATGTTAAATTTAAGTACGAATTTAACTAAAACATGGTCAAAAACGTATTTGTGAATGACTTTAGTATTTACTGAAATTATATTTAATTAGGAAAGTGATCTTGGAAGAAAGAAAGTGTATAGCGATATTTTTGAACGTTGTAAACTTCAAGTAGTATCACAAAATGTTCATGGATTTGGTGGACGCTGTGAGCGATATTACAGGTACGATGTTAAATTTAAATGTATATGTAATTATTTATATAAAACTAGTTTTTACGGATTTTATCGCGTATATTTACTTATTTATATTATTTTATATTAAGTGCAAAGTTAATATACGCGATAAAATCCGTAAAAACTAGTTTTATTTAAATGTGTAGTGTTCGCGTAAATATAAGAAATCATTATATATGTAACTAGTTTGATTTCACACTTTATTAATTGATAAAATAATAAATACACATGTAAAAATAAACCTTATTCACTAGCTCTAAGGTACATTGCTCAATATGCCCATGCCGTCTCCTTAGAGGATTTGCCTTAATCGTCGCACTTGGCAGGTGGATTAACGACGTCTCGCACCTTTGACGCTGCTTAAACGAATATCTCTTTTTTTATTACACGGAATTTATCCAATTACAATAATTAAATAATAATAATTTCATACATTACAAATAATAGCCAACATAATTTTTTTTATACACATAACGACTAATAAGAATTTACAATAATAATACACAATACAAAAATAATACGATAATACAATTTACAATGTCAATTTTACTTAATTAAACTCTCACACAGTTTTCACAAAATTTCAAGCATTCTTCCATAACCACTCTCCATTCGTCCGTAAATATGTCACAGCTGGGATTTTAGTCGAGTAGAGCATTTAGCGCGGTTAATGTTCGCGGAATGGGGGAAAATGCGCGTACGACTGTTCGGCACATTGGCTCTGAAAACAACTTATGCCTTCTGCCGCGACAGTAGTTGTTGGGTACGTAAAATCGACACAGATCATCATGGAGATCTGGTGAGTCAATTCTGCCTCGGAGAACCTTACACATGGTTGTTATTTGGTCATTTGCTCTTCTCACTTCGAGAGAGTTATAACACAAGCAACCTTGAAGAAACGATATCGGGTACAAATACGGATAGTAACCATTCACTCTCTTATAAAGGAATCGAAGAAAAGCTTTTTGAACTTTCTCTAACATCAGACTGTATTTATCCTTATGAGGGTGCCACACGCAAGAGCTAGTCTCCAGTTAACTTCTGACCAAGGCATTAAAGATCAGCCTCACAACCCAATCACCCTGGAAATCCTGAGAGTTCCTTAATACAAAACCTAACCTCTTAAACGACTCTTTAGCTAGTGTTGCAATATGGTCGTGAAATGTAATTCCTCGATCAAATGTCACACTCAGATCTTTGACAGTTGTAGATCTAGTTATATCCTTGCCGTTCAACCTATACTGAAAGTCAATCGGGCTCAGTGTTCGGTAAAACTTAAGGACTGACACTTGGAGAGATTTAATTCCATTTCATTTTCACGACCCCACTCATACACCAAATCGATATCTCACGCAATCATTCACGGATTCAATTTTTGAAAACAATTTCAAGTCGTCGGCATACAGAAGGCATTTAGCATGCCTGACGATATCCGGAAGATCTTTAATCATTAAAATGAACAAGAGAGGTCCAAGAACTGAACCCTGGCTAACTTCAGAACGCGTGTGATATTGATGAGAATCATATATACCCAACCGTACGAATTGTTGACGGTCCCGAAGATAGTCTGCAAGCAATCTGAGAAGTTTAGGCGCAAATCCCAGAGAACTAAGCTTCACGAGCAGTAAGTCGTTATTGATTTTATCAAAGGCTTTGCGAAAGTCGAAGTATAACACGTATACTTGAGTTCGATGGTCTAATTATGCCGAGATATAGATGGAGTTAACCGATCTACCGTTCCTAAAGCCGTGCTGCTCATTGCATAAATACCGTTCTACCTGTCTATATATTTCATTATGGTTACAAATATTCCACTTGATTATAAAATAAATATGTCTATCATACTAATTTACCCCTATCTCTGTTAATAAATTTAAAAACTTTTAGTTTTTCCCTACAATCCGTTATTTTAAAGACAAAGTGCATTAAAACTTTGGCAATTAAAGAAACATTAAGATTGTTCTTATAGATATCGTAACTGTAAAAAGTTACTTTCAAAAACTTATAATTAATTTAGTTTGCTATTTCGTATGATTTCGTATGCACTTTGTTACGCAAAACGAAAAGTTTCTTGAATATAAAAATGGGACTGGTAGGTAACAAAAAACAATGAAAAAAAAAATATATTCGTATCACCGATATAGTCCATATCACCCCTGAGTGTTGTAAAAGGAGACAAAAGAAAACTGAAACTATGTATGAGCTGCAGCATCTTCCCGATAAAAACTCACAATAATGATAAAAACTGCAGTTGCCAACCCACTGTTGTGTTTCGATCTAAGGAGTGTATAGAGCTTGTATAGATACAGACTTTGAGGCATTTCATCTTAGTCCTCAGAAGTGACAATGCATCTGTAGCCTTCTTTGTTTGAAGTTAGTTGAAGGTGTCTATGAACTACAGTGTCGACTTACCGTCAGGTGAACTGTAAGTTCGTTTGTCATTTCAGTTTTATAAAACGAAATGTTCAACATTGGACTTAAAGGCTGTAATAGGTGGAAGTACGGATTGATTTCATAATATTACTCAATTTAACAGAACTGAACAAAAAGTTCGTAAACCACTCGTTGGCTAAAAGGAATGAATTTAAACTGTTGCTTAGTTCTGTTTTTCTTCTTTATTTTGCGGAAAAGTTTTGTGTCCCACTATCTTTATCTTTATTAGCTAATTTAATATTCTAACAAAATTTCAAACTTGTAACAAGACTATCTTCTACACTCTTATGGAATAAGTATTACAAACGAGCACTCAACAACCTGATGGTAAATGGATGCTGTTTCCCATAGACGCATCTATCCTCGATTAAGAATCAAAATGTTGATGGGTTATCACCCTAAGTACTAAGATAGAATGCCTCGTTATCAGTAAAAATACTCCACTTCTCTTCATTCACCACACAAAATACAGCAGCATAATGCTGCTATTTAATGGTGGCATACTGTAAGAGCGTAGTTCTTTCGCGGTTGAACTCGGTACTGTAAACATAGTATAGCTGCAGCGTGGTAACCATTAAAACCCTGTGTCCCTCTGTCTATTTCAATCTGCCGTCAATCGGTAGTACAGCTTCTGGTGTGGATGGTCTGAAGAGTAATGGAGTCAGTATATTTAAAGGCTGATAGACATTACACATCTTAGTCCTTAAGGGTAATATAATAAAGTTGATTGCAGGTGTTCACAGGCTGCAATGTCAAGTGGACTAGTTTCTTACCACTTGTTTAGACGTCTGCACTTTGAACGCTGCGCCTCGTCTCCGGTCTAGATATTTTACCTCTAGCGTAAACGAGATGTTTATACCGCCATCTAGCGGAAGGCATGAGAGCTTTCTGGGGTTCCTATAGTCACGAAATGGGTACGTATTCTCTTACGCCAACGCCATACAGCTAAAAATAACACAAAAGAAAGCACTTTTGTGTAGTTCACTTTAAAATTATTTTATTGAATAAAACTATTTTTACGGATTTTATCGCGTTTAATTTTACTAATTTTGATTCCCGACGTTTCGGGCGCTTTACAGCACCCATGGTCACGGGGGGGACTGAGGTGTTTGACGTCCTAATGTCATAGTTAGCCCGGCTACCTTCAGTTTTTTGAATATTAATTTTTGGTCCGATCTACGCAGAATGAGCTTACAGTATCTTGAAGTCTTGCAGTGGTATGCTTGGGTTTGGATTTAATTTTGTTAATTATAGGATCCCAAGCAGATGGCAGTACCCATCCATCTTCTCTATTGAAATTAGGATGTTTTTTAATTTCAATAGCCTCGCGTATCATCCTTGGTAGGAATCGGTGTTCTTTTGCGAGGATTTGTGGTCTATCAAATCTGATGTAATGGCGGGGACGATCTTGAACATGTTCACAGACTGTAGACTTCCCAGAGCGTCGGTGCCTCACGTCAGCTATATGTTCTTTCACGCGGTTTTAATGGATCTTTTGTTTGTCCTATGTAAGAGACCACATTCACAATCAAGCTTGTACCTCCTGCATCTTGTAGAGGATATTACACTTGACGGATGGTAAAATTGACTAATCTTCTTCGGCGGCTTGAAGTATGTTTTAATAGAAGCTCGCTTCAAAATATAATAACCTTGTCTGTGACTCCTCTGACATAGGGTAGTACAGCAGGCACACGCTCGACTGTGGCCGGCTTCACTCAGTCACTGTGACGTAGGCGCAGGACCCAAGCTTGTTGTCTTGCAATACTTGCTCGACGTGCTGAAGCTCGGCGGCCAGATGTTTTCTGTCACAGATCCCTCGTGCTCTCTGAAACAAGGATTTTCCACGGTAGCTAACTGTGATGGATCATGGTGCGATTCACCATTTAAATATCGGTTGGTATGGGTCTTTTCCTATACACAGTGTGACCAATAGTGTTATCAGGATTTCGGATGACTAAAACATCTAGGAAAGCTAAAGAATTGTTTGCCTCTAACTCCATTGTGAATTGTATTTTAGAATTTATGGAATTAAGGTGGTTTAAAATGCAGTTACTTTGTCAGATGGTAAAATTGTGAAAGTGTCGTCTACGTACCGCTTGTAGAATCTTGGATATACAGGAGCAGTAAGAAGGGCTTTCTCCTCAAAGTCCTCCATGAATATGTCGGCGACTATGGAGATACAGGTGAACCCATTGCTACGCCATCTACTTGCTTGTAGAACTCCTCCTTCCACAATAGATAGCCAGATGTAAGGCAGTGCTTTAACAGTAATGCATATTCTGTAGGCATGTTGTATTCTTCTAGCTTCCTGGTTACAATTGAGATGCAGTCTTCAATGGGTAAGCATGTAAATAGTGACTGAACATCAAAACTGACCATAGCTTCATTGTCAGCGAGATGTAGGTCTTTTATTTCACTAACAAAATGGTACGAATCCTTCGTGTGTGCTCTGGTTTGTCCTATCAGCGGTGACAGAACTTTTGCCAAGTGTTGAGCCAGATCTGGCTCACTATAGGACGTAGTGGAGCGTTTGGTTTGTGTATTTTGGTAACCCATACAACCTCAGTGGTTTGGTACATGGTGGTATTATTGAATTTACGTCGAGATCTAATTTTTCGGAGTAATTCTTTAACAGATCGCTTGTTGTTTTTAGCACATTGGTTGTAGGGTCTGTTTTGACCTTTTGTACGTACTTTCGTCCGATAAAGTTGTTGTATTTTAGAATTATAATCTGACGTATCCATTACTACCGTAGCATTTTTTATCTGCACGGAGAATCGTGAGTTCTGGTCTGTTGCGTGTTGTACAACGCTTTAATCTCGTCTTTGGTAGATTTAGTTTCGGCACTGAACTTCGACGTAACAAGGACGAAATGTCTTGACGTATGGCCTCTAAATCTTCCTTTCCCACATTGTTTTTAAACAGACAATCCTCAACGTTACAGATAATTTCCTCACGGGATTTTTCGCGGTGTTATTGCGAAATTCAGGCCCTTCGATAATACTTTTATTGTAGGTTCGTCCAGTGTTTGTTTTGACAGATTATAGACCGTGCGTTGTTTATTGTTTGTGTCTGTGGTCAACGGTTGTTGTGTTTCGTTTCTACGTTGCCATGGACGTTTGGCATTTGATTTGATAGTTAATTTTGATATTTTTCTATTTGTTTATTTTTGCATTCATTATATTTCGATGTTTCGCGTTTGTTTAAAGTTTCAATGCAATTATTAAAATCAAATGTCGTTAAAACTGTCTTTAACTCACTGGACAAATTGTCTATGGTATTATTTATGAATTGTAGATCGAACCGTTTTGAGGAAATTATCTGTAACGTTGAGGATTGTCTGTTTAAAACAATGTGGGAAAGGAAGATTTAGACCATACGTCAAGACATTTCGTCCTTGTTACGTCGAAGTTCAGTGCCGAAACTAAATCTACCCAAAGACGAGATTAAAGCGTTGTACAACTTACGCAACAGACCAGAACTCACGATTCTCCGCAGATAAAGGAAATGCGGTAGTAATGGATACGTCGATTATAATTCTAAAATACAACAACTTTATCGGACGAAAGTACGTACAAAAAGGTCAAAACAGACCCTACAACCAATGTGCTAAAACAACAAGCGATCTGTTAAAGATTATCTGAAAATTAGATCTCGACGTAAATTCATAATACCACCATGTACCAAACCACCGAGGTTGTATGGGTTACCAAAAATACACAAACCAAACGCTCCACTACGTCCTATAGTGAGCCAGATCGACTCACCAACTTATAAATTGGCTCAACACTTGGCAAAAGTTCTGTCACCGCTGAGAGGACAAACCAGAGCACACACGAAGATTCGTACCATTTTGTTAGTGAAATAAAAGACCTACATCTCGCTGACAATGAAACTATGGTCAGTTTGATGTTCAGTCACTATTTACATGCTTACCCATTGAAGACTGCATCTCAAGTGTAACCAGGAAGCTAGAAGAATACAACATGCCTACAGAATATGCATTACTGTTAAAGCACTGCCTACATCTGGCTATCTATTGTGGAAGGAGGAGTTCTACAGCAAGTAGATGGCGTAGCAATGGGTTCACCTGTATCTCCCATAGTCGCCGACATATTCATGGAGGACTTTGAGGAGAAAGCCCTTCTACTGCTCCTGTATATCCAAGATTCTACAAGCGGTACGTAGACGACACTTTCCAATTTTACCATCTGACAAAGTAACTGCATTTTAAACCACCTTAATTCCATAAATTCTAAAATACAATTCACAATGGAGTTAGAGGCAAACAATTCTTTAGCTTTCCTAGATGTTTTAGTCATCCGAAATCCTGATAACACTATTGGTCACACTGTGTATAGGAAAAGACCCATACCAACCGATATTTAAATGGTGAATCGCACCATGATCCATCACAGTTAGCTACCGTGGAAAATCCTTGTTTCAGAGAGCACGAGGATCTGTGACAGAAAACATCTGGCCGCCGAGCTTCAGCACGTCGAGCAAGTATTGCAAGACAACAAGCTGGGTCCTGCGCCTACGTCACAGTGACCGAGTGAAGCCGGCCACAGTCGAGCGTGTGCCTGCTGTACTACCCTATGTCAGAGGAGTCACAGACAAGGTTGGCTATATTTTGAAGCGAGCTTGTATTAAAACATACTTCAAGCCGCCGAAGAAGATTAGTCAATTTTACCATCCGTCATGTAATATCCTCTACAAGATGCAGGAGTGTACAAGCTTGATTGTGAATGTGGTCTCTTACAGAGGACAAACAAAAGATCCATTAAAACCTGCGTGAAAGAACATATAGCTGACGAGGCACCGACGCTCTGGGAAGTCTGCAGTCTGTGAACATGTTCAGATCGTCCCCGCCATTACATCAGATTTGATAGACCACAAACTGCAAAAGAACACCGATTCCTACCAAGGATGATACGCGAGGCTATTGAAATTAAAACATCCTAATTTCAATAGAGAAGATGGATGGTACTGCCATCTGCTTGGGATCCTATAATTAACAAAATTAAATCCAAACCCAAGCATACCACTGCAAGACTTCAAGATACTGTAAGCTCATTCTGCGTAGATCGGACCAAAATTAATATTCAAAAACTGAAGGTAGCCGGGCTAACTGGCGACATTAGGACGTCAAACACCCTAGTCCCCCGTGACCATGGGTGCTGTAAAGCGCCCGAAACGTCGGGAATCAAAATTAGTAAAATTAAACGCGATAAAACCGTAAAAATAGTTTTATTCAATGTAGTGTTCGCGTAAATATAAGAAACCATTATTTTATTGACTTTTAAATTCATTTTCTATTTTATTAAAATCATTTTTTTTTCTTATTTATTGCAGCCTATCAAAAGCCCACAGCTGAACAAATGCCTCCCCCAAGAACCACATTTGTCATAGTTATTATCACACTTGATATGGGGGTTCACAACTGTAGATTTTTATTATTTTGAGTGGGGATCAGGAAGATACTACTGCCCATCGCCTGTTTCCTTTCCCTCTGTCGTCTCCTAAGACACCCAAGGGATGAGTTGGGATAGTGGATTCTTATAGACCACCACTACTTGCCGCCTTCTTACGTGGTGAGCCAAGCTGCAGCTACATCATGATTGTAGCACGAATTGGTCGGTTCGACCGGGGAAGGACCACGCTCTCACAGAATACCAGCGTAAAATAGCAGCTTAATGCTGTTGTGTTTCGTATGGTGAGTGTAGAGAATCGGTGACCCTTTTTAGGGTTTCGTACCCAAAGGGTAACCATCGAGACCCTAGTACTAAACCTCCGCTCTCCGTCCGTCCGTCCGTCCGTTTGTCTGTCAGCGGGCTGTATCTCATGGTCCGTAATAGATAGACAGTTGAAGTTTTCACAGAATGTGTATTTCTGTAGCCGTTATAACAGCAAATATTAAAAATAAAATAAATAAAATATTAAAAGGGGCTCCTTTACTAGAAGCGTGTATTACGATGGTACGGAACACTTCACGCGCGCGTCCGACGCGCACTTGGCCAGTTGTTACTGGAAATAAGGCATTCCATCTTAGTCCTCAGGGGTGGCAACGAATCTGCATTTTGATTCTTAATCGAGGATTAATGTAGATGTCTATGGGCCACAGCATTCACTTAAAATCAGGTGGACTGTGTACTCGATTGTACCATTATTCTATAAAAAAAAATTGCTATAAAATTTGCTTATTTTAAATTAAAACAATGTACAATTTTCGTTTTTCCCGAATTCTCGAGTAAAATATAATACAATAACTGTTAGATGCTAAATGAAAGTGCTACGAGAGCTGTAAGAGTGCTACGCAGTGTCGTAGCACAGTGCTACAATTTGCTAGCATAGAAAGGAAGCGTTATTACAATGTTGCGATGATCCTTATAAATCTTGATTGAGCTAAACTCCTGCAAGCCTGCAGACTATGTTTGCTCCGCGTGAATGTGAATGGATTTTCTTTTTCTGACGACGATGAAGACAATATAAAGTTTCTAAAGGTTGCGTGTTCACATAGTATAATGATTATGTAAATTCAAAAAAACTTGCCTAATCTGCATAAAGAGATAATATATTACATTTAAGAGATATTTTTAATAGGTTTGAACTTCTACGTCGCTTCAAACTATCGTCATATTAGCATATTATAGACTTATAAAGGTCAACCCAAATATAAACAACTCTGAGTTATTAATATTGGAAAGGGTTGAAGCCAGATGAAGCGTATTTGGCCTTAGATAACTGAAGTATTGGCAGCTAACTGCCTTGGAGAACTGTATAAAAAAATTATAATTAAATTATTTGATAATTACTTATTTTATAAATTACTAATATTTTAGGGCTAATGTCATGGTATGAATTTATGATAAGATTTAGGGCTATATACTTAATCATCATCATTAAAGTATTTCACAAGTCCACTTCTGAACATAAAAAATACCACAAAAACGGTTCCTCGACTACGTCCCTACATCCATCGACTTCCTGCATACAGATACTAAGTAAAGAGAAAATTATCAAATTTAATCGAAAATAGTTATCCATTTACTTTTAATTGTGAGTGCATTAGTAAACATTGGTTGCCTTTATGGTTATATTTGTGATTGTCTCCGTGTTGTTGACTGATGAAACATTAAAATGTTAACTAGCCAGATTAGTTCACTATTTAGAGCTAGATCACCGTTCACGAACAGGTGGGATTATAGTCAAGCACTAGGTTATTAACGTATAAAAAAGAAAATGTAAAAAATTTATTTGTTGGAAAGGAAATTGGACTCAACGCAACTTTTACGGATAATCGATATATAACTTCCTCACGCAATATTCAAACTTTGCTACTGATGATAGTACAGCAGTGACGAATTATTAACGTCAATCATTTAAAATGTAAATAGCGTCGATTATTTACATAATACGTAAATAAGATAAGATACTAAAAATACATAGAGTTATAAAGCATTTTATATAAACAAAAGCCTACATTGGTATTGTTTTATCCAACACTACGTTTGGTTGCTGAATGGTTAATTGCAGTACCAGTGATATCATTTTGCTTCCCCTAGTGTGGGGTATTTTACATTTAGTATATATATGAAATGTTATACGACAATATTTGAGAGGCCGTGACGACTTGCTGGCCTTTCCCTTAGCCGTTTTTAACCGTATGAATAGCTAGGTCATGGATTCGGATCTATGTCTCACTCATTAAAGTGGGCATTTATAATTCACTGATGGTAGTAGAAGGTAGGCGAAGGAGAGCATCTGAAATAGATGTAGGTATGTGTGTGTTTTATCTTATCCATGTCTAATACCTTTATTTAAATCTGGTGGTACATTGTACCCCCTGATATTAGACGTATTTCTGTACTACAAACTCTTAGCAAAAATTAGAAAAAAATTTTTGATGAAGTTTTAAGTTTTTTCATCATCATCATCATCATCATTACAGCCCTCACAAGTCCACTGCTGAACATAGGCCTCCCCAAGGAATGCCACAGCACGGTCCTGAGCCACCCGCATCCATCGACTTCCTGCATGTCTTACCAGGTCGTCACTCCATCTAGTGGGGACGCCCTACACTTCGTCCGCCGGTACGAGGCCGCCACTCGAGAACCTTTTTCCCCATCGGTTGTCGGTTCTTCGAGCTATATGGCCGGCCCATTGCCACTCAGCTTACTAATCTGTTGGGCTATGTCGGTCACTCTGGTTCTACTGCGGATATCCTCATTTCTAAGTTTATCACGCAGTGAGACTCCGAGCATAGCCTCTCCATAGCTCGCTGAGCGACCTTGAGCTTCCTCATCCGGCCAGCAGTGAAGGACCACGTCTCAGTTCCGTAGGTCATCACTGGCAACACGCACTGGTTGTACAGCCTCGTTTTCAAGTTTTGAGGTATACCTGAAGAGAAGATGTGCCGTAATTTCCCGAACGCTGCCCAGCCGAGTTGAATCCGTCGATTGACCTCTCGGTCGAAGTTGGACTTACCTAGTCGGACTATTTGTCCCAGGTAAACATATTCGTCAACAACTTCGAGCTTAGTGCTCCCAACAACTACCGGCATAGGTGTGACATGGACATTAAACATGATCTTTGTTTTGTCCATGTTCATCTTAAGACCTATCCGTTGGGAGGCACTATTGAGGTCATTGAGCATAGTGCTTAGGTCCTCCAGCGATTCTGCCATAAGGACTATATCATCGGCAAATCGAAGGTGAGTGATGTACTCACCATTGATGTTAATGCCGTATCCTTTCCAGTCCAGAAGCTTGAAAACGTCTTCCAATGCAGCGGTGAAGAGTTTCGGGGATATAACGTCACCCTGTCTTACACCTCTCTGCAGTTGGATAGGTTTTGTACTCTGGTTCTGTACTCGGATAGCCATCGTAGCCCTACTGTACAAGCACTTCAGCACTTCGATACCGACAGTCAACTTGGCACCGCTGAAGGGACTGCAAGTTTTTAATACAAATAAATTACTACATAAAATCATTTTGATTTTAGAATATTACTACAAAATTCCAGAATATCTTCAAATTTTGTAAATCAACAAGTTAAAATTTTTATTAAAGTAAAACTATACAAAAGGGTTATAATATTAAGGAATACATTAATGAAAGAAAACATGCGTGAGTGTCGTGGAACACTCGGTTTGAACGAAGTTCCTTTCATAGTATATTATTATTGATAAACGTTTATTATTGATTAACAAATATTAGCGTCTATTAAAATGAAGCGTCATTTCAAATAAAATAATATTTCTTTCATGGCAAGATAAGAAAAAGTGCGAGGGAGATGGATATTATTCCATCTCGCTTCCTTATAGCCGTCAAGGCCGTCTACACTACATCAGAAGGGGTCGTGACGGAAAAATCTTACACTTTTTCTGGCCTAGCCCCCATTCGCCAAATTCGTACCGTCCGATATGGAACTTCGTTCCAATAACCCGTCTGAATGATGTGTTTGCTACCATGCTGTTTCTATTATAATTTATATAAAATATTGTACAAAATTATTGTAAAATGATATAGTTCTAAAACAATAATTCCGCTCGGTTTCTTGCCGGTTCCTCTCAGGACAGAGGTATTTTCCGAACCAGCAGTAAGTAAATATAAATTTGACTTTCAATATGTATTATGTAATAAATATTATTCCGTTCTATTCTACCCGTTTCCATCAGGTAAAATGAAAAAAACATGCGTGAGTGTCGTGGAACACTCGGTTGGAACGAAGTTCCTTTCGTATTATATTATTATTGATAAACGTGTTATATTAATGATTAACAAATACAAATAAATGAATTACTAGCGTCTATTTAAATGAAGCGTCATTTAAAATAAAATAATATTTCTTTGGGGCCGTCCATTAATCGCGTGATGTTTTTTTAGCATTTTTAACGCCCCCTCCCCCTTGGTGAGGTTTAAGATTAAGCTCCCCCATACGAAACAGAGCAGTGTTAAGCTGCTATTTTACGCTGGTATTCTGTGAGAGCGTGGTCCTTCCGCGGTCGAACCGACCCATTCGTACTACAACTATACTACTAATATAGCTGCAGCATGGCTCTACCACGTAAAAAAATTCTTGTGTAATTGCCGATTTAGGAATAGTTTCAATACCTAAGATACCTTTTATGAGCTCTTTGACATCTCGCCGCAATGTTGGACTAGTTTGACTTTTTTGAATAGATTTCCACATTGGTATATTTAACTACTTCTTCAAGTTTTTCATCGCTAAGAAATATAGAGGACATTTCACACGGTTTCAAGATATTACGTGCTTTACCTTGAGGCCTCTCAACAAAATGTATGATATTTCTAGAAGTAGCTCTCGTTCTTAGCTGTCTAGACTTCGTAATCCATTTATGTCCATTTCTGCCTTGAATAATTTTTTTTCTTGGTATAACAACCCGGTGATCAGATTGCGTTCTGTGTTGACTACTTTGATCAGTTTCAATGTACATAGAATATTCAGATTGTAAAGAATCAGATTCTATACGCCGGTGTCGCTTCCGTAACTAGAAATAGAAACATCATGATCAGAAGTTGCCACGATACCTGGCGTAATTGTGTATTCTTCATTATCACGATCGTTTAGCTGATGTTCTTACACTTCTAAGTTGTCTTCTGACTCACTCAGTGTCTCTTGCTGCTTTGCGCTCTCATCGTCATCGTCATCATGAACAGCCGCCTCCAATAACTGACTAATTTAATCATCTCCAACTACTCGAGACATCTAAAACAATATATTATATTGTATATGTACATATAAAAAACAAAATAAGCCATAATCAACACAAAATCTTTGTAAAAAGTGATAAAAACAAGTACACTTACCTTTGTTTAAGACTCACGCGAACACTAAACTTTCGTAAAATTTACGACACACTTGCTATAATACAACACACAAATCACACTCGACCACAATGACAGCGTGTGGCACACTGACGGAAGTAATTGGGAAGGTACACTGAAGCGGGGGACGGAGGAATGACGCTAACTTCGTTTTTTCTAGGAATCATGATTTTGTCGTCGTAATTTTTACGATAGTTTAGTAATCTAGGGTTAAAGGAATGGTGTAATCATGCGAGGGAGATGGATATTAGTCCATATCCTTTCCTCATAGCCGCCAACGCCGTCTACACTACGTTAGAAAGGCTTGTGACGGAAAAATCTTACACTTTTTCTCGCCTAGCCTCCTTTCGCCAAATTAAGGAACATCGTTCCAAAAATCAACGAGCATACTTTTCTTATATTTTTTTAAATTGTATAAAAATACTAAGGAAATTTTTACGCTTCTGCTGCACACACGTGTAAGTTATCATCACTACTTATATTACGTAACATTCTACTCACACTCAAATAAAGTGTAGGCACGTACATGAATATTGAATGTTCGCTTGTGACCGTGGAAAATATCGTGTTCAACATTCTCGTAAAATGTTAAAAAATTCATGCAATGTTTCATTTTAAAATATATTTGTCACTCCACATTATATGATATATTATGTCATTGTAGAGTAATGCTCGGGGTTTCTCTGCTCGATAAAATAAGGAGGATGTATGAAGTAGAACTAGGGTAGCAAATTAGCAATAGCACCTGCAATTCTCCTGTTGTTGCAGTTGTTCATGGGCGGCGGTAGTCACTTACCATCAGGTGAGCCGTATGCTCATTTGCCCCCTCTCCTACAAAAAATAATCGGAGTAAGGTGAAGTAGTAATGGACCAGCCATATAGTTCAAAGAACCAACCACCAAAGGGAAGAAAGATTTGCGGCCCCGTACTGCGGTATTGCAGTGGCCCCCTTGATTAAGCGAGGACCTGAGGAGGTTTGGGAACGTACTAACTTTAAGGCATTTTCTTGGTGTCCCATATTTTCAGCAATGCACTTTGTTGGGCTGTTATCATGACAGATATCTCAATTTTGTAGTTTGTTTAGGCTTGCTTCAAATTATCTGACGATAAAAACTTTGGATTGCTGCAGGGGTTCGAATCCCACTCGGGACAAAAGTTTGTATGACCCACAAATAATCGTGTATGGTCTGGATACTTGCTCATGTACAATTAATTTATGTATACCTCCTCCGCGATATCGAAGATATTTCTAAGGTTGGAAGAAATTATTTTTTAAAGAAAAACACTCTATCGAAGTTTTTTGATCTTTAAGTTGAGCCATTGTGTTGTCATTTAAACTTTGTAAAATAAAATGTTTTCACTGAAACTACTAAAGTGGTACCGGAAAACTCGCCTTTAGAGGTAACAAAGCATCCGTAAACTTTATCATTGCTAAAGATTCGTATCAATATTTATAAAACCATAAATATTTGGAGTTAGCTGGGTGGACCGAAAGGTCTTTTGTTATTAAATATGTATATAATAATAAATATCAGTAATAGAAAATAAATTTACAGTATTTTACGTTACAGCTATGTTAGTTATACACAGCTGCAGCATGAACGGGTCGGCTCCAGACGGGGTAGGAGCTCGCTCTCACAAAACCTCACCAGCGTGAAACAGCAGAATAATTCTGCTGTATTTCGTATGGTGAGTGTAGAAACCGAGAACCTTTTTAATGGTAACGAGGCTTTTTATCTTAGTACTCAGGTGTGACAACGTATGTGTATTTCGATTCTTAACCGAGGATAGATGTGGTCCACCTGATGGTATGAATGCTATGGGTTCATATATAATGCTATGGGCCATCTATCAAAGACAACGCTTTACATGAATTATCTATGTCTTTTATATTGTTAGACGTATATATTCATAGTTATTTATACGTACTATTTATATATGTATGTTGATATGTATATATGTATGTCTATGTATATATATATTTGTATATATGTATAAATAGGAGATATTTATATAGTTTATTTATTTTATAATATATTAGTAAAATGTATATGTTACGTAGTTAATTATCATTTTTGTTTTGTTTTTATTCCACACCTCCTACGTCAAATTCTCACCACTCCATGGGTTGACTGGTAAAGAATGCCTCAAGGCATTAAGTCCGCCCTTTGTATTATTTTATATTAAGGAATGCAATAAAGGATAAATAAATAAAAATAGTATTCACTTTACATCAGGTGGACAATGCGCTTACAAGTTTGAGTTAATGAGCGATTTAAGTGTTAACTTTCAGATATTTCTATTAAATACTTCACTTCTATATTATACACATATTTAAAAGTAAAGTTACAGATCTATATAAAGACTATATGTATGTCCACTGCTGGGCACAGGCCTACTCTGATTTCTGAAGCAATTTGTCTGCTTCGGTGCACAGGTGCGTGTTGATATCACGTCTTCGAAATGTTTTATTCCCCACACGTCCAAGTTTCCTCACAATTAAAATATACAATTTTTTTTGGTGCGATCAAGGCCCTCGTTACGCTTATCTAAAAAGCTAAACAATGAAAAAACAATTTGTAATTTATAAACATGAAATGGGAAAATTTTCCGCCACCGCTCAACTGATGTAACCTACATTTTCAAAATTTCGAGTCCTGGCTCTAGCAATGCTGTGTGACTGGCAGTAAGCCCCGCGGCATCATGGGCAAAGGTCGTGTCACAAGGCGAGTGATTGATTTTCCCGCCTTATATTTGATTGCGTTTATTCAACCCGACTGTTTGTTTTATCTGTGACTGTGCAATATAAAGCTTTCTAAGATATTTTAGTGCAATTTTCGGAAGCAGTGAGCTACGAGTGTTTTCGGATTGTTATCGGAAATAAGTGGATATAATACTGTGTGAAATTACAGTGTGATTTTAATATTATAGGCTATAGAAAGGCTAAATTTTGTAATCTATCTGAAATTTTCTGAAATTATGCTTATTACTGAACACTCTAAATTGTAGAGCCATCCATTTTTTGTTTGTTTAAAGCCCTCAATAAATGGTTTTTATAGATTAAGCGTGATAAAAGAGCACACAGTTCACATGATTGTAAGTGGATGCTGTGGCCCATAGACATAGACATCTATTTGTTTTAGTTATCACTGTAAGGTGCCTGGTTACCAGAAAAAGGGTCTCCGGTTCTCCACAGTCACCATTCGAAACACAACAGCATTAAGCTGTTATTTGACGCTGGTACTAGAGTTCTAGTTATTCGCTCCAGCATGGCTCTACCACTTAAATAATTAATAAAAATAATTTGGTAAATAACTATTTTATGCTTCTATAATGGGATAGGCCAAGTCCAGCGGTGGACTGTTGTAGGATAATAACAACATTAAATCGGCTAGGATTTACCTTTTGTGACATTTATAATAAGTCAGTTAATAACTAATGACTCTAATGGACCTATTGGGAATATTAATATCATGAAAATTATTATCATTTGTGGATTTAAACAAAGTGTATTTAATGCTTTCAAGAACAATCATCGTTTTGTGTTTTTTTTAAATTCGCTTTAGTGGTCACGTAAATTTAATAATAAATAACTTTTATAAAGTTGTTCTAATCTTAAAATAGATAACAATTTTGACGCCCTCACAATGACAAAGTGTGACAAAGCTGACAAAGCCGACAAAGCTCTAGAATTTATATATAGGAGTCCTATTTTAGAAGCTACGGCTCAGTTGACATATATGTATATAATTTTTATTTGTGTTAATATAAAGTATTATTCTATTTAAATCTCTATTGGGTCTCTATTAAGAAAATGTCGTCTATTTTAAAATAAATTTGGTATAAAATTAAATATTACTTAACATGGAAAAAACGATTGCGCTTTTAAATCATCGTTATTACCATCATCTTTTTCCTGAAACTGAAATGACAAACTAACATACAATCCACTTGATGGTAATTAAGTGGCTCTTGCAATCTCCATGGACACCTGCAGCCGACTTCAAATAAAGAATGTAGCCTTCTTTGTGCCTTCATGCCTTGTCAAATCCAAGGACTTATATGGAATGCCTCACAGCCTGTAACTGTACTGGCTCTCATACCCTTCAGACCGGAACACCGCAGTACAAGTAACTACTATTTGGCACCAGACCGGACTCCCCAAGGAAAAGGAGTCCTAGCGCCTAGTAAATTATCATCATTACCACCCATCACAAGTTCACTGCTAAACATGAGGCCTCCCTTTAGGCCTGCAAAGCATGGTCCTCAGCCATCAGCTTTCGTTGCCTTTCTGAATAGTCCATTAGATTTTTATTCCATCTAGCGAAAGGTAGCTGTGAGAAACTTTGTTGAAGCCAAGAAACTAATATAGCATTAATTAAAAATAAGTTTTCTAATTTATATCCGCTTTCACTTGCACACATTTTACTTTAAGACAACTAAGGGCTAGAGAATGAGGTTTGCCAGTGAAAATTGAATATTAAAATCTTTGTTACCACACCAACATCGAACGAAAACTGATAAAATTTCCTCGCACGTAAACACCTGTCTGAACCTCGACAGCTGTCTTTTACTTTACTCTAGGAAGGTGACATTCTCTTACCTTTTGGTCATACTTGCGTCTGTCTCATTAGTCCAGTAGTCACACTCGCGGTTGCCAATCATGAGGTCTTGGGTTCGAATTCAGGTTAGGCCAAATTCATTTATTGAGTTTTTCTGACAAGAAACCTCAGTGGTAGCGCGGAGTCAGGAAGTTGGTGGTGTTTTACCCCGTGCCTCGAAAACATCCTCCGGTCGTGTTGGATTACCATCCCATCGGACTATGAGAGTGAAGGATAGTGAGTGCGCCTGTGCTTGCGCATATACTTGTGCACTATAAAACTATACTTGTGTCCCACGCAGATGGCTTGTCTCCGTTCAGACTGGGCGCCATGACCGAAACTCGGTCTGAAGGACATTAGAACCTTACATTAAGATATTTCATTACATTTAATTTCTTATTAGCCTACAATAGTCCCGTTAGTCACACTCGCGGTTGCCAATCATGAGGTCTTGGGTTCGAATCCCGGGTCAGGCCAAAATCATTTATTGAGTTTTGTGACAAGAAATTCTCAGTGGTAGCCCGGAGTCAGGAAGTTGGTGGTGTTTATATATAGTAATGCAAACTATCTTGAACTATCTTTGTTTTGCAAGAGAGAGCCATAAGAGCAATTTATAACCTAGGTCCGAAGGAACCTTAGAGAAAATTTAAAGGAATAAATATATTAACTTTGGCCTCTCAATATATTTACGAGAACTTATTGTATGTACACAAAAACAAAATTGTTTTATTAAAATAGTGATGTACATTCTGTGAATACTAGGAACAAGCACAAGTTATTATACCAGTTACTGACTCCAAAGAGTCAGTAACTCCTTCATGGGGCAATGTATACGCATTTACAACAAAGTCCCAGAAAATATGCAGACCTTTCCTATCAAAGGTTTAAATTATTATACTATTAAGAGTACATGACTGATAATAACCCAGGGGTTATTATCAGTCATGTCAATGAGGTGATCACTACCATGTTGTTTCTAAATGTTTTCATAACAATTGTATAAAATATTCTTATATATATTATGCTGGCAGATATTGTATAATATAGTTCTTCCCAGGACAGAGGTTTTTTTGCGAACCAGTGGTAAAAGTAAAAATGACTTTTAATAAGTATTATGTACTATAATCTATATTGAATAAAATGATTCTATTCTATTCTATATCTTTCAGACTGAATCACAGCAGTGTTAGCACTGCTATTTGACGGTACAATTAAGTAAGAGGGTAGTACTTACCTGACTGATTCCTAGGCAGAAAGGTAAATAATGGTTAGAGCATTCACTTACACCGCAAAACGTATCTTAAAAGATTTTTTATAATTATATATAAGATTCTTCTTCTTTAGCTTGATTTTTATTTTATAGAATAAGCGTGATAAACGAGCACACAGTCCACCTGATGGTAATAGATACAGTAACCTACATCTATTCTCGATTTAGAATCAAAATGTAGGGGCGTCGTCACCTTGAGGCCTAAGCTGGGATGCCTCGTTTCCAGTACAAAGGGTCTCCGGTTCTCTACACTCATCATAAGAAACACAGCAGTATTGAGGTGCTATTTTATGCTGGTATTTTGTGAGAGTATGTCCGTCCGTAAAAGTCTACTGCTGGACAATGGTCTCTCCCGTTGTAAGAAGGATTTGCCTTATTCGTCTCGCGTGGCTGGCGGATTAATGCTCGCAGTGGCAGACGTCTCGCACCTTTGACGCTGCTGCCTGTTGCCAGCATGGGCATTTTACGATTGGCGTAAACTCGGTTTTAACACCCGACGTTATAAGTTTGACCACTATGTGTGTCTATCTGTGTGTCATTATGTGGCACCGTAGCTCTTAAACGGGTGAACCGATTTGGGTGCGATTTTTTTATTTAAAAGCAATAGCAATAGCAAAAGCGGTTTTCTAGCGGTAGTTCTTAGACATAAAGTTACAGCCTATATACGTCTCACTGCTAGGCACAGGCCTCCTCTCATTTCTGAGAGGGTTTTTAGGGCAAGGAAGTGTCCGCCGCGCTGCCCCAATTCGTGTTGGCGAACTTCACATGTCTTCGAAATATATTTTTTTTTCTTATTTCTCAGACATGCAAGTTTCTCACGATTTTTCCTTCACCGCCGAGCACGTGGTAAATCAGCGCTTAAAACTGCAATTATCTGAAAGATATGTGTGACACAGACAATTTTCAATTTGCCACCAAATCGTAAACAAATGACAAATTAATAAAATACATACACAATAATATTGGTAAAGGGTTCCGTTTTCAAAATTTGAACTTATTTTTTATTATATCGTTTACAAGTGGCCAGTTCTAAGAACTTTCAGTGTAGCCCTCGTGCATTGCCCTTGAAAAGTTAAAAAGGAGCGTATATACATGTTACTACTGAGCACAGGCCGCAGAGTTTTAGCCAAAAGTGGTTGCTGCGCTGATTCCAACGCGAATGACCTCAACTGGGAAACTTCTAGATATGCAGGTTTTACTCGTACTTCACCGCCGACACTTTAAACACTTCAAATTACAATTAAAATATATGATTAAATATATAATAATGCTTACGTACCATGAAATTTAAGTTTTAATCAGTTTGATTACCGCCTTTGACAAGTAAAATAAAATGAACCTTTGTTTAAGTAAAATCTGCTTTCTTTAATTAAAGTATTTTTCCTTAAGAGCCTGTTCATTTACATATGAGTTGTGAAACCAGGACTGTCACAAATATCTTAACATGTCTGAAAATATGAAAGCTATCTTAAATTACAAAATGATTTATAAGTCTCATTAAAGGTAAAAGAGTAAAGTAGTAGTATAAGTAAAGGTTTACGTCTGACTACTGCGCACAGGGCTCGTCATTACCTATAGTATTTTGTGGGCAGAAAAATTGAGTATGCTGCAATGCTCAATGCATATTTACGGTTTTTACATCTCCACGACTATTTTAATTACTCAGATATCTAGGTTTCCCCACGAAGTTATTCTTCACCACTTTAACGGACACGTGTTAAGTCAGCACGTAAAATTTTATATAACAGATTCATCCTCGAGAGAATCGTACACGTTTTGCTCCCGTGCCATGATGAAATCTCGGCGAGCTACACGGCCCTCGTATTTGTTTAAATACAATTCATAAAAACTTAAACTAAGCTTTTGCATGATTGTTGACCACATATACCTAGTAACTACACATCCAACGATGCCTGGAACGAATTTTCAATTATTTACATCGTATATTCAGTAGCATTCTACTATTTAATTTTATCAGTGGCTTACCATTTTAGTTTATTTATATGTAAGTAGATGGCTTTATTATTAGATAAAATAATGAAAGTCAAAACTATACTATCTTGTAATATCAGCGATAGAAGCGAACATTTATTTATTATATCAATAAGGTACAAAGTGTTGTCAATTCTGTTAAAAATAATGTTTCAGTTAAAAAATACTCTATCAGCGCTGCTAGCAGTGAAAAGCGATTTAATGATATCGTTATACGACCATATCATGAAATAGCAACGTTGTGTTAAGTTATTAAAATCTTCAAACGATTTTCTATTCATTGATTTGGTCAAGCATCATGACATGGTCAACAAACAGTATTAAATATCATGAAAGGACCACACCATTTCACGAAATGATAGACTACTTTATGGTATATGGTCACATAAAATCTCTTTAATAAAACTATAATTAAAATGAAAATTTTGCAATAATTGCAGACAGACCAGTTTTAATCAGTTTACGTATAGATTAGCAATTGAAATAAAAACCTTATCAATCTTCATATTTTGATAGACGTCACTATTATCTATTGAAATTATTACGCTTTTAAAATACAATAAAAAATACTAAAAATCTAAACGTTTTTTTTTTTTTATAGGATAGGGTGACAAACGAGCACAGTCCACCTGATGGTAAGTGGTTGCTGTGACCCATAGACATCTACATCTATCCTCAGTAAAGAATCAAAATGCAGATGCGTTGGCACCCGTGAGGACTAAGATGGAATGCCTCTTTTCCAGTAAAAGGGTCTCCGGTTCTCTACACTCACCATACAGAAACACAGCAGCGTTAAGCTGCTATTTTACGCTGGTATTCTGTGAGCGTGGTCCTTCCCGGTCGAGCCGAACCATTCGTACTACAACTATACTACTAATATAGCTGCAGCATGGCTCTACCACGTAAATGAATTTTTAATAATTTAAAAATTCTAATTATTTAAACATATAAATGTAAGTTTCCCGTGTAGTGGCGGGTAAGAATACTCACTACCCCATATCTTCCATGGGTGTCGTAAGAGGCGACAGAGGAAACTGAGGCAGAGGATGGGCAGCAGCATCTTTCTGATAACAGCAAAACAAAAATAAAAACTGCGGTTGCCAACCCGCTCGCCAAGCGTGGCAACCATGAACAATGAAACAAATAAACGGCCCCAGTCTCGGCGGCCCCGCTATTCCTGGCTACGGTGGCGACCATGGTAACGGCGGGCAGGTGTTAAGAATCTCCGGTGGAGGTTCGGTTGCCACCTACGACGACTCGACCTGGCAACTTATAACGCACGCATCCTGAGGACTGACGAGAAGATCCTGGAGCTGGAAGAAGAGATAGACAAGTTGAGCTGGAATATTATAAAGAGAATATTATGGCTCTAGAGAAATGTATGAGGATATCTCTAGAGCTATGCATTCCTCCAAAATCCACTATACGGTGTTAATTGGAGATCAACGCAAAACTAGGCACAAGAGAGAACGGTGAGCTGAAAGTAGGAAATTTGGAATAGGCAACGGAACCGCAGCAGCAGGCCGACTTCATGGAGAAAGAGGACTCTTTATGATGAACTTTTCTTCCAGCGGCCCCACAGGAAGTGGACCTGGTCTGGCCCCGACGGTTCGACAAAAATGAGATTGACTTCATTATGACGACCAGACTACAACTGTTCAGTGATGTCTCAGTGATCGCGAGGGTGAAATCCAGCAGCGATCACCGAATGGTGAGAGGCAAACTGAACCTAAACGTTGTTGGAGAGGTCACGTCTAATGAAGTCAACGCCCGTCCCCCTCGTGCCCTAATCCGAAGCCCCGAAACCTTTCAGCTCGAGCTACAAAACCGTTTTCAGTGCCTAGAAGATTGCAATGCAGTGGACGATATGAATGACAAGCTCGTGGAAACTGTCCATGGTCGGAGCTAAGTTTTGCAAGACCCGCCGCAGAAGAACACAAAACCTCCGATCACACTCTTAATCTCATGGCATGTCAACTGAACAGACAGATCTCCAAATGCATGCGGTGGGACTTACGCACCTTCAATGCTGCTCGTATTGAAGAAGCGATCGAGCGGAACCAGGGCTCCAAAGTCTTTGCTGAGATCTGTCTGCCAGAAAGAGCCAACTGTCGAAGCTGAAGACCGAGTGTGGCAGCGTCGTTTCGGGACACCTGAGATTTTGAGTGAGATTGAGAGGTTCTATGGGCAGCTGTACACATCATCGTTGGAGCCACACGCAAGTGAGTAACGATCCAAGAGCGAATCTTATCCGACACTATTCCGATGATATCCCGGACGTCAGTCTGAGCAAGATTAGAATGGCTCTCCAGCACCTTAAAACGGCAAGGCCCCAGGCGAGATGGAGTTACAGCGGAGCTTCTGAAGCGGGTGGAAAACCAGTACTTGAAGTCCTTCAGAGCTCTTTAATTCCGTCCTCCATGGTGGCATTACACCGAAGCGTGGAGCGGAAGTGCGGTGGTCTTGTTCTTCAAGAAAGGCGACAACGCTCTTTGAAGAACTACAGACCGATTTCCTTCTGAGCCGCGTCTACGTGCTGTTTTCGAGAGTCATTACGAATCGTCCGCACGCAGACTCGACGACTTCCAGCCTCCCGAACAAGCCGGTTTCGAAAAGGCTTTAGCACCATAGACCACATACATACCCTTCGGAAAATTGTACAGAAGTCCGAAGAGTACAATTTGCCACTATGTCTGGCATATGTGGACTATGAGAAAGCCTTTGATTCCGTCGAAATTTGGCGGTGCTGCAATCCTTCAGCGGTCCCAAGTTGACTGTCGGTATATCGAAGTGCTGAAGTGCTTGTACAGTAGGGCTACGATGGCTATCCGAGTACAGAACCAAAGTACGAAACCTATCCAACTGCAGAGAGGTGTAAGACAGGATGACGTTATATCCCGAAACTCTTCACCGCTGCATTGGAAGACGTTTTCAAGCTTCTGGACTGGAAAGGATACGGTATTAACATCAATGGCGAGTACATCACTCACCTTCGATTTGCCGACGATATAGTCATTATGGCAGAATCGCTGGAGGACCTAAGCACTATGCTCAATGACCTCAATAGTGCCTCCCAACGGATAGGTCTTAAGATGAACATGGACAAAACAAACATCATGTTTAATGTCCAGGTCACACCTATGCCGGTAGTTGTTGGGGCACTAAGCTCGAGTTGTTGACGAGTATGTTTACCTGGGACAAATAGTCGGACTAGGTAAGTCCAACTTCGACCGAGAGGTCAATCGACGGATTCAACTCGGCTGGGCAGCGTTCGGAGATTACGACCCATCTTCTCGTCAGTCATACCTCAAAACCTCAAAACTAAATTGTACAACCAGTGCGTGTTGCCAGTGATGACATATGGAACTGAGACGTGGTCCTTCACTGCTAGCCGTATGAGGAAGCTCAAGGTCGCTCAGCGAGCTATGGAGAGCTATGCTCGGGTTTCTCTGCGTGATAAACTTGAAATGAGGATATCCGCAGTAGAACCAGAGTAACCGACATAGCCCAAAGTTAGTAAGTTGAAGTGGCAATGGGCCGGCATATAGCTCGAAGAACCGACAACCGATGGGGAAAAAAGGTTCTCGAGTGGCGGCCTCGTACCGGCGGACGAAGTGTAGGGCGTCCCCCCACTAGATGGAGTGACGACCTGGTAAGACATGCAGGAAGTCGATGGATGCAGGTGGCTCAGGACCGTGCTTTGTGGCATTCCTTGGGGAGGCCTATGTTCAGCAGTGGACTTGTGAAGGGCTGTAATGATGATGAATGATGATAAATGTAAGTTATTTATATTATTTAATTTATTTGTAACTGAAGGCAAAATATACAACTTTTTCCATTTGATGATAGATGGCGCTGTTTTGATAACTAAATCGGTATAGTTTCAAATTATTTTACCAAGGTTATAACTATTGAATAAAACTACTTTTACGGATTATATCGCGTTTAATTAACTTATTTTTATTAATTCCCGACGTTTCGGGTGCTTTACAGCAACCAGGTCACGGGGGACTGAGGTGATTGACGTCCCGATGTCAGAGTTAATCCGGAGTACCTTCAGCTTTTTTAATTATTAATTTTGGTCCGATCTACGCAGAATGAACTAACTGTGTCTTGAAATCTTGCAGTGGTATGCTTGGGTTTAGTTTTAATTTTATTAATTACAGGATCCCAAGTAGGTGGTAGTACCCAGCCTCCCTCTCTATTAAAATTAATATGTTTTTTAATTTCAATAGCCTCACGTATCATCCTTGGGATGGAATCGATGTTCTTTCGCGAGAATCTGTGGTTTATCAAATCTAATGTAATGGCGGGGCCGTCTAGCATATGATCTCAAACTGCAGATTTCCCGGAACGTTGGTGCTTCACGTCAGCTATATGTTCTTTTACGCGGGTTTTTATAGATCGTTTTGTTTGCCCTATATGAGAGATCACATTCACAATCAAGCTTGTACACTCTTGCATCTTGTAGAAGGATGTTACACTTGACGGATGGTAAGAACTGACTAATCTTCTTCGGCGGCTTGAAGAATGTTCTAATAAACTCGCTTTAAGATGTCGCCAATCTTGTCTGTGACACCTGTGGCATATGGCAGTACAGCAGGCACACGCTCGACTGTGGCCGGCTTCACTCGGTTACTGTGACGTAGGCGCGGGACCCAAAGCTTGTTGTCGTGCAGAACCTGCTTAACGTGCTGAAGCTCGGCTCGGCTCGGATGATGGTGGGATACAAACCGATATATAAATGGTGAATCCCACCATCATCCTTCACAGTTAGCTACCGTGGGCAAATCTTTGTTACAGAGAGCACGAGGGATAGATTAGCGTAAATAGCAGGTTAACGCTGAAAAAAAAACCTTTTTACTAGAAACTTAGTCCTCAGGGGCGACAACGCGTTTGTATTTTGATTCTTGATCGAATATTGATATAGGTGCCTGTGGGCCCCAGCAACCACTAACAATCAGGTTGACTGTTTGCTCGTTTGCCTCCCTTATTCTATAACAAAAGTAATATGTGAGTGAGGCGTAACCTCGCAAGCAGACTTAGTTCTGTAGGATATGCTGTAAAAAATATTAGAAATCTTACCAGTGTTGAAACAGCTGGAATAATTTTAGTTTAGTTTTTTCACTCAGCGCAAAGCCACAGTTAAATTATCAGGATTCGTACTATATATTTATTCAAACAATCGCTATTATTGTATTTAAGCATGCTTGATAATATTTACATTTCCTACCCGTGACATAAAATAAAAACCCAACTAGGATAATTCTGGAATAATATAATATAAGAGGGATCATCTCTACAAAGCTTTACGACCATGAAAACTTATCCCCGATAGACACCGCTGTCACTGCTGTGTTGGAATACAAACGCGATGCTATTGCGAGCTATTTTCGTATTTGAGATAAATTACAGATAAGCCACTCTCATTTTATATGATTTATGTATATATATATATATATATATATATATATATATATATATATATATATATATATATATATATATATATATATATGGAAGCACGGATTGATCTCATAATATTATTCAATTTAACAGAACTGAACTAAAACAAAGTACCGTAAGCTACGCGTCAGTTAAAAATTTTACTAAAGCTGTAGTAGTTTTAGTAAAGCTAGCGGAAAAGTTTCTTGAGCTACTATCTTTATCTCAATATTAGCTGATTTAATATTCTAACAAACTTTCACACTAACGAGAGATAAGGGTTACAAACAAGCACTCGAAAATCTGATGATAAGTGGATGCTGTGGCCCATAAACACATCTATCCTCAACAATTCAGAATCAAAATGTTGATGGGTTGTCGCCCCTGAGAATAAAGATACCAGTAAAAAGGGTCTCGGTTCTCTTCACTCACTTAACGAATTACGGCGGCATTATGCTGCAATTTCTCGGTGGCATTCTGTAAGAGCGTGGTTCTTTCGCGGTTGAACTCGGTGCTGTAAACATTATATAGCTGTAGCCTGGTACCACGTCAAAACCCCGTGTTCCCTCTGTCTATTTCTGCCATCAATTGGCAGTACAGCTACTGGTGTATACGTTCTGAAGAGAAATGGAGTCAGTTTATTTAAAGGCTGAGAGATATTCCATCTTAGTCCTTAGGGGTAATATGATAAAGTTGGTTGTAGGTGTTCACGGGCTGCTGTATCAAGTGCACTGGTTTCGTTCTACTTGCTTAGACGTCTGACGACTTTTAACGCTGCTCCTCGTCTCCGGTCTAATTATTATATGTTTGGAGTAAAGTTAGTAAAGAAGTTAGTTATACCGCCATTTATCGGAAGTCCTGATAGCTTTCTGGGGTTTCTTAGTCACCTCTTACGACATTCATTATACGAAATGGCGTAAAGTATTCTCTTTCGTCAACGCCATACGGCTAAAGATAATACAAAAGAATGCACTTTTTTGTAGTTGGATTTAAAATTATTTACTTTATAATGAACTAAAAAACATACTTTTTTCATTCATTGCAGCATATTTAGCCCACAGCTGAACATTCGCCTCCCCCAAGAGGCTCATTTCCCACAGTTATTATCACACTTGCAAGGGAGGTTGACAAATGCAGTTTTTTATTATTTTGAGTGGGGATCAGGAAGATACTACTGCCCATCGCCTGTTTCCTTTCCCTCTATCGTCTCCTAAGATACCCACGGGATGAGTTGGGATAGTGGATTCTTTTATATCACCACTACTTGCCGATTTGTAGAGCCAAGCTGCAGCTACATTATGATTGTAGCACGAATTGGTCGGTTCGTCCGGGGAAGGACCACGCTCTCACAGAATATCAGCGTAAAATAGCAGCTTAATGCTGCTGGGTTTCGTTTGGGGAGTGGAGAGAACCGGTGACCCTTTTTTGGGTTCCGTACCCAAAGGGTAACCAACGGGACCCTAGTACTAAACTTTCTGTTGCTGCTATAACAGCAAATAATAAATATTAAAATAAATAGAAAATTAAAAGGGGCTCCCATACTAGAAACGTGTATTGCGATGATACGGAACACTTCATGCGCGCGTCTGACGCGCACTTGGCCAGTTATTACTGAAAAGGATACATTCCATCTTAGTCCTCAGGGGTGGCAACGCATCTGCATTTTGATTTTTAATCGAGGATTAATGTAGATGTCTATGGGCCACAGCATTCACTTAAAGTCAGGTGGACTGTGTGCTCGTTTGTACCCTTATTCTTTAAAACAAATTGCTATAAAATTTGCTTATTTTAAATTAAAACAATGTACGATTCTCGTTTATTCCATAATTCTCGAGAAAAATATAATACAATAACTGTTAGATGCTAAATGAAAGTGCTATGAGAGCTGTAAGAATGCTACGCAGTGTCGTAGCACAGTGCTACAATTTGCTAGCATAGAAAGGAAGCGTTATTACAATGTTGCGATGAACCTTATAAATCTGGATTGAGCTAAACTCCTGCAAGCCTGCAGACTATGTTTGCTCTGGGCGTGAATGTGAATGGATTTTCTTTTTCTTGACGACGGTGAATACAATATGAAGTTTCTAAAGGTTGCAGGTTGCGTGTTCACATATGGATATAGTATAATGATTATGTAAATTCAAAAAAACTTGCCTAATCTGCATAAAGAGATAATATATTACATTTGAGAGATATTTTGAATAGGTTTAAACTTCTATGTCGCTTCAAACTATCGTCATATTAGCATATTATAGACTTAGAAAGGTCAACCCAAATATAGACAACTCTGAGTTATTAATATTGGAAAGGGTTGAAGCCAGATGAAGCGTATTTGTCCTAAGATAACTGAAGTATTGGCGGCTAACTGCCTTGGAGAACTGTATAAAAATATAATTAATTTGTTTGATGATTACTTATTGTATAAATTGCTAATATTTTAGGGCAAATGTCATAGTATGAATTTATGATAAAATTAGGGTGCTATATACTTAATCCTCACCATTAAAGTATTTCACAAGTCCACTTCTGAACATAACGAATACCAGAAAAACGGTCCTCGACTACGTCCCTACATCCATCAACTTCCTGCATACAGATACTAAGTAAAGAAAATTATCAAATTTAATCGAAAATAGTTATCCTTTTACTTTTAATTGTAGTGCAACAGTCAACATTGGTTGCCTTTATGGTTATATTTGTGATTGTCTCCGTGTTGTTGACTTATGAAACTTTAAAATGTTAACTAGCCAGAGTAGTTCACTATTTAGAGCTAGATCACCGTTCACGAACAGGTGGGATTATAGTCAAGCACTGGGTTATTAACGTATGAAAAAGAAAATGTAAAATTTTTATTTGTTGGAAAGGAAATTGGAATCAACGCAACTTTTACGGATAATCGATATATAACTTCCTCACGCAATAATCAAACTTTGCCACTGATGATAGTACAGCAGTGACGAATTATTAACATCAATCATTTAAAATGTAAATAACGTCGATTATTTACATAATACATAAATAAGATAAGATACTAAAAATACATAGAGTTATAAAGCATTTTATATAAACAAAAGCCTACATTGGTATTGTTTTTATCAAATACTACGTTTGGTTGCTGAATTGTTAATTACAGTACCAGTGATATTATTTTGCTTCCCCTAGTCGGTGTGGGTATTTTAAATTTAGTATACCTATATATACGAAATGTTATACCACAATATTTCAAAGGCCTTGACGACTTGCTGGCCTTTTCCTTAGCCGTTTCTTAAGTATATGAATAGCTAGGTCATGGATTTGGATCTATGTCTCACTCATTAAGGTGGGCACTTGTAATTCACTGATGGTATCGAAGGTAGGCGAAGGAGAGTACCTAAAATAGATGTGGTATGTGTGTGTTTTATCTTATCCATGTCTAATACCTTTATTTAAATCTGGTGGTACATTGCCCCTGATATTAGACATGTTCTGTACTACAAACTCTTAGCAAAAATTTGAAATATTTTTTGATGAAGTTTTAAGTTTTTTAATACAAATAAATTACTCCATAAAATCATTTTGATTGTAGAATATTACTACAAAATTCCAGAATATCTTCAAATTTTGTAAATCAACAACTTAAATTTTTATTAAAGTAAAACTATACAAGGGTTATAATATTAAGAATACATTAATGAAAGAAAACATGCGTGAGTGTCGTGGAACACTCGGTTTGAACGAAGTTCCTTTCATAGTATATTATTATTGATAAACGTATTATATTATTGATTAACAAATACTAGCGTCTATTAAAATGAAGCGTCTATTAAAATGAAGCGTCTATTAAAATGAAGCGTCATTTCAAATAAAATAATATTTCTTTCATGGCAAGATAAGAAAAGTTCGAGGAGATGGATATTATTCCATCTCGCTTCCTTATAGCCGTCAAGGCCGTCTACACTACATCAGAAGGGGTCGTGACGGAAAAATCTTACACTTTTCTCGCCTAGCCCCCATTCACAAATTCGTACCGTCCGATATGGAACTTCGTTCCAATAACCCGTCTGAATGATGTGTTTGCTACCATGCTGTTTCTATTATAATTTATATAAAATATTGTACAAAATTATTGTAAATGATATAGTTAACAATAATTCCGCTGGGTTTCTTGCCGGTTCCTCTCAGGACAGAGTATTTTCCGAACCAGCAGTAAGTAAATATAAATTTGACTTTCAATATGTATTATGTAATAAATATTATTCCGTTCTATTCTACCCGTTTCCATCAGGTAGAATGAAAAAAACATGCGTGAGTGTCGTGGAACACTCGGTTGGAACGAAGTTCCTTTCGTATTATATTATTATTGATAAACGTATTATATTATTGATTAACAAATACAAATAAATGAATTACTAGCGTCTATTTAAATGAAGCGTCATTTAAAATAAATAATATTTCTTTGGGGCCGTCCATTAATCGCGTGATGTTTTTAGCATTTTTGACGCCCCTCCTGGTGATACGTGGTGAGGTTTAAGACTAAGCTCCCCCTCCACCCAAAATCATTTTTAGAATATTATCTTTAAATACAGGTATATAGTATAATAATCTAATTTTATTCTTAAATTAAGGACCATGATAAAATGTCTAGACAGAAAGGTTGCAGGTTGCTTTGACTGGCATAAAAATTATATTAACCCCAGATTACTAAACTATCCTGCAAGTGACGTTGTTACTAAAATTCGTAAAAATACACATGCGAATAAAACAGAATAAATTTGAATTATAAACTTTAATTATTTTAGAAATACAGTTACTTTTGGGTTTATGAGATCACACAATAATGAAAATAGTCCACATTTTTTAATCTACAGTTTAGACACATATTCATGTTGTACGCCCTACATATGCCTCTTTTACATTTCATGCAACAGTTAGTTATCATTTTCTAGCCTTAGACGGACACAAAGCACATTTTTCTAGAATTTGATTCTTGTATAATTGCCAATTTAGGAATAGTTTCAATACCTAAGATAACTTTTGAGCTCTTTGATATCTCGCCGCAATGTTGGACTAGTTTGACTTTTTGAATAGATTTCCACATTGGTATATTTAACTACTTCTTCAAGTTTTTCATCGCTAAGAAATAAAGAGGACATTTCACACGGTTTCAAGATGTATGATATTTCTAAAGTAGCTCTCGTTCTTAGCTGTCTAGGCTTCGTAATCCATTTATGTCCATTTCTGCCTTGAATAATTTTTTTTCTTGGTATAACAACCCGGTGATCAGATTGCGTTCTGTGTTGACTACTTTGATCAGTTTCAATGTACATAGCATATTCAGATTGTAAAGAATCAGATTCTATACGCCGGTGTCGCTTTCGTAACCAGAAATAGAAACATCGGGATCAGAAGTTGCCACGATACCTGGCGTAATTGTGTATTCTTCATTATCACGATCGTTTAGCTGATGTTCTTACACTTCTAAGTTGTCTTCTGACTCACTCAGTGTCTCTTGCTGCTTTGCGCTCTCATCGTCATCTTCATCATGAACAGCCGCTTCCAATAACTGACTAATTTAATCATCTCCAACAACTCGAGACATCTAAAACAATATATTATATTGTATATGTACATATAAAAACAAAATAAGCCATAATCAATACAAAATCTTTGTAAAAAAGTGATAGAAACAAGTACACTTACCTTTGTTTAAGACTCACGCGAACACTAAACTTTCGTAAAATTTACGACACACTTGCTATAAATCAACACACAAACCAGACCCGACCACAATGACAGCGTGTGGCACACTGACGGACGTAATTAGAAAGATACACTGAAGCGGGGGATGGAGGAATGAAGCTAACTTCGTTTTTTCTAGGAATCATGATTTTGCCGTCGTAATTTTTACGATAGTTTAGTAATCTAGGGTTAAAGGAATGGTGTAATCATGCGAGGGAGATGGATATTAGTCCAAATCCTTTCCTCATAGCCGCCAACTCCGTCTACACTACGTTAGAAGGGGTTGTGACGGAAAAATCTTACACTTTTTCTCGCCTAGACTCCATGCACCAAATTCGTACCGTCCACTAAGGAACATCGTTCCAAAAAAACAACGAGCATACTTTTCTTATATATATTTTATTAATTGTATAAAAATACTAAGGAAATTTTTACACTTCTGCTGCACACATGTGTAAGTTATCATCACTACTTATATTGCGTAACATTCTACTCACACTCAAATAAAGTGTAGGCACGGACATGAATATTGAATGTTCGCTTGAGACCGTGGAAAATATTATGTTCAACATTCTCGTAAAATGTTAAAACAAATTTCATGCAATGTTTCATTTTAAAATATATTTGTCACTCCACATTATATGATATATTATGTCATTGTAGAGTAATGCTCGGTGTTTCTCTGCTCGATAAAATAAAGAGGATGTATGAAGTAGAACTAGGGTAGCAAATTAGCAATATCACCTGCAATTCCCCTGTTGTTGCAGTTGTTCATGGGCGGCGGTAGTCACTTACCATCAGGTGAGCCGTATGCTCGTTTGCCCCCTCTCCTACAAAAAAAATCGGAGTAAGGTGAAGTAGTAATGGACCAGCCATATAGTTCAAAGAACCAACCATCAAAGGGGAAGAAAGATTTGCGGCCCTGTACTGCGGTATGAAAGTGGCCCCTCCCTTGATTAAGCGAGGACCTGAGGAGGTTTGGGAACGTACTAACTTTAAGGCATTTTCTCAGTGTCCCATATTTTCAGCAATGCACTTTGTTGGGCAACAAGGCAGAAAAGGAGTCCTAGCACCTAGTAAATTATCATCATTACCACCCATCACAAGTTCACTGCTAAACATGAGACCTCCCCTTTAGGCCTGCAAAGCATGGTCCTCAGCCATCAGCTTTCGTCGCCTTTCTGCATAGTCCATCAGATTTTTATTCCATCTAGCGAAAGGTACCCACTGTGAGAAACTTTGTCGAAGCCAAGAAACTAACTAATATAGCATTAATTAAAAAATAAGTTTTCTAATTTATATCAGCTTTCACTTGCACACATTTTACTTTAAGACAACTTGGGGCTAGAGAATGAGGTTTACCAGTGAAAATTGAATATTAAAATCTTTGTTACCACACCAACATCGATCGAAAAGCTGATAAAATTTCCTTGCACGTAAACACCGTCTGAATCTCGACAGCTGTCTTTTACTTTACTCTAGGTAGGTGACATCCTATTACCTATTGGTCATACTTGCGTCTGTCTCATTAGTCCAGTACTCACACTCGCGGTTGCCAATCATGAGGTCTTGGGTTCAAATACCGGGTCAGGCCAAAATCATTTATTGAGTTTTTCTGACAAGAAATTCTCAGTGGTAGCCCGGAGTCAGGAAGTTGGTGGTATTTTACCCCCTTGCTTCGGAATTCATCCTCCGGTCGTGTTGGATTACCATCCCATTGGACCATAGTCTCATAAGAGTGAAGGGATAGAGAGTGCGCCTGTGCTTGTGCGTATACTTGTGCACTATAAACCTGTCCTACGAAGATGGCTTGTCTTCGTTCAGACTGGCCACCATGACCGAAACTCGGTCTGAAGGACATTAGAACCTTGTAAAGATATTTCATTACATTTAATTTCTTAAAATAAACCCACTTCATAACTTTCAATAGGTAATTGAGTTTTTACTACAAACCTTTTTTTTATGATTTTACAGTATTTGTCCCTCTAAAAGAGAAGCCTTGAGGTTCGACTTTCAAAATTAATGAAAAGTTAGGAGCGGTCAATAATAGATGGGCGGCCGAGTTAGCTCCAAAAACGAATATATAGAAAATTTATTAGATCGTTATTACTATTATCTCTAACCTAATTTGTTATCTGCAACGTTTCAGTAATGGATATGATCAAGTACTAGTGATACTAGGTACTACATTGTTCAGAAACTAAAACCGGATCTCCTCGTCTGCCTTAATGTCGACTACTGTGCCTTCGTTGCGACGACGGGTATTCATAACGAACTTTTTATAAAACAAGTGGCAAATGCACTTACAGTACACCTGATGGTTAATGACTATTGCAACTTATAGTCACTTCCAACCAGCTTTAAACGTAGAAGGCTACAGATGCGTTGTCACTTTAAGGACTAAGATAGAATGCCTCACATCCTGTAATTATACCAGGTCATTATATTAGTTCTGCAGCATATGCTGTAAAAAAGATTAGATGCCTTACATGTGTTGAAACAGCTAAATTTGTTTATTTTAGTTATTTCCATAGCATAATGTCATATGGAATCTTGCTATGGGGTAATGCGACTGACATTGAAATTATCGTTGTTTTGCAAGAGAGAGCCATAAGAGCAATTTATAACCTGGTCCAAAGGAATCCCTTAGAGAAAAAATTAAAGAAATAAATATATTAACTTTGGCCTCTCAATATATTAACGAGAACTTATTGTATGTACACAAAAACAAAAATAGTTTTATTAAAAATAGTGATGTACATTCTGTGAATACTAGGAACAAGCACAAGTTAGTTATACCAGTTACTCGACTCCAAAGAGTGAGTAACTCCTTCATGGGACAATGTATACGGTTTTTACAATAAAGTCCCAGAAAATATGCAGACCTTTTCTATCAAAAGGTTTAAATTATTATACTACTAAATGTACTCACATGACTGATAATAACCCCTGGGAATGAGGTGATCACTACCATGTTGTTTCTAAATGTTTTCATAACAATTGTATAAAATATTCTTATATATATTATGCTGGCGGATATTGTATAATATAGTTCTTCTCAGGACAGAGGTTTCTTTTGCGAACCAGTGGTAAAAGTAAAAAATGACTTTCAATAAGTATTATGTACTATAATCTATATTGAATAAAAATGATTATATTCTATTCTATTCTATGTCTTTCAGACTGAAACACAGCAGTGTTAGCACTGCTATTTGACGGTACAATTAAGTAAGAGGGTAGTACTTACTCTGACTGATTCCTAGGCAGAAAGGTAAATAATGGTTAGAGCATTCACTTACTATCAGGTAGACTGTGCGCATGTGTCATCTGTACACCGCAAAACGTTTCTTGAAAGATTTTTTTTATAATTATATGTATATAAGATTCTTCTTCTTTAGCTTGATTTTTATTTTATAGAATAAGGTTGATAAATGAGCACACAGTCCACCTGATGGTAATAGATACAGTAACCTACATCTATTCTCGATTTAGAATCAAAATGTAGGTGCGTTGTCACCCTTGAGGCCTAAGCTGGGATGCCTCGTTTCCAGTACAAAGGGTCTCCGGTTCTCTACACTCATCATAAGAAACACAGCAGTATTGAGGTGCTATTTTATGCTGGTATTTTGTGAGAGTATGTCCGTCCGTAAAAGTCTACTGCTGGACAATGGTCTCTCCCGTTGTAAGAAGGATTTGCCTTATTCGTCTCGCGTGGCTGGCGGATTAATGCTCGCAGTGGCAGACGTCTCGCACCTTGACGCAGCTGCCTGTTGCCAGCATGGGCATTTTACGATTGGCATAAACTAGGTTTTAACCCCCGACGTTATAAGTTTGACCACTATGTGTGTCTATCTGTGTGTCATTATGTGCACCGTAGCTCTTAAATGGGTGAACCGATTTGGGTGCGATTTTTTATTTAAAAGCAATAGCAATAGCAAAAGCGGTTTCTAGCGGTAGTTCTTAGACATAAAGTTACAGTCTATATACGTCTCACTGTTGGCACAGGCTTCCTCTCATTTCTGAGAGGGTTTTTAGGGCAAGGAAGTGTCCGCCGCGCTGCCCCAATTCGTGTTGGCGAACTTCACATGTCTTCGAAATATATTTTTTTTTCTTATTTCTCAGACATGCAGGTTTCCTCACGATGTTTTCCTTCACCGCCCAGCACGTCGTAAATCAGCACTTAAAATTGCAATTAGCAATTTCATTGGTGCCGACGGGGATCGAACCCGGGTTGCTCGCGTATTGTGAAACTTACAGCGAGCGCTAACCATCTGAGCTACCTCGGCTCTCTCACAGTTCTTAGACATGTTTTATCAAAATCGGTTCAGCCGTTTGAAGATCATCAGCTCTTTTTGTTTCGAGGATTTTTAATTTTTTTTTAAAAACTACCGTTTGTCATAAGCCATGGTTGCCTCTTACAACATCCACAATAATGAGTTTCCCTAAAAGTAAATAAACAAGATATTTACTGTAACAATTACTACTGCTATTTAGTTGTGGTAATAGTTAGCAAAAGGAGAACATTTGTCCTTGTTAAGTTAAAGTTACAGCCTATTTACATCTAAGCACAGGCCTCCGCTCGATTCCCCCTCATTTAACCCTCTCAGGTATGGATCAATTAGTCCATCGCGCTTCTCCAATGCGTGTTGTTTTACTCGTGTGTCCTAGAAATATTTGTGTTCCTCAGACTATCAACTTTTCTCACGAAGTTCTAACGGGAATACTGAGAAATTAAAAATTAAAATATGAATATCACAATAACCTAAAAACAAACTAAAATACGATCATTTTCTTATTTACACTTTTTCCATTTCTATCGGCTTAGGGTGTCTTGATTCAGAAGTTATATATGACGATCGTTCCAGATACTTCTTAATCGGTCGAAATCTGACCTCTTGATGTTTTCTTTAACCTGCCTCCTGACTGTTTCTATCTGATTATTACTTTTGCAGCTCTTGTGTCTACCTGACCTGACCTGAAGAGCATGTGAAAAATTAAAATGATGTTCTGTATTTACTATGCGGTAAGATACCGTTTCTGCCAAGGGGTCCGTCTGGGTATAACCCACCCTGATACCTATTTCTGACGCCAAATATGTAGCAGTATTTGCACTGCTGTGTTCCAGGCTGAAGATTATACAGAGCCAGGATAACTATAAGCTGTGAGGCATTCGATCGTCCTCAGAGGTGAAACGCATCTGTAGCTTTCTTTGTTTGAAGTTGGTTGCAGGTGTCCATGGCCACCAAATGACCTGCTAATGCGTTTGTCACTTCAGTTTTATATACAAAAAGAGGTTATACCGGTTTACGGTGATAGTGCACGCAATCGAGGAGGGAGAATGGGATCTGCTCTCCATATTACGTACGACACATAATTTTTATTTATAACGTGGATCTTAGCTAATGAATGTTAATATCTTAATGAACATGTTCACCTCTTTCTCGGTTTTGTTTTCAGGCGTTAATACGGATGGGTAGAAAAACGTACTGATTCATGTCGCAGCTTGTGACATATTGTGCAGTTTGCTTATTAGGTGTTTTACGTGATAGAGCTATGCTGCAGCTAGCTAGCTTCTCACAGAATACCAGCATAATGCGGCTGTATTTCGTTTGGTGAGTGTAGAACCACAGACCCTTTTTACTGGAGACTTTTGATTCGTAATCGAGGAAAGATTTAGATGTCTGTCTGTATGCCACAGCATCCAGTTACTATCAAATGGATTGTGTGGTCGTTTGTCCCTCTTATTCTATAAAACTTGAAGATGAAACCGTTTAAAGGCATGTTAAACTGTGTCTGTACTAAAGAGCGAGTGCGTGTGCGTTGACGCGACTCCGGCGCATGTGAGTGCACATATGATTGCGCAGTTGTTCGCGAAAATTGCGACAAATCTCGCGCACATTTTGTAAATGTTTAGTTTAGTTATTACTACTTATACAGTGTAGGACGTAAAATGTGTAGTGGCGGTGTAAGAATACCCACTACCCCATATCGTCCCGTGGGTGTCGTAAGAGATACAAGGCATTCAAGTGTATTTTGCAACACAATCTTACCTAAGTATATTTAACTTATATATATATATATATACCACGTTTTTATTAAGTCCCTTTCTTGTTTGTCAGTCTCTCTTTCTGTTGTTTCGGGTGGAATTTAGAAATTGATTTTAAACTAACTTCCTGGTGAGCTGGAAACTTGAAGTTTTGAATATAGCTCAAATTCGGTATATTAAAAAAAATTAATAGAAACATTTAAAAAAAAATCACTTGCTTCTGACATCAACTCAGAATTATAAAAACTGCGGTTGCTCACCAGCCTGCCAAGCAAGGCAAACACGGCAAAATACCCCCTACGAGGAAATCTATAGGAGAGCCCTATGTTAAGCAGTGAACTAATTTGGCTGTAATGGATGGAGGTGCACATTTACATATTCGAATTTTAAGTTTGTTTTAAATAAAGCTAGTCTGAGTGCTCGCACCGAAATAGAGTGGCATGATCACATACTCTAATAGAATCTAGAGCGGCAAGTGTCGACTAATGCTATGCTGTCGGCCATTTTTGGTATTCGAGTAATTTATTACTCGTTATTAAAGAATCGAGTCAATATTCGAGTCACTGACTTGAATCTAGTATTCAAGTACTACTAGGTAAGGCATATCGTGTAGTGGCGGTGTCAGACCCTGTAGGGACGGTGTAAGAATATCCACTAGCCCATATCGTCCCGTGGGTGTCGTAAGAGGTGACAGAGGGAAACAAATGAGGAAATGGGCAGCAGCGTCTTCTTAATAACTAAAAAACTGCACCTGCCAAGCATGGTAACTATGGCAAATATCCCCGTATAAGACAATCTATGAAAAGGCCTATGTTCAGCAGTGTACTTTTTATAGGGTGTTATGGTAGGTAAGGCACTCGAGTACTTTATTGAATTCGAGTACCCTAAAGCTCCTCATTTCTAAAACACCATCAATATAATATATATATATATACCGGTGTTTATGAAACGCTCCCGAAAACGAAGACAGATGATAATACTAAGGATACCTATGATAATGGGTCACAAAGAAATTGATCCCGAATAATCATGAAAATATTTAAACATAAAACCAGCAATGTAAGTTAAAAAGAAAATCAGCTGACAATAGGGTCAATATCCTCGCGGGCTCGAACTCTTATCTAGATCGGTACGAAACAATGTATTAGGTATACTACTCACTCTACCCTTCCTTTCACACACACGCTGCCTCGTGTCGCCTCGCACTGGAATTTACACATGCTTCAAGGACGTTACCTCCGTGCGCATTTGTTTTGGCGGGATTGATTAATAATTTTAGTTTTGAGACAGTTCCATGTTAACTATCACGAGCGACAGTTCAATTGTTTTGTTTATTAAATTATTGTCGTTATTACTTGTTATTTATTACTTAATGATATTGTTCTTGTTGTTACGTTTTGTGTTTTTGTTTTGTTTTAATGATGCCTAACGCGTAGGTACGTTTATAGTGCTCGTGAATACGGCAACATGTTAGTATGCCTTGGAGAATCTCATAAGGCCACGGAGGATCGGTAAGCTGTTTCATACCTAATTTTTTAAATAACTTAGTACTGAACTGATCTGAAAAGATACATAACTGAATACATCAGAATAATAAACATACCTACACAATGGATAAAAAAGCATGACTCTAACCTTGTTAACATTTTATTTAAGTATTTTTTTCATTAGCGGGGAATCGAACCAGTTATTTGGTTTATTTAACCTGTGAATTCGAATTAAAGTGGCTACGTGGAGACAAGCACAGTGGCAAAATAGTAGGTTAAGTAGATAAGTTAGGTATTTAGACAAGTGTTGTAAATTATTAGGTATTGTGGTACCATCGCTAGTTGCGGGCCGCGCGAATTCGGCGTTCGCGCGTACATTGACCCCTAGTCAGCTGATTGTAATTCAGTAATTCCACTGCTGGTTTTATGTTTAAGTATTTTCATGATTTTTTAAAATGAAATTAACGTTTTATTTAACTATACTAACACGATGGAGCGTGAATAAAGCTAATAAAACGTTATGAAAATATGATTTTTTCATCAGAATCGATTTTATATTTCACCCATCATCAAAAATATAGTTAGTACTGTCGTCTGTCTTCGTTTTCGGAGCGTTTCAAAATATCCTGTATATATATATATATATATATATATATATATATATATATATATAAGATGATTTTTTCCTCGATCGAATTTCTTTGTGACCCATCATCATAGGTATCCTTAGTACTATCATCTGTCTTCGTTTTCGAGCGTTTCAAAATATCCTGTATATATATATATATATATATATATATATATATATATATATATATACAGGTCACAAAGAAATTGATCCGAGGAAAAAAATCATCTTTTCACAACGTTTTATTAACTTTATTCACGCTCCATCATGTTATTAAAGTTATTTGAAACGATATTTCACAAAAATATCATGAAAATACTGAAATATGAAACCAGCAGTGAAACTTTAAAAGAAAATCAGCTGACAATAGGGTCAATATCCTCGCGGCGCCGAACTCTTACCTAGATCGGTACGAAACAATGCATTAGGTATACTACTTACTCACTCTACCCTTCCTTTCACACACGCTGCTTCGTGTCGCCTCGCGCTGTGGAATTTCATATGCTTCAAGGACGTTATAATAATTTTAGTTTTGAGACAGTGCCATGTTGACAATCACGAGCGATAGTTCAATTGTTTTGTTTATTAAATTATTGTCGTTATAACTTGTTATTTATTAATTAATGATGTTGTTCTTGTTGTTACGTTTTGTGTTTTTGTTTTGTTTTAATAATGCCTAACGCGTAGGTACATTTATAGTGCTAGTGAATACGGCAACATGTTAATGTGCCTTGAAGAATCTCATAAGGCCACGGAGGATCGGTAAGCTGTTTCATACTTTTTTTTTTAAATAACTTAGTACTGAACTGATCTGAATAGGTACATAACTGAATACATCAGAATAATAAACATAATTACACAATGGATAACAAAGCATGAATCTAACCTTGTAAACATTTTATTTAAGTATTTTTTCATTAGCGGGAATCGAACCAGTTATTTGGTTTATTTAAGCTAATTTTTTTAAATAACTTGTTAACATTTTATTTAAGTATTTTTTCATTAAGGGGAATCGAACCAGTTATTTGGTTTATTTAACCTGTGAATTTGAATTAAAGTGGCTACGTGGAGACAAGCACAGTGGCAAAATAGTAGGTTAAGTAGATAAGTTAGGTATTTAGACAAGTGTTGTAAATTAGGTATTGTGGTACCATCGCTAGTTGCGGGCCGCGCGAATTCGGCGTTCGCGCGTACATTGACCTAGTCAGCTGATTGTAATTCAGTAATTCCTGCTGGTTTTATGTTTAAGTATTTTCATGATTTTTTAAAATGAAATTAACGTTTTATTTAACTATACTAACACGATGGAGCGTGAATAAAGCTAATAAAACGTTATGAAAATATGATTTTTTCATCAGAATCGATTTTATATTTCACCCATCATCAAAAATATAGTTAGTACTGTCGTCTGTCTTCGTTTTCGGGAGCGTTTCAAAATATCCTGTATATATATATATATATATATATATATATATATATATATATATAAGATGATTTTTTTCCTCGGGATCGAATTTCTTTGTGACCCATCATCATAGGTATCCTTAGTACTATCATCTGTCTTCGTTTTCGGGAGCGTTTCAAAATATCCTGTATATATATATATATATATATATATATATATATATATATATACAGGTCACAAAGAAATTCGATCCGAGGAAAAAATCATCTTTTCACAACGTTTTATTAACTTTATTCACGCTCCATCATGTTATTAAAGTTATTTGAAACGATATTTCACAAAAATATCATGAAAATACTGAAATATGAAACCAGCAGTGAAACTTTAAAAAGAAAATCAGCTGACAATAGGGTCAATATCCTCGCGGGCGCCGAACTCTTACCTAGATCGGTACGAAACAATGCATTAGGTATACTACTTACTCACTCTACCCTTCCTTTCACACACACGCTGCTTCGTGTCGCCTCGCGCTGTGGAATTTCATATGCTTCAAGGACGTTATAATAATTTTAGTTTTGAGACAGAGCCATGTTGACAATCACGAGCGATAGTACAATTGTTTTGTTTATTAAATAATTGTCGTTATAACTTGTTATTTATTAATTAATGATGTTGTTCTTGTTGTTACGTTTTGTGTTTTTTGTTTTGTTTTAATAATGCCTAACGCGTAGGTACATTTATAGTGCTAGTGAATACGGCAACATGTTAATGTGCCTTGAAGAATCTCATAAGGCCACGGAGGATCGGTAAGCTGTTTCATACCTTTTTTTTTTTTAAATAACTTAGTACTGAACTGATCTGATTAGGTACATTACTGAATACATCAGAATAATAAACATAATTACACAATGGATAACAAAGCATGAATCTAACCTTGTAAACATTTTATTTAAGTATTTTTTCATTAGCGGAATCGAACCAGTTATTTGGTTTATTTAAGCTAATTTTTTTAAATAACTTGTTAACATTTTATTTAAGTATTTTTTCATTAGCGGAATCGAACCAGTTATTTGGTTTATTTAACCTGTGAATTTGAATTAAAGTGGCTACGTGGAGACAAGCACAGTGGCAAAATAGTAGGTTAAGTAGATAAGTTAGGTATTTAGACAAGTGTTGTAAATTATTAGGTATTGTGGTACCATCGCTAGTTGCGGGCCGCGCGAATTCGGCGTTCGCGCGTACATTGACCCGTAGTCAGCTGATTGTAATTCAGTAATTCCACTGCTGGTTTTATATTTCAGTATTTTCATGATATTTTTTGTGAAATATCGTTTCAAATAACTTTAATAACATGATGGAGCGTGAATAAAGTTAATAAAACGTTGTGAAAAGATGATTTTTTTTTCCTCGGGATCGAATTTCTTTGTGACCCATCATCATAGGTATCCTTAGTACTATCATCTGTCTTCGTTTTCGGAGCGTTTCAAAAATACCCTGTATATATATATATATATATATATATATATATATATATATATATATATATATATATATATATGTTTGTTTTATTTATTACTCAATATCAAAAAAATTGTCAAGCTAAAACTTGAAACTCTCGGATGGTACATCTCTAGCGTCGACCAATCGCGTAGTTATCTGCACATGTCACCACACATATCCCGCAGAACGCATTTTATTCAGGCTTTACATTAATTCGCTAACTGGAATATGAAACCAACAGGTAACACAATTTAGCAGATAGTTAGCCGTTCTACTGAACTACGCAAACGTTTAAGAAACAGGTTAAAGTAATTTTCAGCGATTTTTCTGTTATAATAAATATTTACCTAATTTACATTCGTCAGTACTTTGAAAACATTTTCCAAAGATTTTTTCTTATAAGAGAGAGCAAACGAGCATGTAGCTCACCTGATGGTAAGTTACTACGGCCAGTTTCTCGACTCCACAGAGTCAGTAATTCATTCATGGGGCAATGTATATAATATTACAACAAAGTCGCAGAAAATATACAAGGTCTCTCTATTATAAATTTTAAACAAACTTTTGTCAGTAGTGTTTACAACCTGTATTTCATTGTAAATTTTACTTTGAGTAAAGTCCGGTTGTGTTTCTTGCTAGTTATTTCCAGGACAGAGGTTTCTCCGGACCAGTAGTAACAGTAAAAAAATGACTTTCTATAAGACTTACATGTAATTTAAATTGAATAAAAATTATTCTATTCTATTCTACAACTGCATCACCAACACCTGCAGTTTCTATTTTTTTTAATTGAGTAATTACTAGCATATGTATGTAATTATTCTGAGTTAGGAGCAAAATATGAATAATTTATAAATGGCATTGTCAAATTATTGAAATTTGAACCAAGTGTAATAAAATTACGTCGGAATTATTTAACAAGTTTCTTTGTTATATCTGTTTCCTGAATTCGCTTCACTCTGAAAAGTGAATTAGAACGTGGATTTTTTTTATGAGATGCTATATTCAGCTTTCAATTTATACCTTTTTTTTCTCTCTCCCTATTTACCTTTACTGTCGTTATTTGCATAGAATAATGTTGTGCGAAATTTTAGAAAAGAGATACAAAATTAAAGAAACACGACTAGCATAAAAATAATATTTGTTTTGCAGAAGCGAGCCATAAAACCATTTAATAAGATATTATATTCTAAATATTCGTAGCTAAAAATTAAAAAAAAATAACTTTGGCTTCACGAAAACAAAAATTATTTAGTTAAAAATTTATTATTAGGAACAACCCTTAGCTAGTACTAGACTTCACAAGGTTAATAATTCTTTCAAAGGGCAGTTAACCCTTTTAGAACAAAGCCAACGATAAATGAATTAAAGTAATTTTACAAATTTTGCGCGTTATTTTTAATTGTCGACGTTTCGCGATAAAAGCTTTAAAATTATGATTTCTTATAATTACGCGAACACTACACATTAAATGAAACTTATTTTTATAAATTTCATCGCATTTAATTTTGACTTTTAATTCCCGACGTTTCGGGTGCTGTACAGCACCCATGTTCACTGGGATGACTGATGTGTTTGATGTCCAGATGTCATAGTTAGCCTTCCGTTTTAGAATATTATTTTTAATTTAATTCAATGCGTGATACTTTACAGCACCCATAATCACGGGGTTTCCATTTAATCTTTAAAATTAGTTTTATTTAATGTATTCGCGTAAATGTAAAAAATCAAAGAAATTTTACAAAATTTTCTTCATTTTACCAAAAAGTTTGAAATTTTCGCCTCCCAAACTATTTTTATATAATTAATTTACTGATTGGCACTGGCAGAATTCTATCAAGAGAAGCCATAATTTAAAAGAAGAAAAAAGTGTAATAATTGATGCGGTAATCGCTTGAGCCTGTTCGTTAATTAGTAGGATGCACCACGTGCACATATTGATTACCTTTTGACTGCCTTTCGACTGCCTCGTTGGTCTAGTGGTTGTAAACGCAGCTGCTGATCATGAGGTATCGAGTTCGAACAGTTAGTCGTTTTTAACTTTCTTGATTTACCAAAGACTATAGGACCTAGATGATAAATATTTGATATATATAATATGCTATAGGAACAAGTGAATAAATAAGTTTCTCAAATTGCATTAATATCATATGTCTAGAAACATCTCCAATTTTCTATATTGGACATATCTTCCGTTGTATCATAAAGACGTATGTATAAGATGTATGTATAAGAAGATAAATTGTCTTGGAATCAAAATGTATTATTATTATTTACATTATACTCTTTACATTCATTCATAATTAAAGTTAATTTAGTTGTAACAAAATAATGATGATTTCATGGTCTTATATGCGATATTTGATTCATATCATTGGTCCCCAAGAGGTGACATAGGAAAACAAACAGGAGATGGGCAGCATCATCTTCCTGACTACAGATCAAAATAGCTGCGGTTGCCAACCCACCTACCAAGCGTGGCAACTATAGCAAATATCCAGCTACTTAACAATTTATGGGGGAGGCCTATGTTCATTTCAGTGGACTTTTGATAGGCTGACGATAATGAGTTCTACTCATCTTTGCAACCCTTAATAGGTAGAGTGAAAAGAAAAAAATTACATACCCGAAAATATAAATGAAATAAAAACTGTATACGAGAGTGACACTGAAACTTCTTATAAAATCAAAACTGAACAAACTAGTGTTATTAGTTTTATTATATCTTTTCAAAATAGTGTCCATTTACATCAATACATCGCTGCATCCGATGGAACCACTGAGAAAAGCACTTTGCCCACTCGTCCTTAGGGTCCTTCGACGGCATTTTGGAACGCAGCCACTGCTTCCTCGGCGTCCATAAAACGTTTTCCTCGAAGTTTTTCTTTTATTTTCGGAAATAAATAAAATCGCAAGGTCGAGGCTATAGGGCGGGTGACCCAGTAATTTCACGTCTGATGTCGCCAAGTAGTCGATTGTTTGCTTAGGGGTGTGCAACGAGGCGTTGTCGTGGTGAAGGAGGATCCTACTGCGAGGTCGTTTCTCCTGAACTTTTCCAAGACAAGTGGCAAACAATTATTAGTGTACCACTCTGCAGTTACTGTTTTTCGATCCTCTAAAAAAATTGTTGCGTAATGACCTGTCCTTCCGAAGAACAAGGCCACCATCTTTTTTGCCACGCTTCGACCTCTCTTCACTTTAGTTGGCAACTCCTCGGAAAGAAACACCCAGACAGCAGACTGTCTCTTAGTTTCAGGATCATAACAATAAATCCAGCTTTCGTCACCCGTAAGTATGTCGAACACAGCATTTGAGTCACCTCCGTTAAATCTTTGAACCATTTCACGACACCAATCAACACGACGGAGTTTTGGGCCTCTGTCAAATTATGAGGTATCCACCGGACACAAAGCTTCCTGACCGCTAAATGTTCATGAAGGGTTTTTCACTTGACTCATATCGATGCCTAAGCTTGTCCGAATCTGCTGATAAGTCACTCTTTTGTCAGTCTCTATCATGCGCCGCACAACACTGATGTTATCTTCAGTCGTCGCCGTAGAAGGCCGTCCCTTACGCAGATCATCGGTGACATTAGTGCGACAACGTTTAAACTCATTAAACCAGTTGTAAACAGTGGCACGAGATGGGGCTTTATCGTGAAAGGTCAATCGAAATCTATCATAATTTTCTTGCTGACTTAAGTGACATCGAAAGTCATAAAAATCATTGTACGAAAATTTTCTCGCGTTAATTCATGCTGACGTAACACAGACAATTTTCAATTTGCCAAATCATAAACAAATGTCAAATTAATAAAATACATACACAATAATATTGGCAAAGAGTTCCATTTTCAAAATTTGAACTTATTTTTTTATTATATCGTTTACAAGTGACCAGTTCTAAAAACTTTCAGTGTAGCCCTCGCATATTGCCCCTTGAAAAGTAAAAAAAAAGGAACTTACATACATGTTACTACTGAGCACAGGCGGCAGAGTTTTAGCCAAAAAAGTGTTTGCTGCGCTGATTCCAACGCGGGATGACCTCAACTGGGAAACTTCTTAGATATGCAGGTTTTACTTCACCGCCGAGAACGTGGTAAATTGACACTTTAAACACTTCAAATTGCAAATAAATATATGATTAAATATATAATAATGCTTACGTACCATGAAATTTAAGTTTTAATCAGTTTGATTACCGCCTTTGACAAGTAAAATAAAATGAACCTTTGTTTAAGTAAAATCTGCTTTCTTTAATTAAAGTATTTTTCCTTAAGAGCCTGTTCATTTACATATGAGTTGTGAAACCAGGACTGTCACAAATATCTTAACATGTCTGAAAATATGAAAGCTATCTTAAATTACAAACTGATTTATAAGTCTCATTAAAGGTAAAAAGTAAAGTAGTAGTATAAGAAGGTACGTCTGACTACTGCACAGGGCACGTCATTACCTATAGTATTTTGTGGGCAGAAAAATAGAGTATGCTGCAATGTAATGCACATTTACGGTTTTACATCTCACGACTATTTTAATTACTCAGATATCTAGGTTTCCCACGAAGTTATTCTTCACCACTTTAACGGACACGTGTTAAGTCAGCACGTAAAATTTTATATAACAGATTCATCCCCGAGGGAATCGTACACGTTTTGCTCCCGTGCCATGATGAAATCTCACGGCGAGTTACACGGCCCTCGTATTTGTTTAAATACAATTCATAAAAACTTAAACTAAGCTTTTGCATGATTGTTGACCACATATACCTAGTAACTACACATCCAACGATGCCTGGAACGAATTTTCAATTATTTACATTGTATATTCAGTAGCATTCTACTATTTAATTTTATCAGTGACTTACCATTTTAGTTTATTTATAAGTAAGTAAATGGCGTTATTATTAGATAAAATAATGAAAGCCAAAACTATACTATCTTGTAATATCAGCGATAGAAGCGAAAATTTATTTATTATATCAATAAGGCATAAAGTGTTGTCAATTCTGTTAAAAATACTGTTTATGTTAAAAAATACGCTATCAGCGCCGCAATAATAAATATGAAATAGCTGCGTTGTGTTTAGTTATTAATATCTTCAAACGATTTCTATTCATTGATTTGGTCAAGCTATATCATGACATGGTCAACAAACAGTGTTAAATATCATGAAAGGACCATACCATTTCACGAAATGATAGACTACTTTATGGTATATGGTCACATAAAAATCTCAGACCAGTTTTAATCAGTTTACGTATAGATTAGTAATTGAAATAAAAACTACTTCACTATTATCTATTGAAATTACTACGCTTTTAAAATACAATAATAAAAATACTATAAATCTAAACTTTAGAATTTTTAAATATTATTTAAAAATTCTAATTATTTAAACATATAAATGTAAGTTATTTATATTATTTAATTTATATGTAACTGAAGGCAAAATATACAACTTTTTCCATTTGATGATAGATGGCGCTGTTTTGATAACTAAATCGGTGTAGTTTCAAATTATTTTACCAAGGTTATAACTATATTTTATACTTTATTTTAAGTATGGTATTTATTTGAAAAACACCCGTCATCCCGCCTATAACTAAGATATAATAGAAAAGTAACATTTAAAGGAAGGAAAATACTTAACCTTCTTTTTTGAATTCGTAATTGGATAAAAAGTAGCCTATAAGTTGCCCCGGGTTACTAACTAGCTACATACAAAATTTCATGTAAATCGGTCCAGTAGTTTTTGCGTGAATCCGTAATACACAGACAGACAGACAGACGGACAAAAATTCTTAATACAATTAATTTCGCTTTAGAGCCCTTTATTTAGTCCCTGGACTTGTTTCTTCAAGAATATATTAGAATACAATATATTAGAATACAGACAAGACTTTTCTACAGATTTATTATAAGTATAGATTAGCGTAAATAGCAGGTTAACGCTGAAAAAAAAACACTTTTTACAAGAAACTTAGTCATCAGGGGTGACAACGCGTTTGTATTTTGATTCTTGATCAAATATTGATATAGGTGTGCCTGTGGGGCCCAGCAACCACTAACAATCAGGTTGACTGTTTGCTCGTTTGCCTCTCTTATTCTATAACAAAAGTAATATGTGAGGGTGAGCGTACTTGTCTGGGCGCATTTAACAACCACTCCCTTATATCCTTATGCTATAATTAAACATAGCACTGTTAATAAATGCTTAAATGATTTTTTTATTATTATTTAATTTTATGCTATGTTAAATGAAGGAACTAATATCGTATGTTAAATTGCGTAACATATCAAGTGTCGCATAGTAAGCAAGGAGACCGTGTAGTGTCGGTGTAAGATTATCCACTACACCATATCAACCCGTGGGTAAGAGCTGGCGCCTCTTATCCACAAGGAAACAAACAAGGAGATGGGCAGCGGCAAGACCCCAAGTTCGATCAGCATTACCTACTGATTTTTTTAATCGCATTTTATTGTTTTGCCTAACCACATATTCTGCAACATTTTACTAAATATGCCCAATTACTAAAATATGACTAAATAAATAAAGCTATATCTCAATTAGTAAATTGGTTTTACGCTAATAATTTGCATTATAATGGCACTAAAACTAAATTCAAAACTCCAAATCATGAATAAATCTAAATACTAATGTAATTTTAAATAGGGAGGAGCTGAGTCTTGTCGATACCATCATTTTTCTTGGAATCACACTAGATGCGAAGCTTCAATGGAGCCCCCACATATCAAACCTAGCAAGCAGACTTAGTTCTGCAGCATATGCTGTAAAAAATATTAGAAATCTTACCAGTGTTGAAACAGCTGGAATAATTTTAGTTTAGTTTTTTCACTCAGCGCAAAGCCACAGTTAAATTATCAGGATTCGTACTATATATTTATTCAAACAATCGCTATTATTGTATTTAAGCATGCTTGATAATATTTACATTTCCTACCGGTGTACATAAAATAAAAACCCAAACAGGATATTTATGATATATTTATAATATTAGAAGGATCATCTCTACAAAGCTTTACGACCATAAATCTTATCGTCGATAGACGTCGTTGCCACTGTTGTGCTGTAATACAAACGCGATGCTATTGCGAGCTATTTTCGTATTTGAGATAAATTACAGATAAGCCACTGTCATTTTATATGATTTATCTGTGTTTAGATTTTACAAAAATATAAAGTTATTTAAGCTTGTGGTGGCCATTAATTTAATAAAAGGGCTGAATAGGAAAAAGTACACTTTATATATACTTTTTATTTTATTTTTTGCACGTCATAATGGACACGGTTAGAATATTTTTTACAACGGAAGTGCGCAGATTACGGTTGTTTGATAGTTTTGTATGATTTTTCTATTAAAATGTAGTTACATTGAAAAAGAAAGCGCTATAAATGGTCTTAGAGGGGAGTAAATTTGATTGATGTACACCACAAATGGCTATTCAGGGTGACCGAGCCAGGCAAACGGATGTCGCAGATTCAGTGTTGCTATACGTGTAAACTTTAAAAAATATAATAGATATTACCAGGTCTTATATTTGATGTATTACCCACACAGCCCATTAAAGTCCACTGCTGAACATAGGCTTTCCCATAGATTGCTTCATAGAGGATATTTGCCATTATTGCCACGCTTGGCAAGCGGGTTGGCAAACTATATTTCTTTATTAACTACAATCTTGATATATATATCAAGATTGTAGTTAATAACGTATTCTCTTTGCCAACGCCATACGGCTAAGACAAAAGAAAGCACTTTTTGTAGTTGAATTTAAAATTATTTACTTTAATATGAACTAAAAACATATTTTTTCATTCATTGCAGCATATCTAAAGCCCACAGCTGAACATTCGCCTCCCACAAGAGGCTCATTTGCCATAGTTACTATCACACTTGCAAGGGGTTGACAAATGCAGTTTTTATTATTTTGAGTGGGAAATAGGGAGATACTACTGCCCATCGCCTGTTTCTTTTCCTCTATCGTCTCCTAAGACACCCACGGATGAGTTGGGATAGTGGATTCTTTTATATCACCACTACTTGCCGATTTCTTACGTGGTAGAGCCAAGCTGCAGCTACATTATGATTGTAGCTCGACCGGGAAGGACCACGCTCTCACAGAATATCAGCGTAAAATAGCAGCTTCATGCTGCTGTGTTTCGTTTGAGGAGTGGAGAGAACCGGTGACCCTTTTTGGGTGTACGGAACCATCGAGACCCTAGTACTAAACTTTCTGTTGCTGCTATAACAGCAAATAATAAATATTAAAATAAATAAAAGTTATAGGGCTCCCTTACTAGAAACGTGTATTGCGATGATACGGAACACTTCATGCGCACGTATAGCGCACTTGGCCAGTTATTACCGAGAAGGATACATTCCATCTTAGTCCTCAGGGGTGGCAACGCATCTGCATTTTGATTTTTAATCGAGGATTAATGTAGATGTCTATGGGCCACAGCATTCACTTAAAGTCAGGTGGACTGTGTGCTCGTTTGTACCCTTATTCTTTAAAACAAATTGCTATAAAATTTGCTTATTTTAAATTAAAACAATGTACGATTCTCGTTTATTCCATAATTCTCGAGAAAAATATAATACAATAACTGTTAGATGCTAAATGAAAGTGCTACAAGTGAGAGAGGTAAGAGTGCTACGCAGTGTCGTAGCACAGTGCTAATTTGCTAGCATAGAAAGGAAGCGTTATTACAATGTTGCGATGAACCTTATAAATCTGGATTGAGCTGAACTCCTGCAAGCCTGCAGACTATGTTTGCTCTGGGCGTGAATGTGAATGGATTTTTTTTCTCGACGTCGCTGAAGACAATGTTAATTGTGAAGTTAACAATATTCTAAAGGTTGCATGTTGCGTGTTCAGATATGGATATAGTATAATGATTATGTAAATTCATTTTTGTTTGACTAATCTGCACGAAGAGATAATATATTACATTTGAGAGATATTTTAAATAGGTTTGAACTTCTACGTCGCTTCCAACTATCATATTAGCATATTATAGACTTATAAAGGTCAACCCAAATATAGACAACTCTGAGTTATTAATATTAGAAAGGGTTGAAGCCAGATGAAGCGTATTTGTCCTAAGATAACTAAAGTATTGGCGGCTTACTGCCTTGGATAACTGTATAAAAAATATAGTTAAATTGTTTGATAATTACTTACTGTATAAATTACTAATATTTTAGGGCAAATGTCATGGTATGAATTTATGATAAGAATTAGGGTGCTATATACTTAATCATCATCATTAAAGTATTTCAGAGGTCAACTTCTGAACATAAAAAATACCACAAAAAACGGTCCCTCGACTACGTCTCTACATCCATCGACTTCCTGCATACAGATACTAAGTAAAGAGAAAATTATCAAATTTAATCGAAAATAGTTATCCATTTACTTTTAATTGTGAGTGCATTAGTAAACAGTGGTTGCCTTTATGGTTATATTTGTGATTGCCTTCGTGTTGTTGACTTATGAAACTTTAAAATGTTAACTAGCCAGAGTAGTTCACTATTTAGAGCTAGATCACCGTTCACGAACAGGTGGGATTATAGTCAAGCACTGGGTTATTAACGTATGAAAAAGAAAATGTAAAATTTTTATTTGTTGGAAAGGAAATTGGAATCAACGCAACTTTTACGGATAATCGATATATAACTTCCTCACGCAATAATCAAACTTTGCCACTGATGATAGTACAGCAGTGACGAATTATTAACATCAATCATTTAAAATGTAAATAACGTCGATTATTTACATAATACATAAATAAGATAAGATACTAAAAATACATAGAGTTATAAAGCATTTTATATAAACAAAAGCCTACATTGGTATTGTTTTTATCAAATACTACGTTTGGTTGCTGAATTGTTAATTACAGTACCAGTGATATTATTTTGCTTCCCCTAGTCGGTGTGGGTATTTTAAATTTAGTATACCTATATATACGAAATGTTATACCACAATATTTCAAAGGCCTTGACGACTTGCTGGCCTTTTCCTTAGCCGTTTCTTAACCGTATGAATAGCTAGGTCATGGATTCGGATCTATGTCTCACTCATTAAGATGGGCACTTATAATTCACTGATGGTAGTAGAAGGTAGTAGAAGGTAGGCGAAGGAGAGCATCTGAAATAGATGTAGGTATGTGTGTGTGTTTTATCTTATCCATGTCTAATACCTATATTTAAATCTGGTGGTACATTGTACCCCCTAATATTAGACGTATTTCTGTACCACAAACTCTTAGTAAAAATTAGAAAAAAAATTTTGATGAAGTTTTAAGTGTTTTTTAATACAAATAAATTACTCCATAAAATCCTTTTGATTTTAGAATATTACAACAAAATTCCAGAAAATCTTCAAATTTTGTAAATCAACAAGCAAAAAATTTTATTAAAGTAAAACTATACAAAAGGGTTATAATATTAAGGAATACATTAATGAAAGAAAACATGCGTGAGTGTCGTGGAACACTCGGTTTAAAGGAAGTTCCTTTCGTAGTATATTATTATTGATTAACAGATACTAGCGTCTATTAAAATGAACCCTCATTTAAAATAAAATAATATTTCTTTCATGGCAAGATAAGAAAAAGTGCGAGGGAGATGGATATTATTCCATCTCGCTTCCTTATAGCCGTCGAGGTCGTCTACACTACGTCAGAAGGGGTCGTGACGGAAAAATCTTACACTTTTTCTCGCCTGGCCCCCATTCGCCAAATTCGTACCGTCCGATATGGAACTTCGTTCCAATAACCCGTCTGAATGATGTGTTTGCTACCATGCTGTTTATATTATAATTTGTATAAATAATTGTACAAAATTATTGTAAAATTATATAGTTCTAAAACAATAATCCCGCTGGGTTTCTTGTCGGTTCCTCTCAGGACAGAGGTATTTTCCGAACCAGCAGTAAGTAAATATAAATTTGATTTTCAATATGTATTATGTAATAAATATTATTCCGTTCTATTCCACCCGTTCCCATCAAGTAGAATGAAAAAACATGCGTGAGTGTCGTGGAACACTCGGTTGGAACGAAGTTCCTTTCGTATTATATTTTTATTTATTATTTATTTATCTTCACGCACAATCCCTGACGGGTAGCCAGAGAACAGATCGCCAAGTGTCACGATCCTTACATATCTCTTTCGCTTCTTTCAGATTCATAATCTTCTTCATACATGCACGTCTAGGTATCCGAGTACTCTTGACCCTCCTCTTCGAGCAGTTTGCTCACATGGTCTTCGAGTTAGTCTCGGTCTACCTCGACACCTTTTAATATTAACTTTCGCGCTATATTTTTCTTCACCATTCGGTCTTCACTCATTCGCTCAACGTGCCCAAACCATCGAAGCACGCCCTTATCAATTTTGTGATAAGGTCATCTTTCAAACCTGCCATATTGCGAATCTCTTCGTTTCGCTTTCGGTCGGCCATGGTAACGCCGCACATTTTACGAAGAGATCGCATCTCCACTATTCAACTTGCTTTTATGCTTCTTCTGGCATACCCAGGTTTCGCTGCCATATAACAAAGTTGGTACCAACACTGCGTTATGTATTGCAAGGCGTGCGCTCTTCACTACGCCTTGCCTTTTGACTAAAGCAGTCAAGGCACCATTGACTTTGTTCCCGGCAGCGACACGCCTGTCCACATCTAAATCACATCTTCCATCCCGGCTAAAAGCACTCCCCAAGTATACAATTTCATTTACCTGTTCTAGACATTATATTATATTATTTTTGATAAACGTATTATATTATTGATTAACAAATACAAATAAATGAATTACTAGCGTCTATTTAAATGAAGCGTAATTTAAAATAAAATAATATTTCTTTGGGGCCGTCCATTAATCGCGTGATGTTTTTTAGCATTTTTAACGCCGCCTCCCCTTGGTGATACGTGCCCCGACCCAAAATCATATTTAGAATATTATCTTTAAATACAGGTATAAAGTATAATAATCTAATTTTATTCTGAAATTTAGGATGATAAAATGTCTAGACAGAAAGGTTGCAGGTTGTTTTGACTGGCATAAAAATTATATTAACCCCAGATTACTAAACTATCCTGCAAGTGACGTTGTTACTAAACATACGTAAAAAATACACATGCGAATATAACAGAATAAATTTACGAATTATAAACTTTAATTATTTTAGAAATTACAGTTACTTTTTTGGGTTTATGAGATCACACAATAATGAAAATAGTCCACATTTTTTAATCTACACAGTTTGGACACATATTCATGTTGTACGCTCTTTTACATTTCATGCAAAAGTTAGTTATTTTCTAGCCTTAGACGGACACAAAGCACATTTTTTTCTAGAATTTGATTCTTGTATAATTGCCGCTTTTGGAAAAGTTTCAATACCTAAGATACCATTTATGAGCTCTTTGATGTCTCGCCGCAATGTTGGACTAGTTTGACTTTTTTGAATAGATTTCCACATTGGTATATTTGACTACTTATTCAAGTTTTTCATCGCTAAGAAATAAGGAGGACATTTCACACGGTTTCAAGATGTATGATATTTCTAGAAGTAGCTCTCGTTCTTAGCTGTCTAGGCTTCGTAATCCATTTATGTCCATTTCTGCCTTGAATAAATTTTTTTCTTGGTATAACAACCAGGGGATCATATTGCGTTCTGTGTTGACTACTTTGATCAGTTTCAATGTACATAAAATATTCAGATTGTAAAGAATCAGATTCTATACGTCGGTGTCGCTTTCGTAACTAGAAATAGAAACATCAGGATCAGAAGTTGCCACGATACCTGGCGTAATTGTGTATTATTCATTATCACGATCGTTTAGCTGATGTTCTTACACTTCTAAGTTGTCTTCTGACTCACTCAGTGTCTCTTGCTGCTTTGCGCTCTCATCGTCATCTTCATCATGAACAGCCGCCTCCAATAACTGACTAATTTAATCATCAACAACTCGGGACATCTAAAACAATATATTATATTATATATGTACATATAAAAACAAAATAAGCCATAATCAATACAAAATCTTTGTAAAAAGTGATAAAAACAAGTACACTTCCCTTGTTTAAGACTCATGCGAACACAAAACTTTCGTAAAATTTACGACACACTTGCTCTAATTCAACACACAAATCACTCTCGACCACAATGACAGCGTGTGGCACACTGACGGACGTAATTAGGAAGGTACACTGAAGCGGGGGACGGAGGAATGACGCTAACTTCGTTTTTTCTAGGAATCATGATTTTGCCGTCGTAATTTTTACGATAGTTTAGTAATCTAGGGTTAAAAGAATGGTGTAATCATGCGTCATCATGGATATTAGTCCATATCCTTTCCTCATAGCCGCCAACGCCGTCTACACTACGTTAGAAAGGGTTGTGACGGAAAAATCTTACACTTTTTCTCAGGTGAGAAGAAGTGTAAGATTTTTCCTTACACTTTTTCTCAATTACAATTTTTTTGCCAGGCTAGGCAGCCTCCATCCCCCAAATTCGTACCGTCCAATAAGGAACATCGTTCCAAAAAACAACGAGCATACTTTTCTTATATTTTTTTTAATTGTATAAAAATACTAAGGAAATTTTTACGCTTCTGCTGCACACATGTGTAAGTTATCATCACTACTTATATTGCGTAACATTCTACTCACACTCAAATAAAGTGTAGGCACGTACATGAATATTGAATGTTCGCTTGTGACCGTGGAACATATTATGTTCAACATTCTCGTAAAATGTTAAAACAAATTTCATGCAATGTTTCATTTTAAAATATATTTGTCACTCCACATTATATGATATCTTATGTCATTGTAGAGTAATGCTCGGGGTTTCTCTGCAGAACTAGGGTAGCAAATTAGCAATAGCACCTGCAATTCCCCTGTTGTTGCAGTTGTTCATGGACGGCGGTAGTCACTTACCATCAGGTGAGCCGTATGATCGTTTGCCCCTCTTCTACAAAAAAAATCGGAGTAAGGTGAAGTAGTAATGGACCAGCCATATACAAAGTGCATTGCTGAATATAATGCAAGTTTATATAATGCAAAGTTGGGCTGTTATCATGACATATATCTCAATTTTGTAGTTTGTTTATGCTTGCTTCAACTTATCTGACGATAAAACTTTGGACTGCTGCAGGGTTCGAATCCCACTCGGGACAAAAGTTTGTATGACCCACAAATAATCGTTTATGGTCTGGATACTTGCTCATGTACAATTAATTTATGTATAACTCCTCCGCGATATCGAAGATATTTCTAAGGTGGGAAGAAATTATTTTTAAAGAAAACACTCTATCGAATTTTTTTGGTCTTTAAGTTAGAGTCAAAGTGTTGTCATTTCAACTTTGTAAAATAAAATGTTTTCACTGAAACTACTAAAGCGGTACCGGAAAACTCGCCTTTAGAGGTAACAAAGCATCCGTAAACTTTATCATTGCTAAAGATACGTACCAATATTTATAAAACCACAAATATTTGGAGGTAGCTGGGTAAACCGAAAGGTATTTTGTTATTAAATATGTACAAAATAATAAATATCAGTTAATAGAAAATAAATTTACAGTATTTTACGCTACAGCTATGTTAGTTATACACAGCTGCAGCATGAACAGGTCGGCTCCAGACCGGGGTAGGAGCTCGCTCTCACAAAACCTCACCAGCGTGAAACAGCAGAATAATTCTGCTGTATTTCGTATGGTGAGTGTAGAAAACCGAGAACCTTTTTTAATGGTAACTTTTTATCTTAGTACTCACGTGTGTCAACGTATGTGTATTTCGATTCTTAACCGAGGATAGATGTGGTCCACCTGATGGTATGAATGCTATGGGTTCATATATAATGCTATGGGCCATCTATCAAAGACAACGCTTCTTACATGAATTATCTATGTCTTTTATATTGTTAGACGTATATATTCATAGTTATTTATACGTACTATTTATATATGTATGTTGATATGTATATATGTATGTCTATGTATATATATATTTCTATATATGTATAAATAGGAGATATTTCTATAGTTTATTTATTTTATAATATATTAGTAAAATGTATATATTACGTAGTTAATTATCATTTTATTTTGTTTTTATTCTAGAGTCTATGTGAGATCTAGAGTTCTATGTGGTGAGAATTTGACGTAGGTGTAGCAGCTACGTCAAATTCTCACCACCCATGAGTTGACTGGTAGAGAATGCCTCAAGGCATTAAGTCCGCCCTTTGTATTATTTTATATTAAGGAATGCAATAAATAATAAATAATTAAAAATAGTATTCACTTTACATCAGGTGGACTATGCGCTTACAAGTTAATGAGCGATTTAAGTGTTAACTTTCAGATATTTCTATTAAATACTTCACTTCTATATTATACACATATTTAAAAGTAAAGTTACAGATCTATATAAAGACTATATGTAGACCTATCAGAGTAGGCACAGGCCTACTCTGATTACTGAAGCAATTTGTCTGCTTCGGTGCACAGGTGCGTGTTGACGGATATCACGTCTTCGAAATGTTTTATTCCACACGTCCAAGTTTCCTCACAATTAAAATATACAATTTTTTGGTGCGATCAAGGCCCTCGTTACGCTTATCTAAAAAGCTAAACAATGAAAAAACAATTTGTAATTTATAAACATGAAATGGGAAAAATTTCCGCCACCGCTCAACTGATGTAACCTACATTTTCAAATTTTGAGTCCTGGCTCTAGCAATGCTGTGTGACTGCCAGTAAGCCCCGCGGCATCATAGGCAAAGGTCGTGTCACAAGGCGAGTGATTGATTTTCCCGCCTTATATTTGATTGCGTTTATTCAACCCGACTGTTTGTTTTATCTGTGACTGTGCAATATAAAGCTTTCTAAGATATTTTAGTGCAATTTTCGGAAGCAGTGAGCTACGAGTGTTTTCGGATTGTTATCGAAAATAAGTGGATATAGTACTGTGTGAAGTTACAGTGTGATTTTAATATTATAGGCTATAGAAAGGCTAAATTTTGTTATCTATCTGAAATTTTCTGAAATTATGCTTATTACTGAATACTCTAAATTGTAGAGCCATCCATTCCTTTGTTTGCGTAAAGCCCTCAATAAATGGTTTTTTATAGATTAAGCGTGACAAAAGAGCACACAGTTCACCTGATTGTAAGTGGATGCTGTGGCTCATAGACATAGACATCTATTTGTTTTAGTTATCACCCGTAAGGTGCCTGGTTACCAGTAAAAAGGGTCTCCGGTTCTCTACAGTCACCGTTCGAAACACTACAGCGTTAAGCTGTTATTTGACGCTGGTACTAGAGTTCTATTTATTCGCTCCAGCATGGCTCTACCACTTAAATAATTAATAAAAATAATTTGGTAAACAACTATTTTATACTTCTATAATGGGATAGGCCAAGTCCAGCGGTGGACTATTGTAGGCTAATAACAACATTAAATCGGCTAGAATTTACCTTTTGTGACATTTATAATAAGTCAGTTAATAACTAATATGACTCTAATGGACCTATTGGGAATATTAATATCATTAAAATTATTATCAAAAATGTCTATATTTTTTGGGAGTGCACTTGTAGTTTAATGCTTTCAAGAACAATCATCCTTTTTGTTTTTTAAATTCCTTTAGTGGTCACTAAATTTAATAAAAATAACTTTATAAAGTTGTTCTAATCCTAAAACAGATAACAATTTTGACGCCCTCACAATGACAAAGTGTGACAAAGCCGACAAAGCTCTAGAATTTATATATAGGAGTTCTATTTTAGAAGCCACGGCTCAGTTGACATATATGTATATAATTTTTATTTGTGTTAATATAAAGTATTATTCTATTTAAATCTCTATTGGGTCTCTATTAAGAAAATGTCGTCTATTTTAAAATAAATTTGGTATAAAATTAAATATTACTTAACATGGAAAAAACGATTGCGCTTTTAAATCATCGTTATTACCATCATCTTTTTCCTGAAACTGAAATGACAAACTAACATACAATCCACTTGATGGTAATTAAGTGGCTCTTGCAATCTCGATGGACACCTGCAGCCAACCTCGTGGAATACCTCACAGCCTGTAATTACATTGGCTCTCTATACCCTTCAGACCGGAACACCGCAGTACAAGTAACTGCTATTTGGCACAGGAATAGGTAAAAAGCTGGTACCTACCCAGACCGGACTCCCGGGCGGAAAAGGAGTCCTAGCACCTAGTAAATTATCATCATTACCACCCATCACAAGTTCACTGCTAAACATGGTCCTGCAAAGCATGGTCCTCAGACATCAGCTTTCGTCGCCTTTCTGCATAGTCCATCAGATTTTTATTCCATCTAGCGAAAGGTAGCCGCTGTGAGAGACTAACTAATATAGCATTAATTAAAAAATAAGTTTTCTAATTTATATCCGCTTTCACTTGCACACATTTTACTTTAAGACAACTAAGGGCTGAGAATTAGGTTTGCCAGTGAAAATTGAATATTAAAATCTTTGTTACCACACCAACATCGATCGAAAAACTGATAAAATTTCCTTGCACGTAAACACCGTCTGAATCTCGACAGCTGTCTTTTACTTTACTCTAGGTAGGTGACATCCTCTTACCTATTGGTCATACTTGCGCCTGTCTCATTAGTCCAGTAGTCACACTCGCGGTTGCCAATCATGAGGTCTTGGGTTCAAATACCGGGTCAGGCCAAAATCATTTATTGAGTTTTTCTGACAAGAAATTCTCAGTGGTAGCCCGGAGTCAGGAAGTTGGTGGTATTTTACCCCCGTGCCTCGGAAATCATCCTCCGGTCGTGTTGGATTACCATCCCATTGGACCATAGTCTCATAAGAGTGAAGGGATAGAGAGTGCGCCTGTGCTTGCGCGTATACTTGTGCACTATAAACCTGTCCTACGAAGATGGCTTGTCTTCGTTCAGACTGGCCACCATGACCGAAACTCGGTCTGAAGGACATTAGAACCTTACATTAAGATATTTCATTACATTTAATTTCTTAAAATAAACCCTATTCATAACTTTCAATAGGTAATTGAGTTTTTACTACAAACCTTTTTTTTATGATATTACAGTATTTGTCCCTCTAAAAGAGAAGCCTTGAGGTTCGACTTTCAAAATTAATGAAAAGTTAGGAGCGGTCAATAATAGATGGGCGGCCGAGTTAGCTCCAAAAACGAATATATAGAAAATTTATTAGATCGTTATTACTATTATCTCTAACCTAATTTGGTATATGCAACGTTTCAGTAATGGATATGATCAGGTACTAGTGATACTAGGTACTACTTTGTTCAGAAACTAAAACCGGATCTCCTCGTCTGCCTTAATGTCGACTACTGTGCCTCTTCGTTGCGACGACGGGTATTCATAACGAACTTTTTATAAAACAAGTGGCAAATGAACTTACAGTACACCTGATGGTTAATGACTATTGCAACTTATAGTCACTTCCAACCAGCTTTAAACATAGAAGGCTACAGATGCGTTGTCACTTTAAGGACTAAGATAGAATGCCTCACATCCTGTAATTATGCCGGGTCATTATATTAGTTCTGCAGCATATGCTGTAAAAAAGATTAGATGCCTTACATGTGTTGAAACAGCTAGATTTGTTTATTTTAGATATTTTCATAGCATAATGTCATATGGAATCTTGCTATAGGGTAATGCGACTGACATTGAAACTATCGTTGTTTTGCAAGAGAGAGCCATAAGAGCAATTTATAACCTAGGTCCGAAGGAATCCCTTAGAAAAATTTAAAATAAATATATTAACTTTGGCCTCTCAATATATTTACGAGAACTTATTGTATGTACACAACAACAAAAATAGTTTTATTAAAAATAGTGATGTACATTCTGTGAATACTAGGAATGCACAAGTTAATTATAACAGTTACTCGACTCCAAGAGTCAGTAATTCCTTCATGGGACAATGTATACGCTTTACAACAAGGTCCCAGAAAATATGCAGACCTTTTCTATCAAAGGTTTAAATTATTATACTACTAAAGAGTACATGACTGATAATAACCCCTGGGAATGAGGTGATCACTACCATGTTGTTTCTAAATATTTTCATAACAATTGTATAAAATATTCTTATATATATTATGCTGGCGGATATTGTATAATATAGTTCTTCTCAGGACAGAGGTTTTTTTTGCGAACCAGTGGTAAAAGTAAAAAATGACTTTCAATAAGTATTATGTACTATAATCTATATTGAATAAAAATGATTATATTCTATTCTATTCTATGTTTTTCAGACTGAAACACAGCAGTGTTAGCACTGCTATTTGACGGTACAATTAAGTAAGAGGGTAGTACTTACTCTGACTGATTCCTAGGCAGAAAGGTAAATAATGGTTAGAGCATTCACTTACTATCAGGTAGACTGTGCGCATGTGTCATCTGTACACCGCAAAACGTTTCTTGAAAGATTTTTTTATAATTATATTTAAGATTCTTCTTCTTTAGCTTGATTTTTTATTTTATAGAATAAGGGTGATAAACGAGTACACAGTCCACCTGATGGTAATAGATACAGTAACCTACATGTATTCTCGATTTAGAATCAAAATGTAGGTGCGTTGTCACCCTTGAGGACTAAGTTTCCAGTACAAAGGGTCTCCGGTTCTCTACACTCATCATAAGAAACACAGCAGTATTGAGGTGCTATTTTATGCTGGTATTTTGTGAGAGTATGTCCGTCCGTAAAAGTCTACTGCTGGACAAAGGTCTCTCCCGTTGTAAGAAGGATTTGCCTTATTCGTCTCGCCTGGCTGGCGGATTAATGCTCGCAGTGGCAGACGTCTCGCACCTTTGACGCTGCTGCCTGTTGCCAGCATGGGCATTTTACGATTGGCGTAAACTAGGTTTTAACCCCGACGTTATAAGTTTGACCACTATGTGTCCATCTGTGTGTCATTATGTGGCACCGTAGCTCTTAAACAGGTGAACCGATTTGGGTGCGATTTTTTTATTTAAAAGCAATAGCAATAGCAAAAGCGGTTTTCTAGCGGTAGTTCTTAGACATAAAGGTACAGCCTATATACGTCTCACTGCTGGCACAGGCTTCCTCTTATTACTGAGAGGGTTTTAGAGTAAGGAAATGTCCGCCGCGCTGCCCCAATTCGTGTTGGCGAACTTCACATGTCTTCGAAATATATTTTTTTTTCTTATTTCTCAGACATGCAGGTTTCCTCACGATGTTTTCCTTAACCGCCGAGCACGTGGTAAATCAGCACTTAAAATTGCAATTAGCAATTTCATTGGTGCCGGCGGGGATCGAATCCGGATTGCTCGCGTACTGTGAAACTTACAGCGAGTGCTAACCATCTGAGCTACCTCGGCTCTCTCACAGTTCTTAGACATGTTTTATCAAAATCGGTTCAGCCGTTTGAAGATCATCAGCTCTTTTTGTTTCGAGGATTTTTTTTTAATTTTTTTTAAATACTACCGTTTGTCATAAGCCATGGTTGCCTCTTACAACATCCACAATAATGAGTTTCCCTAAAAGTAAATAAACAAGATATTTACTGTAACAATTACTACTGCTATTTAGTTGTGGTAATAGTTAGCAAAAGGAGAACATTTGTCCTTGTTAAGTTAAAGTTACAGCCTATTTACATACTAAGCACAGGCCTCCGCTCGATTCCCCCTCATTTAACCCTCTCAGGTATGGATCAATTAGTCCATCGCGCTTCTCCAATGCGTGTTGATTTACTTCGTGTGTCCTAGAAATATTTGTGTTCCTCAGACTATCAAGTTTTCTCACGAAGTTTTCCTTCACCGCCGAGCATCAGTGTCGGCGGGGATCAAACCCGGGATACTCGCGTACTATGAAAATGGCTTAGCCTTTTAACTACTACGGCTCTTTGAAGGTTTTTCATGTAAACAAAACACGTTTCTTTGTTTTCATTAATAAAAACGTTGAAATGAAAGACAATTTCTTTTTGTATTGAGAATGGGCCCACCACCGTAACCAGGCGTAACTTAATGAAACAGTCGATTTATTCCTTATAACCAATAGATTACAATAGTAATATTAGTTTTCCCGTATCTGACATTTTTCACGATTTTCCAGTTAGCCGTTCTACTGAACTACGTAAACGTTTGAGAAACAGGTTAAAGTAATTTTCAGTGATTTTTCTGTTATAATAAATATTTACCTAATTTACATTCGAAGACGATTAAGAGAGCAAACGAGCATGTAGCTCACCTGATGGTTAGTTACTACGGCCAGTTTCTCAACTCCACAGAGTCAGTAATTCATTCATGGGGCAATGTATACAATATTACAACAAAGTCGCAGAAAATATACAAGGTCTCTCTATTATACATTTTAAACAAACTTTTGTAAGTAGTGTTTACAACCTGTATTTCATTGTAAAATTTTACTTTGTATAAAAGTCCGGTTGTGTTTCTTGCTAGTTATTTCCAGGACAGAGGTTTTTCCGGACCAGTAGTAACAGTAAAAATGACTTTCTATAAGACTTACATGTAATTTAAATTGAATAAAAATTATTCTATTCTATTCTACAACTGCATCACCAACACCTGCAGTTTCTATTTTTTTTAATTGAGTAATTACTAGCATATGTATGTAATTATTCTGAGTTAGGAGCAAAATATGAATAATTTATAAATGGCATTGTCAAATTATTGAAATTTGAACCAAGTGTAATAAAATTACGTCGGAATTATTTAACAAGTTTCTTTGTTATATCTGTTTCCTGAATTCGCTGTTTCCTGAAAACGCGAAAGTGAATTAGAACGTGGATTTTTTTTTTATGAGATGCTATATTCAGCTTTCAATTTATACCTTTTTCTCTCCTATTTACCTTTACTGTCGTTATTTGCATAGAATAATATTGAAAATTGCGAAATTTTAGAAAAGAGATACAAAATTAAAGAAACACGACTAGCATAAAAATAATATTTGTTTTGCAGAAGCGAGCCATAAAACCATTTAATAAGATATTATATTCTAAATATTCGTAGCTAAAAATTAAAAAAAAATAACTTTGGCTTCACGAAAACAAAAATTATTTAGTTAAAAATTTATTATTAGGAACAACCCTTAGCTAGTACTAGACTTCACAAGGTTAATAATTCTTTCAAAGGGCAGTTAACCCTTTTAGAACAAAGCCAACGATAAATGAATGAAAGTAATTTTACGAATTTTAGCGCGTTATTTTTAATTGTCGACGTTTCGCGATAAAAAGCTTTAAAATTATAATTTCTTATAATTACGCGAACACTACACATTAAATGAAACTTATTTTTTTATAGATTTCATCGCATTTAATTTTGACTTTTTAATTCCCGACGTTTCGGGTGCTTTACAGCACCCATGTTCACGGGATGACTGGTGTGTTTGACGTCCAGATGTCATAGTTAGCCTTCCGTTTTAGAATATTATTTTTCAATTTAATTCAATGCGTGATACTTTACAGCACCCATAATCACGGGGTTTCCATTTAATCTTTAAAATTAGTTTTATTTAATGTATTCGCGTAAATGTAAAAAATCAAAGAAATTTTACAAAATTTTCTTCATTTTACCAAAAAGTTTAAAATTTTCGCCCCCCAAATTATTTTTTATATAATTAATTTACTGACTTGGCACTGGCAGAATTCTATCAAGAGAAGCCATAATTTAAAAGAAGAAAAAAAAAGTATAATTAATTTAAATCTTACATTTGTATTTGTTTGGTAAGTCCCGGAGGGTTCCTGCTGGTTCTTCCCAGGATAATGTTTTTTCCGAACAGTGGTAAAAGTAAAAAATGACTGTCAATAATAATTATTTGCATTCTATCTCTATTTATGAAAATCAATTGTTATCTGTTACTCTCGTCAAAACTCGAAAACGGCTCGAACGATTTAGATGAATTTTTTGTGTGCGTTTGAGTGGGTGAATGGTTTAGATTCACAATTGAACGCGGTAGGTGACGCTATTGACAATATCCAGAAATCACCCGTGCTAAACCGGGGCGGATCACTAGTACTGAATAAAAATCATTCTATTCTATTCTACTATGGTAAATTCCAGAAACATCTTATGCCTTTCGATAGATCATTATGACAACCTGCTTACGTCACGCGTAAAATAACCAGAAGATGCCCCTGCAAAGCTGAACAGTTAAGGCAAATCTTCCTTACAACTGGAGAGGCCAATGTCCAGCAGTGGACTTTTATAGGCTGATGAAGAAGGAAAAGAAGATAATGACTTTATCTTCTTGTAATAATTGATGCGGTAATCGCTTGAGCCTGGTCGTTAAATAGTAGGATGCACCAAGTGCATATATTGATTACCTTTTTGACTGCCTTTCGACTGCCTCGTTGGTCTAGTGGTTGTAAACGCAGCTGCTGATCATGAGGTATCGAGTTCGAACTGTTTGTCGTTTTTTTTTTAATTTTCTTGATTTACCAAAGACTATAGGACCTAGATGATAAATATTTGATATGCTCCAGGAACACGTGAATAAATAAGTTTTTCAGAATTGCATTAATATCATGTGTCTAGAAACATCTACAATTTTCTATATTGGACGCATATTCCATTGTATCCATAATAAAGACCAGTAAATTGTCTTGGAATCAAAATGTATTATTATTATTTACATTATACTCTTTACATTCATTCATAATTAAAGTTAATTTAGTTGTAACAAAATAATGATGATTTCATGGTCTTATATGCGATATTTGATTCATATCATTGGTCCCCAAGAGGTGACATAGGAAAACAAACAGGAGATGGGCAGCATCATCTTCCTGACTACAGATCAAAACAGCTGCGGTTGTAACCCGCCTACCAAGCGTGGCAACTATAGCAAATATCCAGCTACTTAACAATTTATGGGGGAGGCCTATGTTCATTTCAGTGGACTTTTGATAGGCTGACGATAATGAGTTCTACTCATCTTTGCAACCCTTAATAGGTAGAGTGAAAAGAAAAAAATTACATACCCGAAAATATAAATGAAATAAAAACTGTATACGAGGGTGACACTGAAAGTTCAAGAAAATCAAAAACTGAACAAACTAGCAAGTTATTAATTTTATTATATCTTTTTAAAATAGTGTCCATTTAAATCAATACATCGCTGCATCCGATGGAATCACTGAAAAAAGTACTTTGCGCACTCGTCCTTAGGGGTCTCTTCGACAGCATTTTGAAACGCAGCCACTGCTTCCCGTCCATAAAATTTCCTCGAAGTTTTTCTTTTATTTTCGAAATAAATAAAATCGCAAGGTCGAGGCTATAGGCGGGTGACCCAGTAATTCCATATGACGTCGCCAAGTAGTCGATTGTTTGTTGGCAGTGCGACGAGGCTTTGTCGTGGTGAATGAGGATCTTACTGCGAGGTCGATCCTCTAAAACAATTGTCGCGTAACCTGTCCTTCCGAAGAACGAGGCCACCAACTTTTTTCCCACGCTTCGACCTCTCTTCAATTTAGTTGGCAACACCTCGGAAGGAAACACCCAGACAGCAGACTGTCTCTTAGTTTCAGGATCATAACAATGAATCCATTTAGTAACCCGTAAGTATGTCGAACACAGCATTTGAGTCACCTCCGTTAAATCTTTAAACCATTTCACAACACCAATCAACAAGACGGAGTTTTTCGGCCTCTGTCAAATTATGAGGCATCCACCGGACGCAAAGCTTCCTGACCGTTAAATGTTCATGGAGGATTTTTTTTTTATTAAAAAACTCTCAGTGTAGCCCTCCTATATTGCCCCTTGAAAAGTAAAAAAAGGGAGCTTACATACATGTTACTACTGAGCACAGGCCGCAGCATTTTTAGCCAAAAAAGTGTTTGCTGCGCTGATTCCAACGCAGGATGACCTCAACTGGGAAACTTCTTAGATATGCAGGTTTTACTTCAGCGCCGAGAACGTGGTAAATCGATACTTTAAACACTTCAAATTGCAATTAAAATATATGATTAAATATGTAATAATGCTTACGTACCATGAAATTTAAGTTTTAATCAGTTTGATTACCACCTTTGACAAGTAAAATAAAATGAGCCTTTGTTTAAGTAAAATCTGCTTTCTTTAATTAAAGTGTTTTTCCTTAAGAGCCTGTTCATTTACATATGAGCTATGAAACCAGGACTGTCACAAATATCTTAACATGTCTGAAAATATGAAAGCTATCTTAAATTACAAACTGATTTATAAGTCTCATTAAAGGTAAAAAAGTAAAGTAGTTGTATAACTAAAGGTATACGTCTGACTACTGCGCACAGGGCTCGTCATTACCTATAGTATTTTGTGGGCAGAAAAATAGAGTATGCTGCAATGTTCTGAAAAATAGAGTATGCTGACTATTTTAATTACTCAGATATCTAGGTTTCCCCACGAAGTTATTCTTCACCACTTTAACGGACACGTGTTAAGTCAGCACGTAAAATTTTATATAACAGATTCATCGTCGAGGGAATCGTACACGTTTTGCTCCCTTGCCATGATGAAATCTCATTACACGCCCTCGTATTTGTTTAAATACAATTCATAAAAACTGAAACTAAGCTTTTGCATGATTGTTGACCACATATACCTTGTAATTACACATCCAACGATGCCACGAACGAATTTTCAATTATTTACATTGTATATTCAGTAGCATTCTACTATTTAATTTTATCAGTGACTTACCATTTTAGTTTATTTATATGTAAGTAAATGGCGTTATTATTAGATAAAATAATAATAAAACTATACTATCTTTTAATATCAGCGATAGAAGCGAAAATTTATTTATTATATCAATAAGGCATAAAGTGTTGTCAATTCTGTTAAAAATACTGTTTATGTTAAAAAATACGCTATCAGCGCCGCAATAATAAATATGAAATAGCTGCGTTGTGTTTAGTTATTAATATCTTCAAACGATTTCTATTCATTGATTTGGTCAAGCTATATCATGACATGGTCAACAAACAGTGTTAAATATCATGAAAGGACCATACCATTTCACGAAATGATAGACTACTTTATGGTATATGGTCACATAAAAATCTCAGACCAGTTTTAATCAGTTTACGTATAGATTAGTAATTGAAATAAAAACTACTTCACTATTATCTATTGAAATTACTACGCTTTTAAAATACAATAATAAAAATACTATAAATCTAAACTTTAGAATTTTTAAATATTATAAAAATTCTAATTATTTAAACATATAAATGTAAGTTATTTATAATATTTAATTTATTTGTAACTGAAGGCAAAATATACAACTTTTCCATTTGATGATAGATGGCGGTGTATTGATAACTAAATCGGTGTAGTTTCAAATTATTTTACCAATGTTATAACTATATTTTTAAACTTTATTTTAAGAATGGTATTTATTTGAAAACACCCGTCATCCGCCTATAACTAAGATATAATAGAAAGTAACTTTTAAAGGAAGGAAAATACTTAACCTTCTTTTTTAATTCGTAATTGGATAAAAGTAGTATCCTATAAGTTGCCGGTTACTAACTACCTACATACAAAATTTCATGTAAATCGGTCCAGTAGTTTTTGCGTGAATCCGTAATACACAGACAGACAGACAGACAGACAAAATTCTTAAAACAATTAATTTGGCTTCAGAGCCCTTTATTTAGTCCCCTGGACTTGTTTCTTCAAATATATTGGAATGATTACAGACACGACTTTTCTAGATTTATTATATGTATAGATTAGCGTAAATAGCAGGTTAACGCTGAAAAAACCTTTACTAGAAACTTAGTCCTCAGGGGTGACAACGCGTTTGTATTTTGATTCTTGATCAAATATTGATATATGTGCCTGTGGGGCCCAGCAACCACTAACAATCAGGTTGACTGTTTGCTCGTTTGCCTCTCTTATTCTATAACAAAAGTAATATGTGAGGGTGAGCGTGACTTGTCTGGGCGCATTTAACAACCACTCCCTTATATCCTTATGCTATAATTAAACATAGCACTGTTAATAAATGCTTAAATGATTTTTTTATTATTATTTAATTTTATGCTATGTTAAATGAAGGAACTAATATCGTATGTTAAATTGCGTAACATATCAAGTGTCGCATAGTAAGCAAGGAGACCGTGTAGTGTCGGTGTAAGATTATCCACTACACCATATCAACCCGTGGGTAGAGCTGGCGCCTCTTATCCACAAGGAAACAAACAAGGAGATGGGCAGCAGCAGGACCTCAAGTTCGATCAGCATTACCTACTGATTTTTAAATCGCATTTTATTGTTTTGCCTAACCACATATTCTGCAACATTTTACTAAATATGCCCAATTACTAAAATATGACTAAATAAATAAAGCTATATCTCAATTAGTAAATTGGTTTTACGCTAATAATTTGCATTATAATGGCACTAAAACTAAATTCAAAACTCCAAATCATGAATAAATCTAAATACTAATGTAATTTTAAATAGGGAGGAGCTGAGTCTTGTCGATACCATCATTTTTCTTGGAATCACACTAGACGCGAAGCTTCAATGGAGCCCCCACATATCAAACCTAACAAGCAGACTTAGTTCTGCAACATATGTAATTCTTTTTACAGCATATGTAAAAGGTTTACATGTTGAATATGTAAATCTAAAAATAATGTAGAAATCTTACCAGTGTTGAAACAGCGGGAATAATTTTAAATAGAACTATTATGTAAAGCACCCGAAACGTCGGGAATCAAAATAGTAAAATTAAACGCGACAAAATCCGTAAAAAAGTTTTATTCAATGTGTAGTGTTCGCGTAAATATAAGAAATCATTATGGAATAATTTTAGTTTTTTTACTTAGCACAAAGCCACACTTAAATTATCAGGATTCGTACTATATATTTATTCAAACAATCGCTATTATTGTATTGTAATCATGCTTGATAATATTTACATTTCCTACCGGTGTACATAAAATAAAAACCCAAGCAGAATATTTATGATATATTTATAATATTAGAAGGATCATCTCTACAAAGCTTTACGACCATAAATCTTATCGTCGATAGACGTCGTTGCCACTGTTGTGCTGTAATACAAACGCGATGCTATTGCGAGCTATTTTCGTATTTGAGATAAATTACAGATAAGCCACTATCATTTCATATGATTTATCTGTGTTTAGATTTTACAAAAATATGAGTTATCTAAGCTTGTGGTGGCCATTAATTTAATAAAGGGCTGAATAGGAAAAAGTACACTTTATATATACTTTTTATTTTATTTTTTGCACGTCATAATGGACACGGTTAGAATATTTTTTACAACGGAAGTGCGCAGATTACGGTTGTTTGATAGTTTTGTATGATTTTTCTATTAAAATGTAGTTACATTGAAAAAGAAAGCGCTATAAATGGTCTTAGAGGGGAGTAAATTTGATTGATGTACACCACAAATGGCTATTCAGGGTGACCGAGCCAGTCAAACGGATTTCGCAGATTCAGTGTTGCTATACACGTGTAAACTTTTAAAAAATATAATTGATATTACCAGGTCTTATATTTAATGTATTACCGACACAGCCCATTAAAGTCCACTGCTGAACATAGGCTTTCCCATAGATTGCTTCATAGGGGATATTTGCCATTACTGCCACGCTTGGCAAGCGGGTTGGCAAACTATATTTCTTTATTAACTACAATCTTGATATATATATCAAGATTGTTAATATTATATTCTCTTTTGCCAACGCGCATACGGCAAAGATAAGACAAAAGAAAGCACTTTTGTAGTTGAATTTAAAATTATTTACTTTAATATGAACTAAAAACATATTTTTTCATTCATTGCAGCATATCTAAAGCCCACAGCTGAACATTCGCCTCCCACAGAGGCTCATTTGCCATAGTTACTATCACACTTGCAGGGGTTGACAAACAGTTTTTATTATTTTGAGTGGAATTAGGAAGATACTACTGCCCATCGCCTGTTTCTTTTCCCTCTATCGTCTCCTAAGACACCCACGGGATGAGTTGGGATAGTGGATTCTTTTATATCACCACTACTTGCCGATTTCTTACGTGGTAGAGCCAAGCTGCAGCTACATTATGATTGTAGCTCGACCGGGAAAGGACCACGCTCTCACAGAATATCAGCGTAATAGCAGCTTCATGCTGCTGTGTTTCGTTTGAGGAGTGGAGAGAACCGGTGACCCTTTTGGGTGTACGGAACCATCGAGACCCTAGTACTAAACTTTCTGTTGCTGCTATACAGCAAATAATAAATATTAAAATAAATAAAAGTTATAGGGCTCCCTTACTAGAAACGTGTGCGATGATACGGAACACTTCATGCGCGTACGCGCACCTGCCAGTTATTACTGGAGGCATTCCATCTTAGTCCTCAGGGTGGCAACGCATCTGAATTTTGATTCTTAATCGAGGATTAATGTAGATGTCTATGGGCCACAGCATTCACTTAAAGTCAGGTGGACTGTGTGCTCGTTTGTAACCTTATTCTATAAAAGAAATTGCTATTAAATTTGCTTATTTTAAATTCTCCTTCATTCCCCAATTCTCGAAAAAATATAATACAATAACTGTTAGATGCTAAATGAAAGTGCTACAAGTGAGAGCAGTAAGAGTGCTACGCAGTGTCGTAGCACAGTGCTACATTAGCTAGCATAAAAGGAAGCGTTATTACAATGTTGCGATGAACCTTATAAATCTGGATTGAGCTGAATTCCTGCAAGCCTGCAGACTATGTTTGCTCTGGGCGTGAATGTGAATGGATTTTTTTTCTTGACGTCGCTGAAGACAATGTTAATTGTGAAGTTAACAATATTCTAAAGGTTGCATGTTGCGTGTTCACATATGGATATAGTATAATGATTATGTAAATTCATTTTTGTTTGACTAATCTGCACGAAGAGATAATATATTACATTTGAGAGATATTTTAAATAGGTTTGAACTTCTACGTCGCTTCCAACTATCATATTAGCATATTATAGACTTATAAAGGTCAACTCAAATATAGACAACTCTGAGTTATTAATATTGAAAGGGTTGAAGCCAGATGAAGCGTATTTGTCCTAAGATAACTGAAGTATTGGCGGCTAACCTTGGAGAACTGTATAAAAATATAATTAATTTGTTTGATAATTACTTACTGTATAAATTACTAATATTTTAGGGCAAATATCATGGTATGAATTTATGATAAGAATTAGGGTGCTATATACTTAATCCTCACCATTAAAGTGTTTCACAAGTCCACTTCTGAACATAAAGAATACCACAAAAAACTGTCCCTCGACACATACATCGACTCCTGCATCCATCGACTTTCTGCATACAGATACTAAATAAAGAGAAAATTATCAAATTTAATCGAAAATAGGTATCCATTTACTTTTAATTGTGAGTGCATTAGTAAACATAGGTTGCCTTTATGGTTATATTTGGATTGTCTCCGTGTTGTTGACTGATGAAACATTAAAATGTTAACTAGCCAGATTAGTTCACTATTTAGAGCTAGATCACCGTTAACGAACAGGTGGGATTATAGTCAAGCACTGGGTTATTAACGTATGAAAAAGAAAATGTAAAATTTTTATTTGTTGGAAAGGAAATTGGAATCAACGCAACTTTTACGGATAATCGATATATAACTTCCTCACGCAATAATCAAACTTTGCCACTGATGATAGTACAGCAGTGACGAATTATTAACATCAATCATTTAAAATGTAAATAACGTCGATTATTTACATAATACATATAAGATAAGATCCTAAAATACATAGAGTTATAAAGCATTTTATATATAAACAAAAGCCTACATTCGTATTGTTTTATCCAGCACTACGCTTGATTGCTGAATTGTTAATTGCAGTACCAGTGATATTATTTTGCTTCCTAGTCGGTGTGGGTATTTTACATTTAGTATATATACGAAATGTTATACCACAATATTTCAGAGGCCTTGACGACTTGCTGGCCTTTCCCTTAGCCGTTTCTTAACCGTATGAATAACTAGGTCATGGATTTAGATCTATGTCTCACTCATTAAGGTGGGCTTATAATTCACTGATGGTAGGCGAGAGGAAGCATCTGAAATAGATGTAGGTGTGTGTGTGTTTTGTCTTATCCATGTCTAATACCTTTATTTAAATCTGGTGGTACATTGTACCCCCTGATATTAGACGTATTTCTGTACTACAAACTCTTAGCAAAAATTAGAAAAAAATTTTTGATGAAGTTTTAAGTTTTTTTTAATACAAATAAATTACTACATAAAATCATTTTGATTTTAGAATATTACTACAAAATTCCAGAATATCTTCAAATTTTGTAAATCAACAAGTTAAAATTTTTATTAAAGTAAAACTATACAAAAGGGTTATAATATTAAGGAATACATTAATGAAAGAAAACATGCGTGAGTGTCGTGGAACACTCGGTTTGAACGAAGTTCCTTTCATAGTATATTATTATTGATAAACGTTTATTATTGATTAACAGATACTAGCGTCTATTAAAATGAACCCTCATTTAAAATAAAATAATATTTCTTTCATGGCAAGATAAGAAAAGTAGGAGATGGATATTATTCCATCTCGCTTCTTATATACCGTCAAGGCCGTCTACTACATCAGAAGGGTCGTGACGGAAAAATCTTACACTTTTCTGGCCTAGCCCCCATTCGCCAAATTCGTACCGTCCGATATGGAACTTCGTTCCAATAACCCGTCTGAATGATGTGTTTGCTACCATGCTGTTTCTATTATAATTTATATAAAATATTGTACAAAATTATTGTAAAATGATATAGTTCTAAAACAATAATTCCGCTCGGTTTCTTGCCGGTTCCTCTCAGGACAGAGGTATTTTCCGAACCAGCAGTAAGTAAATATAAATTTGACTTTCAATATGTATTATGTAATAAATATTATTCCGTTCTATTCTACCCGTTTCCATCAGGTAGAATGAAAAAAACATGCGTGAGTGTCGTGGAACACTCGGTTGGAACGAAGTTCCTTTCGTATTATATTATTATTGATAAACGTATTATATTATTGATTAACAAATACAAATAAATGAATTACTAGCGTCTATTTAAATGAAGCGTCATTTAAAATAAAATAATATTTCTTTGGGGCCGTCCATTAATCGCGTGATGTTTTTTTATCATTTTTAACGCCCCCTCCCCCTTGGTGAGGTTTAAGACTAAGCTCCCCCATACGAAACACAGCAGTGTTAAGCTGCTATTTTACGCTGGTATTCTGTGAGAGCGTGGTCCTTCCCCGGTCGAACCGACCCATTCGTACTACAACTATACTACTAATATAGCTGCAGCATGGCTCTACCACGTAAAAAAATTCTTGTGTAATTGCCGATTTAGGAATAGTTTCAATACCTAAGATACCTTTTATGAGCTCTTTGACATCTCGCCGCAATGTTGGACTAGTTTGACTTTTTTGAATAGATTTCCACATTGGTATATTTAACTACTTCTTCAAGTTTTTCATCGCTAAGAAATATAGAGGACATTTCACACGGTTTCAAGATATTACGTGCTTTACCTTGAGCCTCTCAACAAAATGTGTGATATTTCTAGAAGTAGCTCGTTCTTAGCTGTCTAGACTTCGTAATCCATTTATGTCCATTTCTGCCTTGAATAATTTTTTTCTTGGTATAACAACCCGGTGATCAGATTGCGTTCTGTATTGACTACTTTGATCAGTTTCAATGTACATAGAATATTCAGATTGTAAAGAATCAGATTCTATACGCCGGTGTCGCTTCCGTAACTAGAAATAGAAACATCATGATCGAAGTTGCCACGATACCTGGCAATTGTGTATTCTTCATTATCACGATCGTTTAGCTGATGTTCTTACACTTCTAAGTTGTCTTCTGACTCACTCAGTGTCTCTTGCTGCTTTCATCGTCATCGTCATCGCATGAACAGCCGCCTCCAATAACTGACTAATTTAATCATCTCCAACTACTCGAGACATCTAAAACAATATATTATATTGTATATGTACATATAAAAACAAAATAAGCCATAATCAACACAAAATCTTTGTAAAAAGTGATAAAAACAAGTACACTTACCTTTGTTTAAGACTCACGCGAACACTAAACTTTCGTAAAATTTACGACACACTTGCTATAATACAACACACAAATCACACTCGACCACAATGACAGCGTGTGGCACACTGACGGAAGTAATTGGGAAGGTACACTGAAGCGGGGGACGGAGGAATGACGCTAACTTCGTTTTTTCTAGGAATCATGATTTTGTCGTCGTAATTTTTACGATAGTTTAGTAATCTAGGGTTAAAGGAATGGTGTAATCATGCGAGGGAGATGGATATTAGTCCATATCCTTTCCTCATAGCCGCCAACGCCGTCTACACACGTTAGAAAGGCTTGTGACGGAAACTTACACTTTTCTCCCTAGCCTCCTTTCGCCAAATTAAGGAACATCGTTCCAAAATCAACGAGCATACTTTTCTTATATTTTTTAAATTGTATAAAAATACTAAGGAAATTTTACTTCTGCACACACGTGTAAGTTATCATCACTACTTATATTACGTAACATTCTACACACTCACAAATAAAGTGTAGGCACGTACATGAATATTGAATGTTCGCTTGTGACCGTGGAAAATATCGTGTTCAACATTCTCGTAAAATGTTAAAAAAAAATTCATGCAATGTTTCATTTTAAAATATATTTGTCACTCCACATTATATGATATATTATGTCATTGTAGAGTAATGCTCGGGGTTTCTCTGCAGAACTAGGGTAGCAAATTAGCAATAGCACCTGCAATTCTCCTGTTGTTGCAGTTGTTCATGGGCGGCGGTAGTCACTTACCATCAGGTGAGCCGTATGCTCATTTGCCCCCTCTCCTACAAAAAATAATCGGAGTAAGGTGAAGTAGTAATGGACCAGCCATATAGTTCAAAGAACCAACCACCAAAGGGGAAGAAAGATTTGCGGCCCTGTACTGCGGTATTGCAGTGGCCCCTCCCTTGATTAAGCGAGGACCTGAGGAGGTTTGGGAACGTACTAACTTTAAGGCATTTTCTTAGCGTCACATATATTCAGCAATGCACTTTGTTGGGCTGTTATCATGACAGATATCTCAATTTTGTAGTTTGTTTATGCTTGCTTCAACTTATCTGACGATAAAACTTTGGACTGCTGCAGGGGTTCGAATCCCACTCGGGACAAAAGTTTGTATGACCCAAAAATAATCGTTTATGGTCTGGATACTTGCTCATGTATAATTAATTTATGTATAACTCCTCCGCGATATCGAAGATATTTCTAAGGTGGGAAGAAATAATTTTTTAAAAAAACACTCTATCGAAGTTTTTTAATCTTTAAGTTAGAGCCATTGTGTTGTCATTTAAAATAAAATGTTTTCACTGAAACTACTAAAGCGGTACCGGAAAACTCGCCTTTAGAGGTAACAAAGCATCCGTAAACTTTATCATTGCTAAAGATACGTACCAATATTTATAAAACCATAAATATTTGGAGGTAGCTGGGTGGACCAAAAGGTCTTTTGTTATTAAATATGTACAAAATAATAAATATCAGTTAATAGAAAATAAATTTACAGTATTTTACGCTACAGCTATGTTAGTTATACACAGCTGCAGCATGAACGGGTCGGCTCCAGACCGGGGTTGGAGCTCGCTCTCACAAAACCTCACCAGCGTGAAACAGCAGAATAATTCTGCTGTATTTCGTATGGTGAGTGTAGAAAACCGAGAACCTTTTTTAATGGTAACTTTTTATCTTAGTACTCACGTGTGTCAACGTATGTGTATTTCGATTCTTAACCGAGGATAGATGTGTGGTCCACCTGACGGTATGAATGCTATGGGCCATCTATCAAAGACAACGCTTCTTACATGAATTATCTACGTCTTTTATATTGTTAGACGTATATATTCATAGTTATTTATACGTACTATTTATATATGTATGTTGATATGTATATATGTATGTCTATGTATATATATATTTCTATATATGTATAAATAGGAGATATTTCTATAGTTTATTTATTTTATAATATATTAGTAAAATGTATATATTACGTAGTTAATTATCATTTTTATTTTGTTTTTATTCTATATTGCTACACCTACGTCAAATTCTCACCACTCCATGGGTTGACTGGTAGAGAAGGCCTCAAGGCATTAAGTCCGTCCGTTATATTCTTTTATATTAAGGAATGCAATAAAGAATAAATAAATAAATAGTATTCACTTACCATCAGGTGGACTATGCGCTTACAAGTTAATGAGCGATTTAAGTGTTAACTTTCAGATATTTCTATTAAATACTTAACTTCTATATTATACACATATTTAAAAGTAAAGTTACAGATCTATTTATAGACTATATGTATGTCCACTGCTGGGCACAGGCCTACTCTGATTTCTGAAGCAATTTGTCTGCTTCGCTGCACAGGTGCGTGTTGACGGATATCACGTCTTCGAAATGTTTTTATTCCCCACACGTCCAAGTTTCCTCACAATTAAAATATACAATTTTTTTTGGTGCGATCAAGGCCCTCGTTACGCTTATCTAAAAAGCTAAACAATGAAAAAACAATTTGTAATTTATAAACATGAAATGGGAAAAATTTCCGCCACCGCTCAACTGATGTAACCTACATTTTCAAATTTTGAGTCCTGGCTCTAGCAATGCTGTGTGACTGCCAGTAAGCCCCGCGGCATCATAGGCAAAGGTCGTGTCACAAGGCGAGTGATTGATTTTCCCGCCTTATATTTGATTGCGTTTATTCAACCCGACTGTTTGTTTTATCTGTGACTGTGCAATATAAAGCTTTCTAAGATATTTTAGTTTCGAAGCAGTGAGCTACAGTGTTTTCGGATTGTTATCGGAAATAAGTGGATATAATACTGTGTGAAATTACAGTGTGATTTTAATATTATAGGCTATAGAAAGGCTAAATTTTGTAATCTATCTGAAATTTTCTGAAATTATGCTTATTACTGAACACTCTAAATTGTAGAGCCATCCATTCTTTTGTTTGCGTAAAGCCCTCAATAAATGGTTTTTTATAGATTGAGCGTGACAAAAGAGCACACAGTTCACCTGATTGTAAGTGGATGCTGTGGCTCATAGACATAGACATCTATTTGTTTTAGTTATCACCGGTAAGGTGCCTGGTTACCAGTAAAAAGGGTCTCCGGTTCTCTACAGTCACCATTCGAAACACAACAGCGTTAAGCTGTTATTTGACGCTGGTACTAGAGTTCTATTTATTCGCTCCAGCATGGCTCTACCACTTAAATAATTAATAAAAATAATTTGGTAAACAACTATTTTATACTTCTATAATGGGATAGGCCAAGTCCAGCGGTGGACTATTGTAGGCTAATAACAACATTAAATCGGCTAGAGTTTACCTTTTGTGACATTTATAATAAGACACTTAATAACTGATATGAATCTAATGGACCTATCGGGAAAATAAATATCATTAAAATTATTATCAACAATATCTATAATTTTTTGTTAGTGTTTATTGTAGTGAAATTAAACGAAATGTAATTTTTTTATTGCTTTCAAGAACCATCATCTTTTTGTGTTTTTTTTAAATTAGCTTTAGTGGTCACGTAAATTTAATAATAAATAACTTTGTAATAAAGTTTTTCTAATCCTAAAATAGATAACAATTTTGACGCCCTCACAATGACAATCAGTGTGACAAAGCTGACAAAGCTCTAGAATTTATATACAGGAGTCGTATTTTAGAAGTTAGGGCTCAATCGACATAATATGTCTACATTATTTTTATTTGAGTTTATTAAAAAGTAATTATTAAGTGTAAATTCTCTATTGGGTGTCTATTAAAAAGTTGTCGTCGATTTAAAAATAAAATTTAGCATAGAATTAAATATGACGTAACATGGAAAAACCTATTAATAACCTATTAATAACCATTGTTATTATTATAATAATTAATAATAAATATCACTTTATTGCCACATTCGAAAACATATTTACATATAAACTAAGTACTTAATCTTAATAAAATTTAGGCAATCGGATGTGACTCAGCTTTTGCATACACGGTACTGAGATCCCATAAAGCGCTGGTTTTCAGATCACTCCTTTTCCCTGAGATGTTACATGGGTGTCGTGAGTATTGCAAATGCCAATCACCGTCTAATATGGGAATTTTACATAAGGCTGTGAAATTTCTTAATTATTTGTAAATCATCGTCTTATTTTTTATGAAACTGAAGTGACAAACTAACATACAATCCACTTGATGGTAATTAAGTGGCTCTTGCAATTTCCATGGACACCTGCAGCCAACTTGCCTTCATGCCTTGTCCCAAGGACTTATATGGAATGCCGCCAATGCACAGCCTGTAACTGTACTGGCTCTCTATACCCTTCAGACCGGAACACCGCAGTACAAGTAACTGCTATTTGGCACCAGACCGGACTCCTGGGCGGAAAAGGAGTCCTAGCACCTAGTAAATTATCATCATTACCACCCATCACAAGTTCACTGCTAAACATGAGGCCTCCCCTTTAGGCCTGCAAAGCATGGTCCTCAGACATCAGCTTTCGTCACCTTTCTGCATAGTCCATCAGATTTTTATTTCATCTAGCGAAAGGTAGCCGCTGTGAGAAACTTTGTCGAAGCCAAGAAACTAGTATAGCATTAATTAAAAAATAAGTTTTTTAATTTATATCCGTTTTTATTTGCACACATTTTATTTTTAGATAACTTATGGTTAGAGAAAGAGGATTACCAGTGAAAATTGAATATTAAAATCTTTGTTACCACACCAACATCGATCGCAAAACTGATAAAATTTCCTTGCACGTAAGCACTTTCTGAATCTCCACAGCTACAGACTATTTTAGCTAAAGTAGCTCATTAAGTACTACTTTTTTTAATGATTATGAAAGTTGAGAATTTGGAAAATTCTTGAGACCTACTTAGGAATCATCATGTCCACCTGTTTAGATTTTCAATTTAAAGTTGAAAATTTAAGTCATAATTCACCGAACGCAAATTTTTCACTCTACACCAACATTTTCATAATTTTCATCGAAGTTACGAAGCTGATTATTTTAAGCGTAAAAGTACAGCTCATGACGAATCAGTTGCAAAAAAAATCTCGAAAAAGCCTTCTACTTTTTTTTAGAATTTTTTTAGTTGTTCAGGTTGAAAATTCTCAAAAATTCAGAAAAAATATTATAACTCGAAAACTATGAAAAATCGCGGAACATACATGGGGGTGATTCGGGTACCCCAAGGGGTGCTCTATCTCTGGACTTCCGCTTGACACAATTTTTTGGGACATATTTTATTTTATTCTGGGTAGGTGGTACACTATCTTACCCATTCCTGTTGTCAAATAATAGTCCTTGCAATGATGTGTTCTGGTATGAAGTGTACAGAGAGCTAGTTTAATTACGGGGTGTGATGTATTCCATCTTATTCCTCTGAAGTAAAAACACAACGTACGCGTACAAATGCGTTTTTACTTTCTTATTTGAAGTTGGATGTAGGTGATTGGATGAATTGGGGTAGCCACTTACCATCAGGTAGACTGTATGTTCGGTTATCTTTTCAGTTTTATAAGAAACATATAACGTAGGAATAAGTATGAAGTAAGGTGAAAGTTATGTTCATTGCTCGTTCCCAAGTGAAAGCATACATAAATAATTAATTGATTTAATTGCATAATTAGTAAAATCATCCATTACCTTAATTACATTACAACATATTATGTGAGTCATATTAAATAAAATGAAATATAATTTACATATATTTTAAGTTTCTGACGAAACTAATGATTGAATGTAATGTACTGTGAATGGAGTAACCTTTCATGATCATTATCTTTACGTGGTAGAGCCATGCTGCAGCTATATTAATAGTATAGTTGTAGCACGAATGGATCGGCTCGACCGGGGAAGGACCACGCTCTCACAGAATACCAGCGTAAAATAGCAGCTTAACGCTGCTGTGTTTCGTATGGTGAGTGTAGAGAACCGGAGACCCTTTTTACTGGAAAAGAGGCATTGTATATTAGTCCTCACGGCTGACAACGCACCTGCATTTAAATTCGCACAACGAAGATAGATGTAGAAGCCTATGGGCCACAGCAACCACTTACCATCAGGTGGACTGTGTGCTCGTTTGACACCCTTATTTTATAAAAAAAAAATATCATTAAAGCCCCTCATAAGTTCAATGATGAACATAATCTCAAAGTATTACTTTCATAAGACACAGCCGAACCATTTATCTATACATCCATCAATTTCCTGCATATAATATCTTAATATCGTCGAAAGCCCACATAGTCCAACAGAATCAAACTATTTGAGTTTTTTTTTTTGCCCAAATATTGGGTCTAATAAGATTTGTAGACAAAATATGACTCATGCAGTCTTTTTTCCATAGAATTTTTTATCTGTGCTATTAGAATCATTATCGATTCGAAATAGTTATGAATTACAGCCGAGATTTTAAAAAATGTGCATTTTTTTTGCCTGTAGTTCTACAGCCCAGATTTGTAGACATTTTCGTGATTTCGAGATAATAAACAATTTATTTAGATTTCAACCATCTGCAAATTCGCACTGAAGTTAAATCTTCCCAGCGACGTTACTCTGAGAATTTAAATTTACGTTTCCCTAATGAGTAGAGACACAGGACATAGTTTTATATGTGTTTCTATAAAGACGCGGAGTCTTTTGTACTCGTAAATGTAAACAAAATAAAATATAAAATTTCACTTCATTTTTTTCAATGGATAATTGAGTTTCTAGTATGTCACCTCGCTTAAAGGTCTCTGCTTGCGGCGGCATCGTGTGGCGGGTTGTCCACTTCCCTTCAGTATGGTTGAGGGAGACGATGACTGCTACATACGTAACTGTCTCGTTGGTCTAGTGATCGTACATGCGGTTGCTGATCATGAGGTCCCGGGTTCGAATCCCGGATCGGGCGAAAATCAGTTATTGGGTTTTTCTGACAAGATTTCACAGTAGCAGCCCCTAGTCAGGAAGTTGGCGGTATTTCGCAACCGTGCCTCGGAAAGTACGTTAAGTCATTGGTCCCGCACCTGATCTCTCTCCGGTCGTGTCGGGTTACCGTCCTATCGGACTTTGAGAGTGAGAGAGAGTGTGCTATTACACATACACTCGGGCACTATAATCCTATCCTGATCAGATGGCTAGTCTCCGTTCAGATTAGTAGCCGTGACCGAAATTCGGTCTGGAGGACATTAGGACTTGTGAAAAGGTGCTGCTTGATGGGACTGGTTTGTTCGGTTTCGCTGATAAACTTCCAATTTTTAATCGTCTTTTTTTGAGCAAATGATAATACATACTTCAGTTACCGGTGGGTCTGTTATCGTTTACTATTCTGTATAGTATAGTATGATATGTTGTATAAAAAAAAAACTTAAAAATGATAAAAAGATGATACCCGCGGAGTTTCTTTAGCCGTTTCTTCTGCGGTAAGAGGAACTAGGTCAAAGGAATGAAACAAGTTGTTAGCATCTGTCTTTCCATCCGATTACATAGTGGGTGTCTTCAAGGCAAGAGTGAAAAGGCTTTTATTAAGTTGGTGCGCTTTACCATTTATGGCTGCGTCACAATGTCACTGCTTACCATCAGGTGGGATCAAGCACTGGCTGAGAACAGTAAAAAAAAACATGCGTGAGTGTCGTGGAACACTCGGTTGGAACGAAGTTCCTCTCGTAGTATATTATTATTGGTAAACGTATTTTATTATTGATTAACAAAAACAAATAAATGAATTACTAACGTCTATTAAAATGAAGCGTCATTTAAAATAATATTTCTTTCATGGCAAGATAAGAAAACGTGCGAGGGAGATGGATATACTTTCCATCTCGCGTCCTTATAGCCGCCAAGGCCGTCTACACTACGTCAGAAGGGGTCGTGACGGAAAAATCTTACACTTTTTGTCGCCTAGCCCTCATCCGCCAAATCCGTACCGTCCGATAAAGAACTTTGTTCCAAAAATGAGTTTATTTCATTTCTTAAAATAAACCCACTTCATATCTTTCAATAGGTACCTAATTGAGTTTTTTCAACGAAACTTTTTATTATGCTATTACAGTATTTGTCTCTCTAAAAGAAAAGCCTTGAGGTTCGTCTTTTAAAATTAATGGAAAATTAGGAGCGGTCAAAAATAGATGACCCGAGTTGGTTGTATTCTCGAAAAACGAATCTATCGACAATTTATTTTATCGTTATTACTATTATTTCCAACCTAATTTGGTATCTGCAACGTTCCAGCAATCGATATGATTAGGTACTATTATTGTAGATGAAAATAAATGTACATAAATGTACTATTATGCCTGACTGACTGTTACAAACAGTACTAGTTTGTAACAGTCAGTCAGGCATAGCCTTTTTTTTGCAATGGAAGTTCAAATATATAAATAATGATATACCGTTATTGCAGTTTTTGAAAATACGAGTAAATAAGGCTTCTACTTTTATTTGTAATTATTCCAAATTGAATGTGATTTATGGGAAACAACGTTTTTGCCTACCGATCGACCCTTATAAATGTATACGAACGCAGTAAAATCAGTTAAAATAATGCAGTATCACGAATTCTGTATTTAAAATATAAAAAGGACAGAATGTTTGAGATTTGTTTTAATTAATTTTTCATCACCATTTGCCTATAATACTTATTCTGAACCTTCTCTGCAAATTTGGCTAGTGCCCTTTACTTTGAGGTGTTACATATCAGCTTCTATGATTCTTTTTCTTCGGCTTGATTTTCGTATTTTATTGAATAGGGGTGATAAACGAGCACATCCCACCTGATAATAATAGATGTTTTAGCCCATAGACACTTCGTTGACACCCCTGAGGCCTAAAGTAGGATGCCTCGTTTCCAATAAACGTTGCGTTGTGTGTAACCAGTGGGATGCCATTTTCACAGTACGCGAGTAACCCGGGTTTGATCCCCGCCGGCACTGATGTTCGGTGGTGAAGGAAAAAATCCTGAGTAAACTTGCTTGTCTAAAAAGTAAAAATATTTCTAGGACACATGAAGTAAATCAACACGCATTGGAGTAGCGCGATGGACTAATTGAGCCATAACCTGAGAGGGTTAAATGAGGGGGAATCGAGCGGAGGCCTGTGCTTAGTTGTGGGACGTAAATAGGCTGTAACTTTACCTTAACAAGGAAAAATGTTCTCCCTTTGCTAACTATTACTACAACTAATTAGCAGTGGTAATTCTTACAGTAATTATCTTGTTTACTTTCTTTTAGGAAAAAATAAGTATATGAAACAAAACTATGGTTATATTTTTTATTATATCCACATATCTGTCGTCTTATTGTCTTACAGATTACAAGCTAAGTAACAGTAGCCTAATGGCAGGGTGCGGACCGCGAACTAAAAAGGTCGTGGCTGAATTCGACTACTGCCGTGAACCACTCCTAAGACAAGCTTTTAAGCTTACCAAGGTGGTTAAAAGCAATATTAGTAATGTTAATAGGCTTATAGGTTATAGACTCATAAAACACACAACGCATCGTTAAAATGTATCATTTTGATGTCAACAAAGTTAGCGAATATGCTGTTTTTTTCCCCTCTGTCGCCTCTAATGGCACTTACGAGACGATATGGGGGTAGTGGATATTCTTACACCGCCTCTACACGGTCTGGAAACTGCATAATATACCTCGGGTTCCATTTTAACAGTCGCTCTATAAAAAGTGTGAGTTACAGTGGAACCTTGAGAACTTGAATTTCTATGGAAATGCTTGAAATTTGTATATATACACATAAATATCAATTTCGACTTACATAAGTAAATTACTTAGTTGGACAATTTGCCTAGGTAAACTTACTCGTCAACATCTTCGAGCATAGGGCTCCCAACAACTATCGGCATAAGTGTGACATGAACGTTAAACATGACCTTTGTGTTGTCCATGTTCATTTTAAGACCTATCTGTTGAAGAACACTATTTTCATTGAGTGTAGGGCTGAAGTCTTTGTAGCAATTAAATTATTATTAACAATATAGCGAACGCCACTTTAAATAACCATATAAATAAGAACTGATAACCGATTGCGAAAAATGTTTCTCGAGTGACAGCCTCGTATAATTAACTAGGAAGCGAAGTATAAGGTGGCTCCCCACTAGATAGAATGACGATCTGATAAAAGATGCAGGAAGTCGATGGAAGCAGTGTGTGTGGTGTTTTGTGGGATTCCCAGGGTGATAGGCCTTCCTCAAGAAATGCTGATGATGATAATAAAGTAAATTAATTTTATTTATTGAAATAATTTATTACGTATAATTTATAAGTAATTAATTAAAAAAATATAAAAATAACCTGGTATCGTCTTTTGAGTTAAGGAATTCTAAAATTGTTTATCAAGTTTTTTCAAGATCAAAACACTAATCTTATACATGGTCCTAAAAAAACAACAATAGAAATTAAATATATATGTGTGCAGTTCCCACACGGTAGAAGGGGAACGGTAGAACCTTCAAATGAAATTAAATATAAAATAAAAATATTTCACGGCAATTCATTTATTTATTAAGATAATTTTCAACCACTAATGCGGCATAAAATATAAGATAAAAGTTTAATTTTATAACAAATAAAACAATCCTTATTTTTAGACATGTAGAGCCTAAATTTTAGTGTAATAAACCAAAAGATTTTTTCTTTCGAGTGAAGTTGTTTTGTAATAACGCCCTCTACTTCATTCTATAGGTAAAGTCATTTTATCAGACAAAATTGATTGACTCTCAAGGTGGTTCGTAAATTAGACGCTATATGGCCTGAACACGACTAATTTAATTTATTATTCTATCTCATTCTTTCGCAAGGCTAAATCCTATAGATGTATATGTTTGTCTCTTTTTAGTGTCGCTTTTTCGTTTCATCGAGTTTCAAATCACGACGATTCTAAAGCAATTTTAACTTAAAGAAATCTAAGAATAGCTAACAAAATTTAAGATTGAAATTGAATTGCTTCTAGTTAGTAGAATTATAATGAGACAAGTGTAATATTACTTTAAGCTTCAACATACGGCGTCTGCCTTTTGAACTTCGCTTTATACAGAATTAATGTGTATTAGTGGTACCTCATAGGGAAATAATATTTGGACGAGTCACAAAGTAATTAACTAAGTAATCGAGATATCGCGTATTAAGCAGTTCAATGAAAGGGTATGATCTTACTAAGGCTTACAACTTAACGAGATTCTTCAAAGGGAAAAGGAGTTTTTACTTTCATACCTACCACGCGTTTAACTACCGTAGGCATTATCCCTCGAATAAAGGTCCAGCTTGTTAATTAAAATAATTCTTCTCCTAAAGTATTTTGCTAAAAATTATATTATAAATTAAATATAAAAATTATAATTTGCTAAAAGGCACATTTTAACGTTTTCTTTTAATTTGCTTTAGGTTCCCACGAATTTAATTCGAAAAAAGAATTGGTATTTACGTATGATGACCCTTTTGAAAGAAGTTTCATTTAATTCAAGTACGCAGTGATTATTTAACCGACTTCAAAAAGGAGGAGGTACTCAATTCGACTTTTTTTTTATGTGCTTTACCTCATAACTTTTTTCTAGGTGAACCGATTTTAATGATTTTTTTTTATTTAAGAGCTGCTGCTTCTCATGTGGTCCCATATAAATATTGATTAAGGTTTGGCCAGTAGTTTTTGAGTTATTAATATATTAATAATTTACATAGAAGTTCGGTTCTACAATAATTTTAATGGTACCACTTGTTTTTATTCATATTATATTTAAAGTTGGCGAATTATAATGTCGGCCTGAACTGAAATTATGGAGAATGAAACTAAATATAATTATGGAGGACCTGAACTGAAGTGTTGTACGCATATGAGTTCGCAGTTGTTCGCGAACATTTTGTAAATGTTTAGTTTAGTTATAACTACAGTGTACGACGTAAACCGCGTAGTGGCGGTGTAAGAATATCCACTACCCCATATCGTCCCGTAAGTGTCGTAAGAGGCGACACGTGGAAAAAACTAGGAGACGGGCAGTCTTCCTAATAACAACTAGAAAATTAAAAAACTGCGGTTGTCAACAATTGCGGGAGACAAGCTATGGGGGGCCTATGTTCAGCAGTGAACTTTTATAGGCTTTTGTATAATGGATGGAGAGTGTACGACAAAAAGTCCACAGAAACATTTTTCCTGTACACTGTGCAATTAAAGGTCGCTAGAACGAGCTATAGAGATGTACTCGGAGTTTCTCTGCGTGACAGACTTCGAAATGAGGATATCCGCAGTAGAACTAGACTAACCGACATAACCTGACTGATCGGTTACTTAAAGTGGCAATAGGTCGGATATATATCTTGATGAACCGACAACCAAAAGGGAAGAAAGTTTCTCGAATGTTAATCTTGTAGCTTTTGATAGCAGTGACGACCTGGTAAAAATAAGAACTCGATGGACCATGCTTTGTAGTATTTCTTGGAGTAGATCTATTTTCAGCAGTGGATTGTTTAACGTTGCGTGTATCCATCAGTATGCACGCTTTATTGGGTATTTTAGCGTCAAAAGCAAACGTGAACGTCACACTGCACATAAATTTATGTTGTAATGTTCTTCACGGAAATAAATGCTGAAAGTGGAGCGACGAGGCTTTCGTGCGTACGTTACATTTACTTTTATTATTTTCTTAAACTCTATTAAAATTAAGTTTTTTCGGATTAATTAAAGTTTAATATTGTGAATACTACTTTTAGTAAGTGCACATACCCCCACTGGGTGCAAAAATATTATTAATTATTAATGCAGGTAGTTTTAGGTCATTTTCTATGGAGTTGTAACGAAATTTTTACTAATCCAAGTGCATTTTATAAGTTGGTCGACTATTACTCGTTAACTTCTTAATTCTACTTAGCTGCTTAGCTTACTACTATTGTGTATACTTTTCACATTTTCAAAAACAGCGGTTTAGTTGGTAGAGGGGAGCGACACATGACTCTAATGAAAAATACCACTTTAAAGCAAAATATTTCGCAAACGGACCCCTGAATCGAAAAGATGTTGTTCCACACCCGCAATATTTTTTAAAGACCTATCCAACGATACCCACATGATGGAATAGACGAGTAAAAAAATCGTCCTTCATTTACTTGTATGGGAAGTACCCAAAATAAAAAATGTATTTTAAGATTTTATTTCACAGTGTTTTAGGCATGATGAATATCTATAGCTATGCCAAATTACAGATTTGTAGCACCTAGGGTCTCTGAGCAAAACCGCGAAAGGACGGGCGGACATGGCGAAACTATAAGGGTTCCTTGTTGTGTAACTACCGAACCCTAAAAAATGACTTTCAATAAGACTTATTTGTAATCTAAATTGATTAAAAATTATTCTATTCAATTCCATAACTGCACAACACAACACCAACACTTGCAATTTACTTCCCATATGAGAAAAAAAAAAACAAGCGGATGAAAAATACCCTTTATTATATATTTTAGGAACATTTTGGCTATTTATTTAATTAACTGGATTTAGAAGAATCTTATTAACGACATACACACTTTATATATTACATATTTTATATACACTTTTTATATAAATACAGTGTCTTTTGAATTCAATTCAAATGTCTATTTTTTTTAAATAAGCTTAAGAGCCTCAGAGTAATTACTAGCATATGTATATAATTATTCTGAGTTAAGAGCATAATACGAATAATTTATAAATGTCATTGTCAAATTAATGACATTCAAAGCGAGTATAACAAGACTACGTCTCGGCTCGTGGAATTATTTAACAAAGTTTCTTTGTTATATCTGTTTCCTGAATTCGCTTCATCCTGAATGTAAATTAGAACGTGGAATATTTTTTTTATGAGATGCTTTTTTATTCAGCTTTCTATTTATACCTTAATTTTAATTTTTTTGTCTCTTCTGTCGTTATTTCCATAGAGTAATGTTATATGATTTTTTTTATAAAGAAACACTACTGGCATGAAAAGAATATTTGTTTTGCAGAGGGGATTCTAAAGACTCGTAGCTAAAAAATCAAAGAAATAACTTTGGCCTCACAAAAACCTAAATTTATTATTGGGAACAAACATAAGCTAGTACAACCAGTTACGCGACTTCACACAGTTAATAATTCTTTCAAAGGGCTGTTAACCCTTTTAGAACAAAGGCATGGAAAAATTAATGAAACTAGTTTTACGGATTTTATCGCGTTTATTTTTAACTGTCGACGTTCCACGTTAAAAATCTTCAAAATTTGTTTAATTCAATGTATTCGCGTAAATGTAAGAAATCAAAGGAACTTTTCAAAATTTTCTTCTGAATACCGAAAAGTTTAAAATTTTAGCCAAAAAACTATTTTTATACAAGTTTATTTTCTAAGAGTATCCAAATTTTATATTTAAGTAATAAGTGCGTAAGGATAAACCGTTATTACGGTTTTGAAAATACGAGTAAATAAGGCTTCTACTTTTATTTGAAATTATCCCAAATTGAATGTACACGTGCTCCTCTCTGTGTCTGTGTGCGATTCAATTCACAACGTTTTTGCCGACCGAGCGACCCTTACGAATGTGTGCGTGTGTAGTAAAATAGTATACGTTAGATATTTATGAATGACAATCAGTTAAAATAATGCATTACCACACATTCTGAATTTAAAAGATAAAAAGGACAGAATGTTTGACTTTTTTGAATTAATTTTTTCTTCACCATTCGCCTATACTGAACCTTCTACTTATTCTGAACCTTCTTCTTCTTCTTCTCTCTTCTTCTCTGTAAATTTGGGCGTATATTGTAAAATAACCCTGTAAAATTAATTTAAATCTTACATTTAAATTTGTTTGTAAAAAATGATTAATCCTCGTGACCGAAATTCTTTCTAGAGGACATAATTTATATCGTCACACCTCGTCACATTTTGCTGGCGGATTGACGATCGCTGTAACAGACGTTCCAGATATTAGATGCCGCTTTCTGTCGCCAGTCTGGGCATTTAACGAGTGGCGTAAATAGACGGTTATCGCCATATATCAGAAGCCATTAAATATCGCTGGCATTGCCTATACTCGCAGGAAGGAATGGAAGACGGATTCTCTTAAGCTGCCAACACACGGTAACTTTTTACTTTGACATGTCAAAAATAAGGACACCCCACTATGCCCAAAAAAATCACCTTCATTATCATTACACCCCATCACAAGTCCACTGCCGAACATAGGCCTCCCACATAAATTTTCACAAAGTACAGTCCTGAGTCACCTGTATCCACTTTGCGCTTGCCAGTAAGAAACTGAACTCAAGAACCTTTTTTCCCCATTGGTGGTCTGCTCTTCGGGTTATATTGCCGGACCTTTGTCACTTCTGCTTACTGGTATGTTGGGCATGTCAGTTACTCTTTTTCTTCTGCGGATATTCTCATTACAGTGTTTATCCCGCAGATAAATTTCGAGCATAGCCCATTTTCATTGCACGCTGATTGATTCGTCACGGTAACTAGGCACTAAGATAATAAATATTACTCTTATTTTAAAAAAAACCTGTAACAAAAGAGAAGCCTTATGAATGATGCAACAACACGCATACATAAATAAGAACTTCCTAGCGTTTCACCTACATATCTCTAATTGGCTCATTGGCCTGAAAACGGAACGAAAGGAACGACAGCTAATGTGCAAGTTGATGGAAGTATGGTAATAATGTAGGTACGAAAGAGAAAGATAGAATGAAATAGTTTAATATTGAGTGCAATCGAGATAGATTATTATATGATTATATGATGTAAGTAGGTTGAAAAGAGATAGAAACATATTACGAGTACGGGTAATGGCGAAAAGTGTTTTATTTCATCTCACATGGTGCTGTGGACAGGATTGTATTTCGATTGCTTTTAACCCGACTTCAAAAAAGGAAGAGCATCTCAATTGGACTCTATGTTCTTTTTTGTAGGTATATTACGCGTGAATCGATTCTTTAAAAGTTTTTTTTTTATTTAAAAAGAAAATTCCACCCCTAATGGAGTAAAAATAGAGAATGTTTTTAATGTAACTATTTTGACGATATTCGTGCTTGCGATATTCCTTGTTTCATTCCTGTAAACTCTAAAAGGTCAAAAACTAGATTTAATAAAGGGTAAAAGCAACCTTCACAGAACTAAAAAGAATAAAACAAGCCTCATAATAGTTTCTGATATCGGAACTTTAATACTTTTTTATACTATGTTTTTATAGAATAAGGGTGACAAAGGAGCACGCAGTTCACCTGATGCTAAGTGGATGCTATGACTCAAAGATTTCTATATTTATCCTCAATTAAGAATCAAAATGCTGATGCGTTATTAAGATGGTGTGCCTCATTTCCAGTAAAAAGGGTCTCCGGTTCTCTACACTCACCATACGAAACAGCGTTAAGCTGCTATTTTAAGCTGGTATTCTCTGAGAGCATGGTCCTTCCCCGGTATAGCCGAGCCATTCGTGCTACAACCATAATGTAACTGCAGCATGGTTCTACCACGTAAACATATATATACTAAAAATATAAATACTATATCTTAGCTCCGACTTCTGAATCTATTATACGGAAGTTTTTAAGTCGGCTTTTAGATTTTATTAAAAGTCTAATTTCAAAATAATTAATAAACATCTGATGGTAAGTGGTTGCTGTGACCCATAGACATCTACATCTATCCTCAATAAAGAATCAAAATGCAGATGCGTTGTCATCCGTGAGGACTAAGATGGAATGCCTCGTTTCCTGTAAAATGGATCTCCGGTTCTCTACACTCACCATACGAAACACAGCAGCGTTAAGCTGCTATTTTACGCTGGTATTCTGTGAGAACGTGGTCCTTCCCGGTCGAGCCGACCCATTCGTGCTACAACTATACTACTAATATGGCTGCAGCATGGCTCTACCACGTATAAATTATTTGGTTCATAAAGCAATGTTACTGCTGTGAGATTCCTTTCTAGTTACAGCTTTTGTACATTTTTTCATCAGCCTGCTAACAGTTTCATGCTGAGCTCCCCCACAATTGAGATGATTTGTTATTACCCACCTCACGGACTCCCCAATCACTTTTCTGTAAAGTAACAAAGAAACAACACTCCACCTAAGACAGGTGGCCCTTGCAATCCATGCATACCTGTGGTGATTTTTCAAAGATTATGCACAGATACGTTGTTATGCATGAATACTTAGAAAAAATTGTCTCACTTCCTTTAATTATACAAGGTGCACTCTCAAGTACAGGTAGTATATATACAAGGAATCGTACTTTTTCTAAAAAGCATGTTTTCATAACGGAGTGCACCTTTGCAGATAATCATAATCCGACACCAAACAGTAATTCGAACTACGCTGTCTGCCAGGAACATACAACGTCGACCCTCACAAAATCGATGGCGATTTAAGGAATGCTTAATGTTGCTCTCTCTCTTTTTACTCAATGATAACAGAAAGAGACAAGTGTAGAGAGAATTAATAGGTACTGAATTTAAGTAAGCGGTAATTAAGAATTAAAATTAAGGCCTGTATTCTTACATTAAGATGACGAATCTTAAATCTAAATGTTTGAAGAGAGTAACTTGGCGAATTAATTTTAATCTGTTGACACTTCAAAGGTAATCTCTACACACGTAGAGTCAGTATCATATTTATATATATATATATATATATATATATATATATATATATATATATATACATATATATGTATAGCATATAAGAGAAGCATATATGTAATTGGGACCTATTGGGACAACCTAAAGGGACTCCTAGGCAGAAGACTTACATGAATTGACTTTATTTTATCTTAATTTTTATACGTGGTAGAGCCATGCTGCAGCTATGTTATGGTTGTAGCACGAATGGGTTGGCTCCATCGGGGTATGACCACGCTTTCACAGAATACCAGCGTAAAATAGCAGCTTAATGCTTCTGTGTTTTGTATGGTGATGATAGAGAACCGGAGACCCTTTTTAGTGGAAACGAGGCATTCCATCTTAGTTCTCAGGGGTGAGAACGTATCTGCATTTTGATTCTTAAATCGAGGATAAATGTAGATGTCTTAGGGCTACAGCATCCACCTATCATCAGGTGGACTGTGTGCTCGTTTGTCACACTTACTCTATAAACAAGATTAAGTAAAAAAAGTTTAGACGGCACCGTGGCACATTGGCTTAGCAATTAGTTGCAGCGCTGAGGGCCGCGGTTTCGAATCTTACATACAATAAGTATTTGTATGGTTTACAAATAATTATTCCGGGTTCGGATGTTCGTCCTTGTGTGTATGTAAATTGCCCCCACAATACGGGAGAAAATCCTGGTGTAACGTTTTAAAAAAGAAAAAAAAGTAAGCAAAAAAGAAATGCTTCGATGGTTGGGACAAGGGAAAAGAATGAATGAGGAAAGAGTGACAAAGCAAATTTGTGTCGCAGAAGTGAACGGCAGAAATTCGCACAACTATCAAAGGACGCCCTCGACGAAAGTTTATTGACAAATGGCGATATATTAAAGACGGGCCAAATTAAGAGTACCCATCATCGACGAGCATGTATGTGCAGGTATATAGATGTAAAGTGGGCGAGGGAGGTGTGTCAGGATCGTGACAAACGCAAGACCGTAGTGTCTGCCTACCCCTCCATATGAAAAGCATGAGTGCTTTGTGTTACATTATATGGTATTCATTTTAGATTTATTTTTTCAAATTTTAAATAGCTTATTGAAATCCAAATGCTGTTAATTCATATTGAGATAGCGTTTTTTTGTGTAAAATAGGACACATCTTTTTTTATTATCAAAGAAGTTTTTAAGTTACGGATCACAAGCTTTGAAATGGAGCCAAGGAGGCGATAAGTCAAGGATAATAGTATCTTGCCCTTTTGTTGTGTATACCAGAGAGCTGTAGGTATATGAATGTTTGTTCTTGTTAAAACAAAGGTCAGTAAATTGGTTTTATGAACCATTATATTTGAAGTTTATTAAGGTTAGAACTTTTCCGCATTACTTTGATAACAAATAGCCTTTTCTCTATTGATCGCTAGGAAACAAATAAAAAAACATGTGTTTAAAAGTTATTTTTAGAAACCTATATAACTAAAGATGAAATACATAATTTTATGTTTTAAAATTAAATTAACATTTTTAAATTAAACCTTATGGATAGAAAATTAATATCCCTAAACCAAAACACCACTAAACTCCTATTAATTTAAAGAGATAAGTCATCTACGCAGGACAAAATTATAATACCCGAGTGTATGCTCAAGCACTGGTGCATTCTCTATTCCCTCACTCTCATAGTCTAATAGGACGGCAACCTGACACTGTCGCAGAGAGATCAGACGCAGGGTCAACATCTTTACGTGCTTTCCGAGACACGGGGGTAAAACACTGCAAGCTTTCTAACTCCGGGCTGCTACTGAGAATTTCTAGATAGAAGAACCCAGTACCTGATTTGGCTCGACCCGGGATTTGAACCCGGGATCACATGATTAGCAGTCGCGTTTACGACGACTAGATCAACGAGGCAGTCAACGTTAATTATAGTAGCTTTTAACCAATTTCTATGCTATATCTTGATACTAATACTGTTACAAATATAAATTTAGCTAAGAGATTGGTTTGTTAATTAGAAATTAAATTATTTTCTAAATGTCAAGTGAGAGTACGTAAATGTCACATACTGGGTTTGTAACATTTTCAGATTTTTTTTTTCTAGCTATGATAGTACTTTAAGGCTTTTGCTTGATTAAGCATTGATCCATTGTTTGAATTGAATGTTTTGCTAAGTACTTTTGTCCGATTTCTTTTTATTGGTTTGAAAGATTCTTTTATACGTGGTAGAGCCATGCTGCAGCTATATTAATAGTATAGTTGTAGCACGAATGGGTCGGCTCGACCGGGGAAGGACCACGCTCTCACAGAATACCAGCGTAAAATAGTAGCTTAATGCTGCTGTGTTTCGTATGGTGAGTGTAGAGAACCGGAGACCCTTTTTACAGGAAAAGAGGCATTCTATCTTAGTCCTCACGGCTGACAACGCATCTGCATTTAAATTCGCAAACGAAGATAGATGTAGATGTCTATGGGCCACAGCAACCACTTACCATCAGGTGGACTGTGTGCTCGTTTGTCACCCTTATTCTATAAAAAAAAAAGTTTTTCGAAACCTATTTAGAGATAATGTTTTGTAATGAATTGTACGATAATCTCCACATAGTATAAAACAAAGTCGCTTCCCGCCGTCTGTACGCTTAGATCTATTAAATTACGCAACGGATTTTAATACGGTTTTCATGAATAGACAGAATGGTTTAAAATAAAGGTTTATATGTATAATACACGCGTATTGTAAATTATATATTTCTTCGTATGTGGCTGAACTCCTCCTAAACGGCTGGACCGATTTTGATGAAATTTTGTGTGTGTGTGATTTAGTTGATTAGATAATAGTTTAGATTCACAATTGGACCAGGTAGGTGGCGTTATTGTCGAGTTCCAGAAATCAACCGTGCGAATCCGGATCTCATCGCAAGTCATTAATAAATCTTTAGTAAAATTATATAACTGGTTTAAAAGTTATAAATTAACATAAATATGTAAAAAATTACCTCAAAGAAAGAATTGCACACAATGTATTGTTTGTGGGCGAGCTCTACTCGTACTATCCCTGAGTCACTAAATCATTTCTGTACTATTACATGCTAACCTGGTTTTGAAATTGATTCACGGAAAATGTAATTACAAATAAATATAGTTCCATTTGCCGTCAATTTAGAGGTAGTAACGCGCAATGGATTAACTTAAATCTTCTCGAATTAATTTTTATTTATACTTTAGATGAAACTAATTGTAACTTAGTAGATAATTTATTTATAATTCAAAAGATAATAGAGTCAGTGAATTTTTTAAGTTTTTTTTTCGTGGAATGCGCTCCATAATATGTTTCTGTTTGACATAATATATTATTCTTGCCTACATAATTTGTGTTACGTATATTTATTTTCTTAGCTGCTGTCTTTATGTAGAAAGAATTATTGCCAAACCAAAATGAATGACTGGAGAATTACATTATTAAAATTTGGTGCAATTTGGCACAAAGATAATAAATAGTGTATTTTAGGTTATTATAAACATTATGCAAAAAAATACTGAAACTACTTACAATTAACCATTTTTATCTAATGAATTGTATTAATCTGAAATTATTGAGATTAAGCCAAAATTAAATAATCAATAAAAATACATCAATACTGGATTTTTTTAAGTAATGTCCTTGTAGCACGAGCATTAAGCTTTTACATCTTATTTTATATAAATGTCAACTTAACTTATTAAAAAATTGTTAATTTGTATTAATTAAAATTTATTAAGCTGTGGCAGCGTAAGGGAATTCCCATTTCGTTACGTGGGTGTGGTAAGGAAGGACAACGGAAAATGTCACATTAATCGTATTCATTCATTCATTCATTCATAACAGCCCTTCTCAAGTCCACTGGTGAACATAGGCCTCCCCCAAGGAATGCCACAAAGCACGCTCCTGAGCTACCTGCATCCATCGACTTCCTGCGTGTCTTACCAGGTCGTCATTCCATCTAGTGGTGGGCCGCCCCACACTTCGCCTACCGGTACGAGGCTGCCACTCGAGAACCTTTCTTCCTCATCGGTGGTTGGTTCTTCGAGCTACATAGCCGGCCCATTGCCACTTCAGCTTACTAATCGCATGGCTTCCGATAAATGGCAGTATAAATACCACGTTTAAGCCAGGCCTAAGATACCTAGGCTGGCGACGGGCAACACTGCAGCGACGGAGGCTCATATCTAGCAGTGTGCTTAGCAACCGCAGTTTTTATTTTCTAGATGTTATTGGGAAGATGCTGCTGCCCATCCCCGGTTAGTTTCCTTCTGTCGCCTCTTACGACACTTACAGAATGATATAGGGATAGTGGATATTCTTACACTGCCACAAAATCGTTACAAATGGCATTATATCCCTAAGAAAACACCAAAAGCAAATCCCACAGACAGTTGATGGGGCACTATCACCTGAAGATTGTAGTGGTGATACAACAGCTTAACATTGCTAGCTATTATAGAAATATTATATTCTTAAAAGTAGTTAATATTGCAGTCATTACCGCCATACCGCTCCGTCCTACCGCCTGAGTATTTAGCCAACGTCAGTACTTGATTCTGATTCCAAATATAAAAAAAAACATAACTTTGGAACTTGACCTATTTCAACACGCCTTTATATCAGTTTGACTTATATGTATGTATAAATGCAATAGAATTATATAATTCAGTTTCAACCTACTTCCGGACGAAATCCTGAAATTTTGCAGCGGTGTAAAGAACGGACGTCAATAATAATGACTCTGACAATAATAATTAACTCTAATAGTTTTATGACTCTGAAATTTTATTCCCACTAGAATTATCGCAGGCCATGACAAATAGGCTTTGTTTAAGGTATCTTAAACTATAAGTATTGATATAAATTAAATTCTAATATAATTAAAATAATAAATATTTTTTAAAGTTTAATTACATAACATTGAAAAATATACTATACTAGCTGGTACCCGGCGCGTTGTTGCCGCAGAGGAAACAATATATCAATATATACATTTCGAAGAGTTATATTGTTTAATTAGAAATGATAATACATTCATTAAAATTGAATGTTAAATAACTTTCAAATAAGTCAGTACGATACGCGCGCCGCCTACTCTAAGTTAATTGTACTATGTCTATAACCTTCGCGCAAGTGCAAGCAAAAAGTTGACAAAATTTTACCGTAATCCAATGAACGGTATGGTAGCGCATAAAATACGAACAAACAAATATTAATTTTATATATTAAGGTAAAAAACTATAATTAAAAAAAAACTAATAACTTAAATTATCATACAGTCCTATTCCCCGTGGTATCGTGCCAAGAATGCTGGCTGCGTTTCCTCGCTGAATGGCTATACTTAGCCTTTGAGCGAGAAAACAACCAGCCCTCTTATCACCAGCAGCAACGACCAGTCGCGGATACAGTTCTTTTAGGGAATCTCACCGCACGTCAGTAATTAAAAAATAAAAACATAGATAAAAATAAATAAACGAACACAGACATAAAATAATCTGATTGCATGAATGACGTGATGCTAAAATGGGCACTGACACAATTTATTGCAGCCGCACAATTGCGGTAGCGTTGGTTTTCAGCAATGCCCATTGTGGTTGGACTCAGAGTGTGCAACTGTGCACGCTGTATTTCTTAGTTCGAAAAAGATGTTAACAAAATAAATAACGGGATGTAAAAGGATCGGATCTTTTGGTATATAGTAGATATAAGTGTTATATTATATAATAAAGAGAGTATATAATAAAGATATAATTATATTATGCAATGAATATTTATGTATTTATTCAATCTTTATTGTTATCACTTCTATAACCAGGGTAATAAAGGGCGGACTTAATTTAATGAATATGTAATACAGCTAATTTATCCTCCCTAAAACAAATCGAAAAAAATCGTAAAATTATAAACAAGGTTCTAATGAAGTGCTCTGTAACCTAAATAAAATAAAATAAAATCTTCTTCTTCTTCTTTTAAATTATGGATTCTCTTGATTGAATTCTGCCAGTGTCAAGTCGCATGTCATGTCAAATTGCAGACCCAACTGTAAAAGTTGCTTGTGTTTTGTGGGTATTGGGTAGGATCTTCAAAATTTTTACAGTAACTACTCTGTTGCTGTATAAGACAACTGAGTTGGTAATTGAAGCGGTAAATTGAGAGATAAGAAGGAGGATTGTACACGTGGCAAAGCCACGCAGCAGCTATGTCATGGTTGTAGCACAAATAGTTCGACTCGACGAGGGGAGGCTCACGCTCTCACAGAATACCAGTGTGAAATGACAGCTTAATGCCACGTGAAATAACAGCTTAATGCCACTGTATTTCGTGTAATGAGTGTAGAAAACCGAGGATCCTTTTCACTAGGGCTTCTGTATTTTGAATCTTAATTGAGAACAGATATAGATATGTCTATGGACCACAGTATCCACTTACTATTAAGCGGAATGTAAGCTCTGTAAAAGAAATCCTACGCAGTATATTTTATCTATTGGTCACTCCAATTTATTGGTCACAAAAGGTTCGATTTGAAATCGAATAAGTCCGACCTTAGAATACATAAGCAAACTATATTTATACTCTAAGAGTCCGACGTAACAAATAACATTTGAAATTTGAAAATTTGAAATTTATTTAACCTCTCAGCCTTGACATTTTATTGGGCCAACTTAGTCAGACCTATGGTCAAGTCAAAAGTATAGTAGGTCAGGCCAAAGACAATATTTTGTAAATGATGGTAAATATAACTTAGAGTCATTACTATGTCCTTATCCAAAAATAAAAAATTATCAACAATTAAAATATCGCATTACTTGTATGAAGGTCAAGTGAACGCTAGAGAAACGACGATTCCAAGACGTTGTCGATAAATAAAATGTTTTGAGAAATTATCAATTACCGTGTAGTGTGTGTATAAATATTCATATCATACTGTGGGTGTCGTAAGAGGCGACTAGACTGAGGTGTTATTTTTAATAACCGTGACGGATGCTCTAGTTCCATATTTTCCGAACCCGTGGTAAATAAAAAATGACTTTCAAAAAATTGGTTGCCTGTAAAGTCGGTATACGGGCGAAAGTTTTACGTGACAACGACTTTGAGTGGTAAAATAATTTTATTATGTCTGTCTCTCTCGCTCTTAGGCGGGCTAACCATGCCAGTGGAAGGACGCGTGCCTCTCACTCGCTCTCATTGTGAGCGCATAACGTGAGCGGAGCGTAACGCAGTTTCTTGAAGTGTCACCCGGCAAACCAATTTATAAGACGTTGTCACGTCAATAAGTATTATGTAATAATCAATATTGAATAAAATACCATTCTATTCTATTCATAAAAATAACAGTAAAATATCACTTTGTCACGTCCATTACTCATTAGACATGATTAATAAAATCGACATTAGACATGGACCAAAACGTTATTTTTCACCGTGACGTTATTAACCCATTCATTGCGGTGCACGCACAACGGCGTTATTTAAATTGCCATTCTTAGGCGCATGACGCCGATCGGCCTAAATTATATTTTAGCCATAACTTGGCCAATTTCTATTCTAAAGGGATATACTTTTTATATGTGCATGTTTTACATACATACACCATTATAGTCGCAGTTTCTGTAAATAATGATTTTAGAAAAATAACAAAACTATCCTTAGGCGCGGAAAACGCCGAACGGCGTCTTCCAAAGGTTATCAACATTAAAAACATTTTGATTAAATATTTATTTTGCTATTTTATTTTATGGAATTAAAAAAACAGTTATATAGGCTTTCTTTTTCGCGAACCAAATGGTCTCACACCGTCACTCAATAAACTCTGTGACGATGGTCGAGCCTCACCTTCAAGTCATTATTAATTATTAAGTGAAACAAATTACGCTGCACTAGAAATAGTATGTAACTGAATACCCTTCTTGATGTTTTCTCTTCCCTTCAACTACTAATTCAAAACTCTACTTATTATACTTAGTACATTTAAAATAGTAGACTAAATACTATTATTAAAAGTATTTTAACTTAAAAAATCAGAGAAAAGGTTCAATCCCTGGTCATATTTCAATAATTCCGAAAATATTAATATAAAAACCAATTTCTTTATTCAGTGTAATAATAAATCTTTCTATAATGTGGAAAATATCCCTTACTTTATACTGAATAGAAAAGAAACAAATTCACTTACTATTTCCAGCCATATTTATGGTAAATAGGAAATTGCCAGTATTTTTAATAAAACTGCACTGTTAATCACAAAATAACTTATTATATACAAATGAAATTTCGCCACTGAGTACGCAGTCACTTGCACATGGCGTAATCTGATGAGCGTCAGTAAAATTCTGCCTAAATAAGCAAGAAATAATTTTCATGTGCGGGAAACGCCGATCGGCGTCAAAGTGTTTAAATATGAGATGCGTTAAACGCCTACCGGCGTTAGTTCTTTGAACCGCCCGCACCTACGTAAAAGTGCGATTTTTTGAGCCGCCTTGAATAGGTTAATCACTCATGATTAGAGGCGACAGAGTGAAACAAATCAGAAGATGGGCAGCAGCGTCTTCCTAATAAAGACTAAAAATAAAAAACTGCGGTTGCCAACCCGCTTACCAAACGTGGCAACTATGGCAAATATCCCGGCAATATATGGGGGACGCTTATGATCTGTAGTGGACTTTAATAGACTAAAAAGGACGAACATTTTTTTTAATTTAGTCTCGGCGGAACGCGGGTGTTTCGTGCTATATTTAGAACAGCGTTGTCGTGCTGGGCGACATTTGCGGCAGTAAAATCTTGAGCTCCTCTTTATTTCTATGACCCATGGCAGTAGTGGATTGTTACGACCTTATGATAAAGAAAGAATTGTAAGGAAACCAAAAGGAGAGGAAGGGGGGAGGTTAATTTTATTATTTGAAAAAATATTTGTGTGTAAAAAAGTCATCAAACATCAACATCAAACAATTTATTAAACAAGTCCAATGGTTAAAACAGTAATAAATAACAAAACCAAAAGTTTCCTGAAAAGAAAAAAATTCAAATATTATATGTCACTTTCACAACTAAAGCAAGTCGAACAACACCCCATATGTTAAAATCCATCAAGCAGTTTAGGCTACAGAGCGTGTAAAAGAAAAATACATCCATACATGCGTACTCGAAAAACATTACCCGTCTTCTGAAGTAAAACATCACTGATGACTGACTGACATTTCTACAGCGTACCGGTTCGTTTCTGTCGCTATATGAGACATGATGCTATCGTCCCAATATTGGCGGAATGCCTCATAAGCACTTCCGGACGGCGTGGTTGGCCCAGTTGTTTCCGCAAGAAACGTTTCTCTTTCACCTTTAAAGGAGTCCATGGGCGCCAATCAAAGTTAAGAGAAGTCGCATCTTCGAATAGGGCCGCACGTCCAATGCCATCTGCCTCATCATCATTATCATTATCTACTTCCATCCTTCTCCTTTCGGCCCTCCTCTCCCTAGCTTCCCTATTAGCCACCAGTCTCAAAATCCTATCTCGCAAATCCTCAGGCACATCATCATCTGTCACACATACTTGTATAAGTTGGTCGCCGCGCCGCCACGATGAGGAGACGGAGGCGCGAGCACCACGGGCGCGTCGACCGCCTCGTGCCTGTCGCCGGCCTGCTGTTACCCGCACGCCCCGCTCAGCACCACCACTCGAACTCGCCAACACCTCCTCGTGAAAAAGTTCGTGTTCGTCCGCGAACAAGTACTTGTCGCCGTCCAACCGCTCAACGACAACGACCACTTCTGGACTAACATTTCGCCTACAAGACATATATAAAAACAATATAATATAATTGAGTGCATATATATTTTATAAAATACTATATACAAACACAAAACAAAAATAGTTTTATTAAAAATAGCGATTTACATTCTGTAAATACAAGGAACAAGCATAAATAGATAGATTTTTTTAGCGCACAATGAAGTGTTATCAGATAGATACAAAAATTGCATTTTTTTTATTATAAACCATAAAATAGTAATAAAGATGCATAAAATAAAATGGTATATAAGTACATAGATAGGATGAATACATACTTATTAATATCTTTATATATAAAAATTACGTGTCACATTGTTTGTTTGCGATGAACTCAAAACAAACAAAATTGTTCTGCCCTTTCCGAAGACGAAGGGCTTCGGAAAGGGCAGAACAAAGTCTGCCTGGTCAGCTAGTATGTTTATATATATATATATATATATATATATAAAAGTACAAATATATGTTTTAAAACTATTGCATATAACATAAATGTGCAATAAGTATAAACAAATACTGTAACTAGACAATAGAAGAATAATTATATACAAATGAATTAGATTGAATCAAAGATGAAAGTAGTAACAAGTTAGTTATACCAGTTACTAGACTCCAGAGTCAGTATAATTCCTTCATGGGGCAACATAGGTATATGTATTTATAAGAAAGTCCCAGAAAATATACAGACCTTATCAATGAGTTATAAATTTTTAGTAAGCAAAAATTGTTTAGTAAAGGTTTATTATACTACCAAAGAGTACATGGTTGATGTTATTATCAACCATGTAAACCCTGGAACCCTGGGAATGAGGAGATTGCTACCATGCTGTTTCTAAATGTTTTCATACTAATTTTATTCTATAAAAGTTATTATTGTGTGAATTAATTATATTTAATAAAAGTCCTGCTGGGTTTTTTGCTGGTCACTCCCAGGACAGAGACTTTTTCATATCTCTAATTTATGAGAGTGAAGAATTTCAATTGTATATAGACAGAATTTTAAAAACTGTGGTAGCTTCTACTTGCATACATTTTTGAAAAAGCTTTAATACAAACATAATAACAAAATTTACTTACGGAAAAGGTGGTGACGATGCCAACGGCGGATTTTCTTGTGCTGGCTCGGTGGAAGATGCGGGTCCTAAAGGGAGATTTGGACACTCCAACTGCTGGCCATGTTCATCAAACATGGCCAGTAGGATAACCTCATTGGAGTTACCTAAGTCCCCCTGATGCATATCCGTCTCCTGAAAAACATGTATGATAATAAGACATTTTAGATATGCATATGACATATTTTTATGGTTATGAATTAAATTGACCAGGATGGTGCTGCTGCCTTTTATTTAGTAAGTGAGAAAATCTGGAGACCCTTTTCATAGACGCATGTTTGCGTTATATGATAGGTGTAGATAATTTATCATTTATCACCGCCAACTTCTTGACTCAGGGGTGCTACTGAATTTCTTGACGGAAAATCTTAATAAATGATTTTTGACCCGACCAGGATTCGAACCGGGACCTCATGATCAGCAGTCACTTTATACATCCAGTATATGCACTCATATTTATAATTATAATATAGAAAAGAGTATAATAAATTACTTACAACAGAATATGAAAACATTTCTTCCTCTCTGTCACTGAGATATTCGTCGTCCGAGTCGCGAAATAGTTCGTCAAATTCCGGCATTTTTCTGAAAATGGATGTAGTACAGTACACACACATTTGAACATTTTGTGTCTTCATGAGGCTCAAAAAGAGTTAATAGAAAGTTTATAAATTTACATATAACATATAAGAATAAATAATAAGAATAATAATAAGAATTATGAAATACCAAATTACTACACTCAAATAACTATTATGTAGAAAAAAAACACTCGAAATTTCATAAAGAAAAGAAATATATAACATTATTATATCGATATCGTAATAATATACACTCATTAGGAGCCTCTAATAAACAAAAATCAATCATAGGTATATATTATATAGTTTATTACGCTATCTTTGACCAACGCCATTTTTGTTGATAACAATTTCGCCATAATATTCACGATATATCGAAATTATAACATAAAACGTAATTTTCGCACATTGGATTTTGTAAAATATGAAAATTTGTGTTTTTTACATGATTTATGGTGATAATTTATACCTTATATTTCATTTTCAGTTACTTTTATTGACTATTTTATTTCATATGTGAACGACAGTATTTGAAGTACCAATTTTATAAATTTAGTAAAAATTGTTACGAGACGAAATATATGCAAATAACTTTTTTTTAAACTGTGTAATTACTTACCTTTTGTATAAAAACTCACAACAAACTTTCCTTTAAAGGGTACACTTATAACTTATAATACAGTGGCTTCTTGCACTCGCGCGGCGAAGTAGACGTACTGTAGTAAACGCGACGCATCATGGCGGAAACTATTAATTTGACGTAAATTCTCTTAATTTATAAAAGCGTAATTTAGTAACGAGACTAATTCTAATAAAAAATTTAGAATTTGAGTTGTATAATTCTTATAAATATCATTTAAAAAAGAATTGTTTTGAGGGGTCTACAAAGGTGACATTTGACTATCTCTTGTGTACTCTAAAGACTTCAAAGATTAACATACATTACATCATTATAGTTACAGTTATTTTTGAGCTCTGAAGCTTGCGTTAGTTAAAACTGTGCTACAGGCCTCAGACTTCCCCATCTATTATCTAAGTATTATAATGTATATTAGTATTGTAAAGAAATATGTTGGTTACAAAATAATATAAAAAGTAATAATATGGTACTAATTCTATTGTAAGGCCAAGTTGCGTGTGTGTGTGTATGTGTGTTCGTAAGCAGGTGCATTTATTTACTATGGCGTTAGTCAATTTAAGCAACTAATTTTCTGTTCATATGTGAATTTATGAAACTAATATGACATATAAAACATTTAATCCTTTGCTTAATTTATAAAACGTCTTCTTTTAATAACACTTAAGCGTAAGGTGTTTTACTAGACTTTTTAGGGGACACGCCTCAGCATGCCCTCATCGTGGGGGCAAGGGTGGATTATGTTGGCTTCGCACCGATTAAAACCCCATGGTGATACACCTTCGTCGCATTTAAGTAGAGCCACAGTAACGCTAACGCATATATTATAACGGCTTTCACACCAGCGCCAGCCACCCTTTGGCGTCCTCTCCCCAAGGACTGACAAGTTGTCCAAACAACTCCTACTTCTCCTCCTCAGGTAAAACGCGCCACACAGCCCCTTAGCAATAATTTTAATTCCCTATTTTAGTAATTAAAAAACTTACTATATAATTATAAACAAGTGACATGTTGGGCGCAAACAATTATATTGCCTTCCGCGTTTCTCGCATTCCTTACAAAATCCTCTTGTGTACGCTCCTATTTTGTTATGTTGATAAATACCATGCAGACAACGGTAAAATTATCTCTGAAAGTTGAAAAGTTATTCGCACGGCATATTTTTAATAATTAAATAGGTAGTATCGAACCTAATTTACTCATATACTGGGTAATATGATATTTTTAAGAAAAAAGAACATGCGCATTTATATATAATTTTCATAATTATCATCATCGTTATTATTACAGCCCTACACAAGTCTACAGGGCATTGTCACCATTGCGACTAAGATGGGATGCTTCCATTTTGTAATTATACTGGCTTTCCATAATCTTGAATCAGAACACAACAGTAGATGCCATGCTGTTTGGTAGCAAAATAAATAAGAGGGGTTACAATGTTTGGCAAACATGTACAAATTTGTTGCTTTTAGTCTCATCAAAGATAGATACAGAATTCTATAAGCTAGATGTGAGTCGTTACGTCATCTTCGCGAAACACAACACAACTAGTGACGACGAAGTGGTCACTTGTTTTAAAAACACGTGAATGAATGAATGAAATATACTTTATTGTACAAGAAAATAAGAGAAAAATAAAACAAATTTTTTAAAGGTACAATTGGCGGCTTATCGATTAGAAGCGATGTCTACCAGGCAACCACATTGCAGAGGATATAATGAATACGTAGTAATTGTAACCACTTTTTTTTTTTAATTCCGTTACAGATCACTGTTGTGTGTCAGGTGTAACACACCGTGCCTAGACAACTAAGAGTGTGCGTAAAACCCCTGAAGAAATTATATTTTTTTATATAACTTCGAACAATGCTAGAGAGATATACTAGGTATTAAACATTATCTTTCTATTGAGCTTAGAAATAAGATGAATAAGCTATTCTCAGACAAACAAAGTTACAATATAAGCTTTAAGCGCATTATCAGTCTTCGTTTATCTCCTTAAATAGACTGTCTGAATGAACCGTATTATACTCAACGTCTAGACTTTATTTACAATGAATGCTTTGTTTACGTGCGCGTCTAAATTCTAAGTGACACTAAAATATATTGCTATTCATTGAAATAAACTCTTTTAGATTTATTCTTTTACATTTAATAAAATAAATAAAAATAAAATAAAATAAATACATTTTTGACTGTGTAGTGGCGGTGTAAGAATATACATTATCCCATATCATCCCGTGGGTGTCGTAAGAGGCGACAGAGGAAACAAATCAGGAGATGAGCAGCAGCGTCTTACTAATAACGACTAAAAATAAAAATAAAAAACTACGGCTGCCAACCCGTTTACCAAGCATGGTAACGGTAACATTTAAAAAAATTATATTTTTTACCTAGCAGCTTCTAAACTCGAAGCTAATATATAGTGTATCGAAGAAAGTAAAACCCCAATTTTAGATGCTATATGTGAATTTTTTTTAGTTTTCGAAGTGTCATCATTACAGCCCTTCACAAGTCCACTGCTGAACATAGGCGTCCCCAAAAATGCCACAAAGCACGGTCCTGAGCCACCTGCATCCATCGACTTCCTGCATGTCTTACCAGGTCGTCACTCCATCTAGTGGGGACGCCCCACACTTCGTCCGCCGGTACGAGGCCGCCACTGAGAACCTTTTTCCCCATCGGTTGTCGGTTCTTCGAGCTATATGGCCGGCCCATTGCCACTTCAGCTTACTAATCCGTTGGGCTATGTCGCTCACGTTGGTTCTACTGCGGATAACCTCATTTCTAAGTTTATCACGCAGTGAGACTCCGAGCATAGCCTCTCCATAGCTCGCTGAGCGACCTTGAGCTTCCTCATCCGGCCAGCAGTGAAAGACCACGTCTCAGTTCCGTATGTCATCACTGGCAACACGCACTGGTTGTTGTTTCGAAATCTATGAATTTTTAATTGTTTAAGAAATGAAAAATATAAAAACGGTGAAAGTACATTAAAAAAACATACGCGTCAAATAAAGAACCCACTCGTTGTTTGAACTCGGTTAAGCATAAAAAATTGCGACGAGCGGCGAGTACAAAGAGCAGGGACGTGACATAATAATCCTTTGTCGGTCGAAAGCCCAAAATGATTGTTCCGTGTTTGTGCATCCGTCTATTAATTCACTAATTGTAATACAATTCATGAAAGAAAATCGTTACTTTTATAGGCTATGCTGTGTTACAATTCGTCAGATTTTTTTTCAAAAATGATTATTAGTGAATGCCTAAATTATTGTATTGGCTCTAAAACTGTTGTTGTTTCCAGTAATTATTTTATAATACCGATTCGTGCTCCAGTCTTAATACAACTGCAGCATGGCTCTTCCTTACCGTCTCAATTTTCGAAAGGGTTGTAGATTTGACGTTTTTGAGAGCGTTTTAAAAGTCTAAATTTCATCTCTAAATTTCATTACAATAGAAGTTTAAATTTCATTACAATAGAAGTTTAAATTTCGGTTTTTAAACTATAAATGCTTTAGAAAATGGTCATCATATCTCACTCTATTAGATAAATTCTCGATATCCACTCTAAAAATGAGAAGATTATATTTTGACCAATTATTCTTATACAAAATCTGATCCTAATAAATTACATTGTAATCAACTTATAAATCAAATATATCTACGCATACCTAGTCGGTCCCAACGCATTGGTAATACGTATAGTCATCGTTCATTTGCTCCTAAGATGCGCCGAACGATCGCGGGAGAGCGAGCTCCACTACGGCGTATCATGAAATCATATAATGATAACTTCACTGACATATTTGCTTTATCATTTGTAATGTTCAAAAGTGTATTTAAAAAAATGTACTGTTAAGTAAAGTATTGCCTTATGGTTGAAACAGATTATTATAGGTGTAACTGTTGTTTCTCGAGGCAAGTTTTGGCTAGCATAGCCACTATAGTGGTTGTGTTGGCTGGGATTTGCTCAGGGAAATCTCGAATTATTCATCTACTTGTGGTATCATACAACATGTTTGCTGTGCAACCATTGATATATATGTACTACGCACTAGATTTCGCATTCCGAACATTCACTATGTTCAACTGAACTGTACTGCAATCCGTACACCTTACTTTAGTGTCATTTACTGTGGCTTCAATATTCATGCAGTGTGGAGCGGCGATAATAGTACGAGATTTCAAATTAAAGTTTAAACCTTACGTAAATAACAATTCAGTAGTCAAGTAAGTAAAATTTTTTGTTGTTCAAATGAATAAATAGGTAATAATATCGTAATATTTTACTATCTACCGCGCATGCGCGAAGACATAGAGTAGCGCACATTTTTTGTTTGGAATAGCTTCTCTAATACGTAGTACATATAACTCAATATGTGCAACATAATATTACTCTTATTGTGATATTACTTTTTTTGAACTCCCGATACCATCCACACCATCTGGATGATTGGCGGTCCACCACTGTGCGATTTAGAAGATGTTTTCTTCCTCGCACAACTTCCTTGTGGAATAGTTTACCACCAGCGATTTTTCCGGACCGATACGACTTAGGGACCTTCAAGAAAAGAGCCTACTCCTTTTTAAAAGGCCGGCAACGCATCTGCAATTCCTCTAGTACCCCTGGTGTTGCAGTTGTTCATGGGCGGCGGTAGTCACTTAACATCAGGTGAGCCGCATGCTCGTTTGCCACCTCTCTTATTAAAAAAAATACTTTGTGGATAACGGTGCTGGTTGTGTAATTACTTGGTTTCCCTTTTTATAAGACCTGTATTTGTATTATGTTTTATTACACAATTGTTTGTTGTCCTGAAAAAAATACAGGGTATTTTTGAAACGCTCCCGAAAACGAAGACAGACGACAGTACTAACTATATCTTAGATGATGGGTGAAATATAAAATCGATCCTGATGAAAAAAAAATCATCTTTTCACGCTCCATCGTGTTAGTATAAATCATCGTGTTAAATAAAACGTTAATTTCATTAAAATAAAACATGAAAATACTTAAAAATAAAACCAGCAGTGGAATTACTGAATTACAATCAGCTGACTAGTGGTCAATGTACGCACGAACGCCGAATTCGCGCGGCCCATAACTAGCGATGGTACCACAATACCAAATAATTTACAACACTTGTCTAAATACCTAACTTATCTACTTAACCTACTATTTTGCCACTGTGCTTGTCTCCACGTAGCCACTTTAATTCAAATTCACAGGTTAAATAAACCAAATAACTGGTTCGATTCCCCGCTAATGAAAAAAATACTTAAATGAAAAGTTAACAAGGTTAGAGTAATGCGTTTTTATTCATCGTGTAGGTATGTTTATTATTCTGATGTATTCAGTTATGTACCTATTCAGATCAGTTCAGTACCAAGTTATTTAAAAAAAATAGGTATGAAACAGCTTACCGCTCTAAATCCTCCGTGGTCTTATGAGATGCGGCTCAAATTGTGCTCCATTCATTTCGAGGCAGATGTGGGCTCGGTGTTGCGTCTCCTCATGCAGGCGGGCATCATCGTGTGGTCTTCGACACAGTCCGCACGTAGTTTGTCGAAAACATCCACGATCCTTTGGCGCATTTCGTCAGCACTATCACACTCACGATTAAAAACCCTTTCTTTCACATACCCCCACAGAAAGAAGTCTAACGGGGTCAGATCTGGTGAGCGAGGTGGCCAAGCGTGTGGTCCTAGTCTGCCAATCCAGCGATCATCAAATAATTCGGTAAGGCGCTCACGGACGAACCTCACGACATGTGGAGGTGCACCATCATGCTGGAACCATGTGCGGCGATATTCATCCAACGATAGGTCGTCTAAAATGTCAACCAACTGTTCATTTATAAAGTTTAGGTATCCCTGTCCGTTAAGTCGCTGTGGCAGTAACACTGGTCCCAGTATGCGATCCTTAAATAAACCTGCCCATACGTTAACCGACCATCGGGTTTGGTGCCCGGTTTGTCGAACAGCGTACGGGTTAACCTCTGAATACACGTGTGTATTTCTTCGGTTCCACAGGCCGTTTCTGGTAAATGTCGACTCGTCCGTCCAGATAACGTGCTCAATGGAACCAGGTACACGTTGTTGTTGGTCTAATAACCAACGGCAGAAAACTCGTCGGCGGTCGTGATCGCCGGGAACTAAAGCTTGCACTTTGTGCACTTTGCATGGCCGCATTCGGTTACGCTTTAACACTTTGTGAACTGAACAGTATGACACACTTGTTCCATCCCGACGTCTTAACAATTTAGCGATACTTCGTGTACCTAGGTTCGGATACCGGCGAACGACATCTAAAATGCGCTCCTCGGAGTGAACAGTCATTTGACTTCCTCCTCCTGCCGCTACTGGAGCAATGGGCCAATTTTCCAACACTCGCTGAAAAGCTGCTGTTATCAGACGAGAGTCAGCTGGGTGTCGAGCCGTCGGGAATTTCTCTCAGTAAATTCGTAATGCACGTGAAGCATTCCCGCAAGCTCCTCCAAGGCACATTAACATGTTGCCGTATTCACGAGCACTATAAACGTACGCGTTAGGCATTATTAAAACAAAAAAGAAACACAAAACGTAACAACAAGAATAACACGTAATAAGAAGTAGGTAATACCAAGTAATAACAATAAGAATTTAATAAAAAAAAAACAATTGAACTGTCGCTCGCGCATGCGTGTCCAAAGTCAACACGGAACTGTCTCAAAAACTAAAATCAATAATTAATCCCGCCAAAACTGAAGCCTACACTTTGAACATTCCCACAGACCGTCAAATGTTATGACATTGCCAACTTTTATTTTATAAGTTTAGTTTCTGTATGATCCCTACGACTAGTCTTTCATATGGAATTTAGAAGTTATAGTTGTAATTTTTAATACAATTAGACAATCAATTGTACCCTGACGAAACAAGCAGTTCGTTACTACAAAAATGATATTGAAATTAATAAACGTACTTACTTGGGTTTGGTTATCTTTGATTTTGTACAAGAAAATAGAAATAAAATGGTATTGAATAATTTAATAGTTAAAATCAATTGTAATTATGATCGACAGGTAATTAATCTAAAAATAATTATTTTACTTTACTTTTATTGACTTTCCGTTTTAATCCATCCAATACTTTGATTTGAAAAGAGGTACGTCAAAACTATTAAAATTACTTGCAAGTTTTATTGTAATTGCCGCCTCTAATTCTTATGTCGCTTGCAAACAAATCTTAGTAGGTAAATTTGGGGAATTTATATGTTGGCGCTGACGCGAGGTGACACACAGTCGGCCGGGCGGCGGCAGCGCGTGGTACGAAGGGGGCGCGACGGGGGAATGCTCGCCAGTATTACTGTGCGCGCACGCTATTGGTTCCTCATTCTTCCCGCGCTTTGAAAAAGCGATGTTTCCCAATGTACAGTCGCACACACAGCTTTTGCACGACGCGCGACAATGGTTTTAAAAGGAAGGAAAGAAAAATTATTTATATCTATTGTTTTATGACTGAACTAGTGAACGAAAAGGTAAATAGAAGGTGAATGGGGAAAATTGTGCAGTAAAGTTAAATGTATTGAGGAAGAATACCGAAAAAATTACCATGTGGTCAACTTGATGACGGAAAGATTTATCATTCGCATTGATGATGATGATTCTGATGAGTGATGATGAAGTAGCATCCAGTAACACCAATACACCATCGACATTTGGCTTCCATGTTCCATGTTCCAACGGTATAATGGACAGCGTGTCACCCTTAGCTTAAGTTTTCTTGTTACAAACTACTTTATTTTACGATAGAAATAAAAAATAATGCTCAAGCAAACATTATCCATTTTGAATTTCAACCTCTTCCAAAGTTCTAAGTAGCTAGTAAAGTACCTATTATGATTCTACAATAAAACCATTAATTACTATTATAATATTATAAAACAACAGCCTAGTACCATGTAGTACTTTAGAACGCGACTGTACCCATGCGCAGACACACCTCCACTATCGCTCAACGTTCTTTTACGTGACGGGACCTGTACCGAGCTAGATAAAGAGTTTGGCTTCGACGCGGATATTGACCCTAGTCAGCTGATTTTATGGTTTATTTATTTTAAATTCCATTGCTGGTTTAATGTTTAAGTATTTTCATGTTTTATTTTAATGAAGTTAACGTTTTATTTAACACGATGATTTATACTAACACGATGGAGCGTGAATAAAGCTAATAAAACGTTGTGAAAAGATGAATTTTTTTTTCATCAGGATCGATTTTATATTTCACCCATCATCATCTAAGATATAGTTAGTACTGTCGTCTGTTTTCGATTTCGGGAGCGTTTCAAAAATACCCTGTATAATTAAAATAAAATAAAATAAAACCGTCGACCGTGTAGCGGTGTAAGAATATCCACTACCTCATATTGTATTGATTGTTGGTGTAAGAGGCAACACAGGGTAACAAGCCAGGAGATGGGCAGCACCGTCTTCTTAACAGGTTGATTGCCGGAATTTAGCTTCATACAAAAAAAAAATTATCCGCGATGCCAGTTACTGTTTTTTATGTAAATATGTGCCTATACATATAAGAACAGTAATTACATTGGTACTTAGCATATAGTATATATATATATATAAGCTATATATTTATATAAGTACCCACGCGGAGTCGTCGGCAGAGCGCAACGGTTTTTCCAGAGCATGACGCCATGAAACTCCGCGCGGAGTCGACTCCACGCGGAGTCGTCAGCAGAGCGTAATGACTTTTCCAGTGCATGATGCCATACAACTCCGCGCGCAGGCGACTCCCCGCGGAGTCGCTTGGCACTAAACAATACATTTTAAATTCAGTTTTGAAAGAAAACACAAATGTTAGATTCTTACAGAATGCTTTTATTGTAAAAAAAGTTTTGCATGAACATTGATATTCTTAGCAATTATAATAAAATTGAGAAAATCAACAATTACTAGAAAAACGACAATTTTAGTTTCCATTAGTAACACTTTAGAAAAAAAACAGAAAATTGAAACAAATCAAAAATTACAAAAAAAAATAATCATAAAATTTTATTTAGACCAGCATGATATGCATCGAAACACTCCTGGTCACAAAGCCCAGGCTGCTCTTGGCATGAAACACAATGGTAGCGCGTCTGCTTACGTATTTTTCTTGCAGCGGTACATTGCCGACAAACCTTTCGTTTTACTCTATTGGTTTTTCTAACATATCCAGGCGCATCTTTTTTAGTTTCTTTGGTTTTGTTTTCTATTTTAGTTAGTTTGTGAACTCGTTCCGAACGAGCGGGAACTAGTGAGCTAGTTGAAATTGAATAATCCTTTGGCGGTAATAACTCATTTATCAGGGACATCCTGAACTCGTACATATTTAAGCGTTTCCCGGAAAATCTGTTATATAAGATGTAGGCATTCAAAATCTGTATTTGAAATATATGTATAAAGAACTTTTTATGCCAGCGCAGCGTTTTCCTTTCACACGGGTAGTACGACAACATTTGATCTTGCCTGTCAATGCCAGACATGAACCGATTATAAAAAGCTAAAGCTTTTGGTTTCTCTTTTGAGATTCCCCTTTTGTTGGTCACCGTAACCATTTCATCATCATGTTCTGTCGATATGTATGGAATGTATCGTAACTATGGCATCCAATGTGAATTCCATTATGAAAAACAGATTTATTCTCTCCCTTTTTCATTTTACTACTCACAATCTCAGGATTGAAGTCGCGGTTTTTTCTTAGAGTTCCCGTGCAGTAAGTCTTATGAGTAAGCAACTTCGCGGCCAAATTATACCCATTGTAGAAATTGTCCATATAAACTGAATGGCCTTTCTCTAGAAAATCTTTCAATAGGTGTAGCACCACCTTTTCTGTATGCCCTTTTCCACTTGTTATATCGGCGGAGCCTCCATACAGATGCAGTCTCAGAACGAGGCCATCGGGCTCTATGAGCATGTACAGCTTCATCCCATATTTGTGCTTCTTGTTTTTTATAAATAGTCTAAAAAATAAACGACCTCTGTAGAGAATCATACTTTCGTTGAGTGATAATTCCTTCTGAGCGCATATCAGATCATTCATCTTGTCATTAAATCGTTTAATCAATTCGTCGACTTTGCTCAATCCCCCTACTGATGAGCTGGAAAAATGCAAGCATCTAAACAGCAGCAAAAACCTGTTTCGCGACATATACTGTCTGAAAATTAGAATGTTGAATAAATGATCCTTTTTCCAGTAGTCCGTCAAACGATTGAGACGAATAATACCCATATGCAAAATTATGCCAAAAAATACTTTCATCTCGGCGACATTTGTGTCTTTCCAGTCCGTTATTCTTGATTTCAGCCCAACTCCTGGCTTCATCAAAACATCAGAAGCGTGCTTATTAGTTTCTCGAACAATATATGTCAGGAATTCATCATCGAGAAAAAGACTTAAAAAATCTATAGCTTTTGACTCACTGGATACCGTCACTTTCAAACCAACGTTTTCCATGAAATCGAAAGTCTTCATACCTTCATTTGTGGTTGACCAAGGTACAGATGGTCTTTCTCGCGCCCTTTGCCCTTGAGACGGTCCAGGAACATTTAGCGATGCCAAATCCTGCTGAACTTGGAGTGACGCAGACGATTGAGGCTGCTCGTCTTCTGCGGCAGAGCACTCGACTTGACTATCTTCAAAGGCTGTATTTTCAGAGTCTGAAGACGACGAACCAGTCGAATCTGGTTGATAATTATCGGAAGACGAGGCACTAAAGTCAGAGTCAATTTGTTCAATAATCTCCGTAACCTCAGAATCTTGAATCGCAGTGTTTTTCTTTCGTAATGTACAAGTACGTGGCAAGGTAGTAGTCGCGGATTCTTCATTTTCCGATGTTTCGGTTCGTAATATATTAGTACGTGCCAGGGTAATCATCGCAGGTTCTTCACTTTCAGATGTTTCGGGTGAGGAAATAAACACAAGACGGCGTTTACGTCGCTGTTTGCCAAATGATGAACGCGGAGTTTAAGCGTCCATGGCTCTCATATAAAAAGCAATTCACAAAACCAAAATTATTTAACGACGTACGCTAGGCTATAGGCCCACGCTGACTGCGAAACAACCGCCCACCTACGATGCCGGCGGCGTACTGAGACATTAGAACATAACGGCTAGTCACCCCCGCGCGGAGTCGGCGGCACTGTAACGAATTTCCCGCCAACTCCGCGCGGGGATTCCGGCATTCAACCTGTTAATAACAACACAAACATATATCTGCGGTTGATAACCCGCACGCTAAACTATTGCGAATATTCCCCCTATGAAGCAATCTATGGGGAGGCACATTTTCAACAGTGGACTTTTAATAGGCTGTAACTAACGGTCAATTTTTGAATTTGACTTACTGCGAGGAAAGGCAATAAGATTGAATTCTTCATTGTCGTACGTATGCGATTTTCGCTAGTAGATGGCTCCTATTTTGCACTGGTATTTTGTATGCAAAAGCGTGACCCATCCCTCTCCAAATTGACCTATTAACGTGTTACAACCAATGTAAAACTCATAAATTTTTATACATAAACCATTACTCCCAATGGTACATACGTCTTATATAAACGCGACATGTCAGCAAATTTCTTAAAAATACTTTAACTACTAATCAGTTAATAAAAAGCAAAGCAAACTCTTTGTTGTTTCAACACTAAACGACAGTAGCCTAATGGTTACTATGAGAGCGGACTGCAAGTTCGAATCTGCTATTCGAATACTGTTGTGAACCTCTCCTAGCACAAGCAATTTAAGTTTACTTGGTAAATGGAAGTATTAGAAATGTTCGTAGCAGTAAATCATTTTTATGTCCTCCGGGAATCATTATACGAGGTCACGTTATTGTGAAAATGTTAAATAAGTTGCCTTTATCAGCTTTCCGACAGACACGGATTTCCTATTATTGCGAGCGTGTGATTAGATACGTGAAGCGAAGTATCATCAACTTTATTTATTCAAAACACGAATACCAATAATAAAAATAAATATACAAATGATATCATTGTTACATTGCTGATTATTATTCTCCGTTCTTCCCAGTTTTGGCACCTATCATATTATCTTCACACGTCCCGGGTTGACTGGGAAACAATGCCTAGAGGCGTTAAGTCCTCCTTTTGTAATCCTTTTTATTAAGGTGTTAAAAACAATAAAGTGTAAATAAATAAATAAAAATGAGTAACTACTCTGACTAATTTTTCGTCATAGTTATCACTCTTGGCAAGCGGTTCGATGGATGCAGGTGGCTCTGGAGTCTGGCCGTGCTTTGTGGCATTTCTTGGGGGAGGTCTGCGTTTAGCAGTGGCCTTGTGAATGGTTGTAATGTTGATGATGATAAATATAGTTGGTATGAACAATATTTCATGTTAATCTTGTTAGATCCTTCAATAAAAAAATCGCTAGTGTGAGAATGAGTAGACTATTAGGACTATTTCTACTGGTAAGATCTCTTTCTTTGTAGAAGATAATCTAGCTCTAGCTACAAAGCTAAGATGGATTATCTTAGTCTTCTGGAGTGCCAACGCATCTGCATTTTGATTTTTAATTAAGGAAGAATGTAGATGTCCATGGGCTATAGCAATCAATTACATTATGGCGGGCTGTGTTAATTTTTCCCCATGCTTGTATATAAAAAAATGAATTTACAGCATGGGGATGATTTCTAGCTAAGGCTCTACGAAATAATTTACTATGTCTCAGTGCGAATTAAAATATTTTTAGTAATTTTTAATGAATTTAAATGCTTCGGTGGTTTGGTCATGTAAAAAGAATTAATGAGGAAAGAGTGACAAAGCAAATTTATGTGGCAGAGGTGAACGGCAGAGTCGGGAAGGGACGCCCTAGGCGAAAATTTATCGACCAAATTGGCGATATATTGAAAATGGGCCAAGTTAAAAGTACCCTTAACCGACGAGCGTGTATGCGTAGATATATGGATGTGGAGGAGGCGAGAGAGGTGTGTCAGGATCGTGCCAAATGAAAGTCCATAGTCTCTGCCTACCCCGGAGGGTGACAGGCGTGAGTGTTTATGTTTATGTTATGTTAAAAATTATACAGCCTTAGATAATAAATACAAAAACATACATAAAAACATTAAATTTCGTTTCTTTAATTAAATTATCTGTTATTTGCCGATAATAAACAGGAAACACACATGACCCAAATAGAGAAACTATGATTCTTTAATATATTTTATTACATACTCCCGGCGCGTTGCCGCCGCAGAAGAAATAATTGTGGAAAAATCGTTTCTAATTTGGAAGAGTTATATTGTTTAATTAGGAATGATAATATATTCATGATCAAATTAAACGATATAAATCTTTCAAATAAATTTTTCGGTACGATACGCGCGCCACCTACTGTAAGTTAATTGTATATGCCTATAACCTTCGCGCAATTGCAAGCAATAAGTTGACAAAGTTTGGCAAAATAAGCGCAATCTGATGAACGGTATGGCAGCGTATAACTTACGAACAAACAAACATCAATATTTATATATTACATTAAATAATACGGGACAGAAATACAGGGTTTGTATAAATATGCTCGAGCCTTGATTTCGTTTACGTTAAGTTCTTCATCGTCTAGAAAACTGTAAGTAAATTTATAAGAAGTTTTTAAAAGTTTTTTTATTAAAAATATTAATATACCACGTTTGTTTATATATTCAAAATTTCTTGTTCCCAGCTCATCGGGAAGTTAGTTTAAAATCAATTACTAAATTCCACCCGGAACGACAGACGGACAGACAGACAGACATACTAACAAGAAAGTGACTGAATAAAAACCTGGTAAATAAAATAGATCTCTTGAGTTGGAAAAATAATTCTTAATACTTAAGCCATGGCAGCTCAGGGGCTAAGCGCTCGCTGTAAATTTCATAGTACGCGAGCAACCCGGGTTGGATTCCCACCCGGCACCAATGAAATTGTTAATCGGAATTTTAAGTGCTGATTTACCACGTGCTCGGCGATGAAGGAAAACATCGTGAGGAAACCTGCATGTCTGAGAAATAAGAAAAAAATCTTTCGAAGACATGTGAAGTTCGCCAACACGCATTGGGGCAGCGCGGCGGACATTTCCTTGCCCTAAAACCCTCTCAGAGATTAAAGGTCTGTGCCCAGCAGTGGGACGTATATAGGCTGTAGCTTTAATTTACTTTAATTAGATCAATTCTTACAGAAAATAATCCAGACGGCTCCGTTGCGCAGTGGCTTAGCAATGAATTACAGCACTGGGGGCAGCGGGTTCGATTCCCGCACGGAATACCTACCTATGATGACCTACAAATATTTTTTTCGTGTCTAGATGTTGTTTGTGTGTTTGTAAACTGCCACCACGATACGAACGACTCGATAGGGCTTTAAAAAAGGTTTAAAAAAAATGTTTTATCGATATATGTACAATGAAACCTGTATAATAGTTTTTTGAATAAATAAAATAAAAAAAAGGAAACTAATATATTATAATATACAATGTGTATATTTTTTGTTAACTGTAACTGTTGTCTCGGAAACGGCTGTAATAATTTGGATATTTTGTAGGTAGATGATGTTTTACTTTACAAGTTTTTCTAAATAGGGAGTAAGTAAGTAAGTAAGTGAAAGTAATAAGTAAATGGCGCAAATATGAGTATCTGAGAGATGACTACATATTTGTGCCATTTGCTGTAGAGACTATCGGTCCGTGGGTCCACGTGCGGTGAAGTTCCTAAAGGGACTAACCGCGATTGGTCGTCACTGCTGGTGATAAGAGGGCTGGTTCTTTTCTCGCTCAAAGGCTAAGTATAGCCATTCAGCGGGGAAACGCATCCAGCGTTCTTGGCACGATACTACGGGGAGTAACACTGTATGTTAATTTGAATTAATGATTTCTTATATTTACGCGAACACTACACATTGAATAAAACTATTTTTACGTTTAAAAACGCCGGGAATTAAAATAGTAAATTAAACGCGATAAAATCCGTAAAAATAGTTTTATTCAATAACTTGAGTTATTAGTTTTAGTTTTTTTTCTTATAGTTTTATTAATATTGTTATGTAATATAAGAATTTTATTAAGGGTGTTATTTAAAGGGTTAGCATAATATTCATATTTTCATATGTCAGCAGAGAAATGTAATCTAGCAGCAGAAATAGATAATTGGTCAGCAAACCATGGCTAGCAAACATTATTAAATCAATCGGCAATTTTTGACATTCTGGACGGCTGTAATTTTTTTAGTACAGCATATTAATTATACATATAAGCTGATTATACATATGAGTGATTCATGTTTATAAAATTTTGATAAGCACTTAGAGGTTGCTAAACTTTAGTTGCTTACCCTCTAAGTTAAGTGCTTAACTAAGAGGGTAAGCAACTAAAAATAATACAGATTATTATTATTATTTAAAAAAAATACGTATGTAATTAACCTACTGTCGCGGATATTACTTAATACGTATTTCTGTACTGCTGGCCGCACCTAGTTCTAGCCGGCTAGAACTAGGTGTAACCGCACTTCGGCTTTTAGTCGTAACATACTCGTATTTCTTTGCTAACCAATCGCTAAAAATCTTGCTGATCAATTAAGTATTTTGCGGAATCTGAATGACAGAGTGAGATATTGTGTGATAAGAGAAGAGTGTGGTTTGCAAGATGATGTTGTGACCAGGATTAAGAAAGGAATGCTTCTGTGGTTTGGTCATGTAGAAAGAATGAATGAGGAAAGAGTGACAAAGCAAATTTATGTTGCAGAGGTGAACGGCAGAGTCGGGAAGGGACGCCCTAGGCGAAAATTTATCGACCAAATTGGCGATATATTGAAAATGGACCAAATTAAGAATACCCTTAACCGACGAGCGTGTATGCGTAGATATATGTATGTGGAGGAGGCGAGAGAGGTGTGTCAGGATCGTGCCAAATGAAAGTCCATAGTCTCTGCCTACCCCGGAGGGTGACAGTCGTGAGTGTTTATGTTTTATATAAGCTGCCTATTTATGATTTAATTACTGAACATTATCAAGATTATTTGCGAAACAAGAATTGCCGAATGATTTTTTTTTGCAAACTGAATCTTTGATTGCTAACCAAATAATTTAAATGCTGTTTTTTGTGGCTAACCAAATTTTATTACGGCTTAACATTTAATTACTTCTCTTTTATTAATAGGTAACACTGAGAAAATTGTATATTTGTCCTAACGCCGAGCAATGCTCGGTTGCCTAGGTACTATTATATACATAGCGTTAAGTACGCATTAGTAAGATGAAGTTGCAATGGGCTGGCCAAATAGCTTGAAGAATCAACAACCGTACAGGTAAGCGAAGTGTAGGGCGTCCCCCCACTAGATGGAGTGACGAATTGTTTAGATACGCAGGAAGTCGTTGAATGCAGGTGGTTTAGGACCTTACTTTGTGGCATTCTTTGGGGAAGCCTTATGTTCAGCAGTGGACTTGTGAAGGGCTTTAATGATGATGATGATGAAGTAAGTAAAATATTAAAATGTTAACGTAACATGTAACATTCAGAAACAGAAACAGAAACTTTTTTATTCAATATAGATTATAAATAATACTTATTGAAAGTCACTCTTTTGTTTAATTACCACGGGTTCGAAAAAAACTACTATCCTGGGAAAAACCAGCAAGAAACCTAGCGGGACTTTAAAAAAAATAACAGCTTACAATCATCTATGTTACACAATTAACAACACAAAACAAATTAGAAATACCCTGGTAGCGATCACCACATTCCCAGGCGTTATTATCATCTATAAATTCCTTAATATTAGCATCTAACATTATAGCTACCACTTAATAATAACATTATATTTCTTAATAAATATTTTACAAAAACGTACAATAGAAACCGTGGTTTCTGCCACACCCAACTCCAAGCAAACACGTAGGTATCCGATTCTCGCTAATGGATAGCTGCTATCGCACTTATATTTTGTAAAAGCGTCACCCTTCCCACGTCGAATTGACCTACTGACGTGATACAACCAAAGAAATATTATCATAACTTATTTTCAGTCCTTAGTCGACTTCTACAAACGCCACATGTGAGGATGTTCCTTAGAAATACTTGAATTACTAAATAGTTATTGATAAAAGCAAAGCAAATTCTCGTTTCAATATTAGTGATAGTAGCCTAATAGTTAACAGTGATTTGCAAATTCGGAAAGTATTGAGTTTGAATCTGCTATTCAATTTACTACTGTCGTGAACTACTACTAGCACAAACACTTTGAGCTAACTTGGTGTGGTTAACGAGAGTATTTTTTTATAGGATGAAGGTAACAAACGAGCACACAGACCACCTGATGGTAAGTGGATGCTGTGGCCCATAAGCATCTACATTTATCCTCGATTAAGGATCAAAATGCAGATGCGTTGTCACACCTGAGGATTAAGGTGGAAAGCCTCGTTTCCAGTAAAAAGGGTCTCCAGTTCCTAACACTCACCATACGAAACACAGCAGCCTTAAGCTGCTATTTTATGCTGGTATTCTGTGAGAGCGTGGTCCTACTCCGGTCGAGCCGACCGTGCTACAACTAATATAGCTGCAGCGTGGCTCTACTACGTATAAATATTATTCATAGCGTTACTATCATTGTTTTTTTCAACCAACTTCAAAAAAGGAGGAGGTTATCAATTCGACTGTATTTTGTTATGTGTATGTTACCTCTTTTACTTTTTTCTAGGTGAAACAATTTTATTTGAAAGCTGGTGCTTCTCATGTGGTCCCATATAAATTTCATCAAGATCTGTCCACTAGTTTCTGAGTTATCTTTAATAATGCGTATTTAATTGACTTCGGCTACATTGATGATGTTCTATTTCATATATATTGAATTCGGTAGTACAATTTTTTTTAATTTTACCACTTCTTTAAATACTAATATTAAGGCTCAATCGTAGTCTTTCACTAGAATGTGGCATAATCTTGTCGGCGCAGTAGCAAACTGACTGACTACGGCGCTTTTTTTTTTATATAGAAATAGGGTGACAAACGAGCACACAGTCCACCTGATGGTAAGTGGTTGCTGTAGCCCATAAACATCTACATCTATCCTCGATAACGAATCAAAATGCAGATGCGGTGTCAGCCTTGAGGACTAAGATGGAATGCCTCTTTCAGTAAAAGGGTCAGTTTCTCACACTCACCATACGAAACACAGTAGCATTAAGCTGCTATTTTACGCTGGTATTCTGTGAGAGCGTGGTCCTTCCCCGGTCGAGCCGACCCATTCGTGCTACAACTATGCTATAAATATAGCTGCAGCTTGGCTCTACCACGTTTAAAAAGACGTCGCTGCAGGACGCGAGTTCGATTTCCGTAAATTTGCATGGTCTGCAAATAGTTTATTTCTGGTTTGGCATTTTTTATGTGCATTTTATTAACGTGTTACGTTTTAACTACAATCGCAAATTAAGCATTATATACTTGAGAATATCTATGACTGAGAAAATTCTACCTTTAATCGTATACACTTTTATACACCCACAGTAGATTCCTTAAAATTGTCTATTTAAATTTTTACTTAGTTTAAATATTCTAAGATAAAGCTGGTTATTATAAAATTTCATCCATTCCATCCAGTACAGCCTATAAATATTGTAAGTAAATACATATAAATTTGTATATTTACTGCTCTTAAACTGAATACAATAAATTAACTAATAAGCAATTATACTGGCTCACTTTTTTCACTTAATTTGGTAATTAATCCATTCCAATTCGTATCAAGATTAAATTGACTGAAATTTAATAACTCGGTAAATAAACACACATTATGCAATGACCCAATTTACTATACACAATATAATTCAATTGGGTTGTCTATTGGCCCCGCAATAACCATCGCCTGGGGCAATCAACAGAATAAAATCAATGTGGTTATCGTTAGAGGAAAATCGTTTCAATGTTGAATGTTTAATACACATACCGTTACAGCCTGTTAAAGTCCACTGCTGAACATAGTCATAAATTGCCTCATGGGGGAATTTTACGTTAGTTTTAAAATTATTTTATAAAATAAAGTAATAAAGCATTTTATTATTTTGAAATATTAAGAAGGAGAAATATGCTGCCTTTTGTTTCAGTTTCCCTCTGTCACCTCTCACGACACCAAAGTGACGATATGTGATAGTGGTTTCTCTTACGCAACGCGTTTAGTGGTGTGTAAAACTGACAAGTATTTTCTGTTTAAAATTATGCTTTCAAAAATCATTTTTTTCTAATGCGTGGAATATCGACAACAAAAGGGTGAATACCTGCCGACCGCCTGGTGGTCCGATGGTGATATACATTTCAGAAAAAAGTACTCAATTCTGTAACTTTTTTATTTCGTCAACAGCTGAAGACCTTGAGATTTTAATCGCAATCATCTTAGTCCACTTTTATATCAGCGAGCTTTAATGGAGGTTTCTTTTACACAGCCGTTTCATCACAAAGTCCTTTTTATGGTGCACAAACTTTCTTTAGTACCTTTTAATACTGCTCGATGCCATTAAATATACGTCCTTTATGTGTCCATGTAATAGACGCGGGACGTAACCGAATGTAATGAATTTTCATAGGTTTCATAAAATAAAGTAGAAAGGAATTCGTTTACTGACAGAAGATAAAATTAAGTTGTATGTTAAACGTGGTAGAGCCACACTGCAGCTATATTACCAAGGAAGGACCACGCTCTCACAGAATACCAGCTTAAAATAGAAGTTTAATGCTGCTGTATTTCGTATGGTGAGTGTAGAGAACCAGAAATCCTTTTAACTGGTAACGAGACATTATATTCCAGTCCTAAGAGGTGGCAACGCATTAGCATTTTGATTTATAACATAATTTATGTATAGTCTAGTAGTCTCTTTTATGTTATTATATTATAAGTGTATTTCTTTTCTGTGTTTGTTTGTTTTTTATATACCGTTGGGATTTATTTATAATGTATTAATATGGACCACTGGTCGAACTATTCGAAGGAGACGAAAAGGGCGACACTGTAAAACAGCGGCTGTAGTTCGCCACGCCAAATGCTGAGTGCGACCCCTTTTCGTCACATTCGGCAACGTCTATACTATTTTGTTATTAATAATAAAGTTAAAAATAAAAAATGAATAACTATGTACAACATGGCGTTGTGCTCATGTGGCGAAATAAATGTTTTCTTTCTTTCTTTCTTTTTCTTTATATAAATTAATAATTACGTTAATTACGACGTTAATATTATCGGGGCTCCGCTGAAAATCAGCGTTGCTGCAGTACCTGCAGTAGAATATTATGCTGAGTCGGAATTCTTTTTGGCATCACATCACTCACTCATGCTGAGTTTTTTATGTTTCCCTTCTTGTACCATATATGTTTTTTTTTATTTACTTCTAAATGTATACTATGTGAGTGTATTGATGCTAATAAAACATATGTCTATGTTTATGTCTATATTGCCAATTCGCCTGTCTTACTTACTCGTAACCATATGTTTCTAACTTGAGAACTGTATCTAGTGCTGACCTGCTTCTGTCAGGTAAAGAGAAAGAGAGAATGAGACGGATGTGTGTTATTTCACACTAGCTGTTCCCCGCGACTTCGCCCGCGTGGAATTTATCACTATTGGATTTCATGGATTTTAATTTTTTTGCGTGGAACCCTAACTCTTTTTCTAAAATATAAGTAGCCTAAGTTACTCCTTATAACATCAGCTATCTGCCAGTGTAAGTTCCGTCAAAATCGGTGCAGCTGTTTCGGAGATTAGCCGGAACAAACAGACAGACAGACAAAAGCTTTAAAAATTGTTTTTTTTTTGTTATAAATACCGTACATACTTCCATGCATTTAGTAAAAAGCTGTTTTTTGACGTTACAAACAGGCAATTCAATTTTATTTATATAGATATAGATTATGTCAACCTTTTTAAGCCACAGTTAGACACAGTCTTTCCCAAGAATGCATTTTATGAAAGACTCGTCATTGGCTCGGTAGTAATGATTAAGCATTGAGTTGCGGTGCTGAGAGCCATTGGTTCGAATTCTATATTTATTCTGGGTCTGGATGTGTGTTCTTGTGCAATTTATCCTTGTATCCTTTTTTAAATGGAAATGGATTAAAGAATTTAAATAAATAAATAAAATAAACGCCCCTACGCTGCAGGAGAAAAACTAGTGAGAGGAGGGTCTTATTTTATCAGTAAAAAATACCACCACGCTAGTCAGGTGGGTCTGTGCAGCCGGTGCCCTAGCATTGGTACTGTTCTCCATCACTATACTAATGATGAACACTTGTTGCTCGCGGTGCAATAAAATGGGGAAACAGGACGCCGCCTGTTGCGCTCTCGTCGCACATACGAGCCTTACGGCAGCTGCCGTATAGTATGTAAAACTTGGGATAAAAGTATTTAGATGTGATGTAGTTTTGGATGTATTATAGTCGCCCGTACCTTCAATCATCAAGATACCCCACGTAAAAGACATTTGTAAAAGAAAATTGCTTACTCCCAGTAATTTACCTTATTTAAACGCCAATTATTTCTAATGAAATTAATGAATAATGTAATTACTCACTAACTATGTGCACTATGTAACTATGTGCACTATGTAACTATGTGTCGCAAGAGGCGAAGAAGAAAACAAATCAGGAGATGGGCAGCTACGACTTCCTAATAAAGACTATATAAAAATAAAAAACTGCGCTTGCCAACCCGCTTGCCAAGCGTGGCAACTATGGCAAATATTACTCATATGAAGCAATATGTGGGGGAGGCCTATGTTCAGCAGTGGACTTTAATAGGCTGTAACGTTATGTGCTTTAAATATTAACAGTGAAACAATTTCATTGCAATGATAGCTACATTGTTTCCATCCCGTCGCTGTCTGCACCAGGCGATGGTTATTGCGGGGCCAATAGAAAACCCAATTCAATTATATTGTGTATAATAAACTAGGTCATCGCATTATGTGGATTTATTTATCGAGTATACGTGGTAGAGCCATGCTGCAGCTTTATTAATTGTATAGTTGTAGCACGAATGGGTCGGCTCGACCGGGGAAGGACCACGCTCTCATAGAATAACAGCGTGAAATAGCAGCTTAATGCGCTGTGTTTCGTATGGTGAGTGTAGAGAACCGGAGACCCTTTTTGGAAACGAGGCATTCTCTTAGTCCTCACGGGTGACAACGCATCTGCATTTTGATTCGTAATCGAAGATAGATGTAGCTGTCTATGGGCCACAGCAACCACTTACCATCAGGTGGACTGTGTGCTCGTTTGTCACCCTTATCCTATAAAAAAAAAGAGTATTAATTTCCAGCCAATTTAATCTTGATACTAATTTGGATCGATTAATTACCAAATTAAGTGAAAAAGCGAGCCAGTATAATTGCTTTAACTTTATTGTATTCAGTTTAAGTGCAGTAAATATATGAATCTATACGTAATCACTTACAATATTATATCATAATATATTTTGTTACATAATGTGTATTTATTTTAGATTCTATTTTTTCTTTTTAACCCCGACGCAACAGAGGTGTTAAAATAGTCCTATAAAAAATGGCCGCTTTTGAATAGGAGAACAAAGGCATGTGGCTCACCTGATGGTAAGTGACCACAGCCACCCATGAACAACTGCAACACCAGTAGAATTGCAGATGCGTTGCCGTACTTTTGAAAAGGAGTAGGCTCTTTTCTTGAAGGTCCCTAAGTTGTATCGGTCCGTAAAAATTGCTAGTGGTAGTCGATTCCACAAGGAAGTTGTGCGAGGAAGAAAACATCTTCTAAATCGCACAGTGGTGGATCGCCAATCATCCAGACGGTGTGCTCTGACTTTGCCTTGGCAATGACACTTTTGAATGACCTGGAGGCGAAATATACTTCTTTTTAAGAGCACTGGTGTTTGCATCACGCGTGATCGGTTAAACGGGAACCAAGCCATTCAGCGTGGTGGACGTTAAAATCACCGAGCATCACTATCTCTGCGGATGGGACCTGTTGTAGCACCATGAGTCGGTCTGTGTCAGCATTACCGCTATGGGATCTATAGAGGCACCCGTAGACAAGGGGATGGTCGTCATTGTCTACGCGCAGCCATAGGATGGACAGGTCCGTGCCTTTAAGACTACCGAGGCGTCGAAAACAGATGTCCTCTCTGACGTACACGCAAGCTCCAGTCCGGGGCACAAAGGAGTGTTCTAATTTGTACCCCGGGTAGGAGAGATACGAAGTATCAGCTGGGGAGGACACTTGTGTCTCGGTTAGAAAGAGCAAGGCCGGCTTTGCCATCTCCAGATGGTAGTGAACGGCGTTAAGGTTTGACTGAAGTCCCCTGATGTTACAGAAATTCACGAATAGCGTGGCAGGGGTTGCCTTTGTCTTATTGCTCCGCTTGCCCCGAGCAGGTTTTGTATTGAGCGGAATTTCGCCCCTCCCCCCTCCCCAGAATACGCGGGGCAGCCTGAGTACCCACGCTCAGAAGAAGTAGGGTAGCTTGCGCATGGATGCTCATCGAGGGATTCTCCGTCACTAAGGGTGCTGGTACCCTCCTGGGGTAGCGATTATGTCTGTGTGTCTGCCTGTGGCACCGTAGCTCTTAAACGGTTGAACCGATTTGGGTGTGGTTTTTTTATTTTAAAGCAGGTTTTGTGGCGGTGGTTCTTAGATATGTTTTATCAAAATCGGTTCAGCCGTTTGAAGATCATCAGCTCTTTTAGTTTCGGGGGTTTTTTAAATTTTCAATTTAAGTTATTTATTTCATTTGTTAACTTACGTTTTCTCACCACTCCATGGGTTGACTGGTAGACACTGCCTTTAGGCATTAATTCCGCCCTTTGTACCCTTTTTTCTAAGGGACGCAATAAAATATTAAAAGAAAATAAACAAAATAAGAGCGATTAAATATAACACCTATTAATATAAAGGGTTAGTTGGTACTTAAATTGACTAAACTTGGTATCGGGTGGCCAACATGTGAATAATGTTTTTGAACTCGATTGAACTCTAACCCTATTTTGTAAATACCATAAAGTTTTTTTTGTTCATTATTACTTATAAGTTATTTGTTCATTATAACTTTTTGTTTTGTTTTGTGTTGTGGGTTTCTATATTGCCGTGTGGTTGGCCTAAGATAACGCACAACTATATCTTGTCTTGCGGGTGACGTAAGCTTCGACCAAGAGCAATGTTTTCAACGTCTTGTGGATATTGACAGTAATAAAAATCGAATTAAAATACTAAAACGTGGAGCAACGTCAAATAAGCGAGGCGTGTAATATGAAATATAGAAATAAGGGTCACATTGGAGCTCACAGTTTACTTAATGGTAAGTGAGTGCTGTGGCCGTACACAAACTCATTACCTCGGTTAAGAATCGAAATGCAGATGCGTTGTCATCCTGAGTACTAAGATGGAATGATTCATTACTTGTAAAAGTAATCCGGAATTCGGTTTTCGTCAATCACCATGAGAGACACACCATCGTTATTCTAATTTTTTACGACTATATTCTGTGCGAGCGTGATCTAGGGATCGTCAATCGGTCTGCCTGATATGTAATTATATGTAATTGTAGCACTAATGGGTCGGCTCGACCGGGAAGGACCACTCTCTCATAGAATACCATCGTAAAATAGGAGCTTAATACTGCTGTGTTTCGTATGGTGAGTGTAGAGATCCGGGCATCCGTTTTACTGGAAACGAGGAATTCCATTTCGGTCTCAGGTGTGACAACGCATTAGCATTGTGATTCTTAATCGAGGATAAATGTAGATGCCAATGGGCTGCAACATCCACTTACCATCACGTGGACTGTATGCTCGTTTGTCACCTTCAGTCTATAAAATAAATAAATAAAAAGTGTGTGTGTACTTATGTACGCATGTAGGAAGTTATACTTCTTTAGCGTAACAAAAAAAACTTGAGAGACAATTTTTTTTTAAATACGTTACCTCTACACTAGGACGTTCTCCTGTATTGTGGCTTACATACATAAATTTTACAAGGACAAACATCCAGACCCGGTACAATTATTTGTAGGCCATACAAATACTTGTTCCGTGCGGGATTCGAACCCGCAGCTCAGCGCCGCAACTCTTTGCTAAGCCACTGCGCCACGGAGCCGTTAATTACCCACTGAAGTTGTCGCTTTTAGGTGTCAGTGTGCGCGCGCATCGTAACAACTTCATGGTGTCGTTTTTAGGTGTCGGTGTGCGCGCGTATCGAAAAAACTTCACTGTCATCATTATTCCCAAACGCCCCAAAAGAAGTATAACTTAAAAAAAATAATTTTGAGAATCCTTACTATGGAGAGACAAATACACAACCAGCAGTTGATTGAAATTAGCTGATGGAAAATAAGTCTTTCGAGACTGAGCTAAAGACAAAAGTTGCTTACTTCGAAACAATTTATAAGCCTTAGTTAACGAACTTTAATTAAACTTTTTTCACTGAACTTAAATTGCGAAAAACTAATTGACGACAAAGCTCCAAGTAGCTGCTTTAATGGGCTATAAGAGCTATAACTTTTAAGTAAAATAACTTCAGTTTATTTCAACTGATGGTGCTTGTAGTTGAAGTTTCCTTATTAATTTGTGTTATTTACTGATTTAACTAAATTGTTTCAATTTAAGTTCTTTGTTCAAAAGCAAATAGTCTACTACGGTAGAGATGACTACGCATTTTTGGGCTTCTGTATTTGCATTTGGATGCAGGTGCGAGTAAACTTTTAGCTTGTTATACAGAGAAAACATCCTCTAGTATGCCCACTTATTGTAGTTTCGCGTATTAAATTAAAAACATAAACTGTAAACGATTGGTTGATGGAATGTGTTCTCTTACGTCGAAACCAAGCGGCGTATATTTTTGTGATTAAAATAATAATAACAAAATGAAATTATCATAAGTTATATTCCGTTCTATTTATTTTACTTGGAAGTAAAGAATGAATGGCAATAGTCTAGACCAGCGATTCTTAAAGTGGGTTCCATAAAAAAGTCACAAGGGTTCCGCGAAATAATTTTTTGCGCATACAACTGTCGAACATAAAACCGAACTATAATGCAATTATTGCTAAAACAGTGAAACAATTTCATTCTTCACATTAAAAGATAAAGTGAAAAATAAAGTGTTTTACTTTTAAAATATTTCCAACTAGCTTTTTCCTGCGTGGAGTTCGGTTATATCGCGCCCATGTGTGAAAAAGAGTCTGCTGGAACAAGCCACAATTATAACTGGATGTCGCGGGCAAAAGCTAGTAAACTACAAAACTTTTTTATACACTACATTTTTTGCTAATCTATTACTGTGTGCCAAAATTATCAGACTACTGGGCGAGCTTACGCGTGAGCAAGCCACATAGAATTGCCCGTGTGAAAAACAATTTTCTCTCAAGTCTATACCCGCAAATTTTAATGTCTGCCCTTGTGATTTGTTTATGGTCATTGCAAAGCAGACTTTGAGGGAAAATTGTATTCGTTTGAATTCAAAGGGAAAATCATTCGAGATCAAGGGAATTCTTGGTACAAATACAGTTTCCCCTTGAGCACATCCAGTTATAATTGTGGCTTCCATTACATTGCGATGTAACGCTCTTACTTTTAGTCTGGTTCCGTTGCACAGTTGAGGAGGTTTTAAATTTCGCAACAACATAACAGGAGTGCCCACGCGCAGAATAAGCTTATGATGTGGAAGATGGTTTCAGTGAATTAAGAAATTCGACAGGGTAGTTAATTGGGTCATCTGTGTTGACCACAGAGTCTATTGACGTGTACACCATTTTTTCCCCCTCAAAAGACATTAACATTATATCGTTAATTGCCGCTGCTTGGTCGTTTTTCGCGGTTAGTATGGCACGTTCACACAACCATTCCATTGGCTTATCGAGGATATGAGCAATATCTGGGTAAATTTTGGATATTAACTCCTGTAACGTAAATACAACTGTGCACAAATTATCAGGGATGGTTATCATTCCGTCATTTATCGGGTAATCACCGTTGCCGATTTCAAGTAGGAGATTTGCAAATCCACCAGCAGAATCTTTTTCTCCTAAGTGTACCCGCATATTTTTCGAGAGCTTGAGGATTTTAATTAGAGGCCATAAAGTGGATCTCTTAAGACACGCCTTAACTTCATCTGCTCTAGTTCCTTTTGGCACTACTGGTAGAGTCTGTCTAAAATCTCCAGCCAGCAAAATCATTACACCACCCATTAACTTTTTATTTCCTCTTATATCTTGTAGAGTTCTGTTTAACACATCTACGCCACCCTTATGAGCCATGGTTATTTCATCCCACTCTATCATTTTCGTATGTTTTAATGCTTCAGCAAAATTACTTTGTTTCGATATATTACAAATGGGAGTATCAGCTGTTGTTAAATTGAGTGGTAACTTGAAGGTAGCATGAGCAGTTCGTCCACCATCAAGCAGTGTAGCAGATCAGAAAGCCACAGCCAAAGCAATTCCGCGAGTACTTCTAACTTTTGCTAATAGCAAATTTATGAGGAATGTTTGCCTGTTCCACCGGGAGCATCTAAAAATAATATTCCACCCTCATTTGATTCAATTTTTGTGTTAATTTGATTGTAAACTGCTTTTTGTTCGTCATTCAATGATCCTTCATTATTTTTAATTGTGTTTTTTAATGATGCTAAGTCGTAACTTGTCTCTTTAAGAAACTCTCTATTTTCAAATTGTTGTTCTTTGCTTGGCTGAGGTAACCCATTCTCTTTTAGTAGCCGACCACCCAACGCTAATACGGCATCTTCTATTACCGAAAGGTATTTGTTAAATACCACATCTGTTATGTGCTCTACATCCACATCTCCCTGTCTTTCTAATTGCCTTTTAAAATCTTCAGATAGGTATTCTTTGAATTTCTCCCAAAGGCTTAAAGGGTCTGATACTTGGCAGAACACTAAAATAATCGCAAAAAAGATCCCGAATCATTTGCGGTGAGTGGCAAAGTGCTGCCTCTTCCATTGCTGCGAACAAATGCTGATCATCTTCAAGCAAGCCGAGAGCTTTGCACGCTGATTCGAACGTGAAATATACATGACCATCTACAGTTTTTAACGCTTCTAACAAAATTGGGCGCCGGATCTCATGCAGAAGCATGCGAAGGTGATAGCATTCTGTATTGTTCGGATGCACAGTATAAACCCTGCCCAGAACGTACTCTTTTTTGACCTCTGGCCAGCCTTCAACGTTTGCTCCTCTTTTTCTCCTTTGGAACTTTCTTTTATCCCAATCGTAGTATGCAGGTACTTCTAGGTAGAGCAATGTTTTTGCAAAGTTATCCACTTTACACAAATCAAAAAAGGATAGGAGTGTGGTTGTTGGAGGACTATTCACTCTTTCACTCAGATTTTGCTAATTAAAATAAACACTTTGCCCATTTTCCAAATGAACAGCAAGGTGGACTACGAGAGGGAAATGCTCATGAATGGGAAATTCAGGGATTCGCCATACTGCCTCTGGTGAACTTATATATCTTCCACTAATGTAGGTTTTAACTTCATCCTTCTCATTCTCTAAAGCAAACGATGCCTGGTCTGAACCTTTATTTACGTATTTACAGTCGTATTTTATTGATTTCACCGAATGACAATATTCCTTATTTAAGTAGCGTTAAAAAAAATATTTTTTTTTTTTATTATAAAAACGTTACCCCACACACTAGGATTTATCCTGTATCGTGGAGGCAGTTTACATACAAATTGCACAGGACAAACATCCGGACCCGGAACAATTATTTGTAGACCATACAAGTACTTGTTTCGTGCGGGATTCGAACCCACAGCCCACAGCGCAACAAGTGATTGCTAAGTCACTGCGCCACGAAGCCGTCAAAAAAAATAACCGGAAATGTTTTAATAATACTGGATTATAAGGGACTACCCAGCGATTATCTATGGTTCTGCCTTTGATATCAACAGAAAACCCACCGTCATTTAGTTAACGTCTCTTGTACTGCAGATAACCGTCTTCACCAGTTTGAGTTTCCCTTGAGACCTGCCGGCTAGCATGGGCGGGGACAAAATTTTATCCCCGGATTATATCCACTGAAGAGATAAAATTATCTTGTTATGTCAAACGGGAGAAGTATATCCCGTTTGACATAACGAGTAGACATAATATCCCCGTCCGTAGCATGGAGCTAAATGAAAGATAAAAAATTATTTGACATTTGAAGGGATGATTTTATCTAGTTCATTGGACGTGGGTTAAAGTTTATATTCATACAAAAAAATCTTTCTAAGTCTAAGTCTATCTCCCATTTCATCTACTGTGGATATTATATCCACCGGTGTGCCTATGCTCTAAGGGTGGATAAAACTAAGCGAGGGGATAAATATTTTGTCCTTTCCCCGGGGATAAAATTGTCTCCTGCCCATGCTAGCCCTGCAGGGGTATCGTTTACTGCACATGTTATCTTTCATACATGGTGACTTTCGATTTAAAGTTCCACATGGACCATGTATCATATTACATTTAACGATAATGTTTTCTTATATTTACGCGAAGACTACACATTAAATGAAACTAAATTTTACGGATTATATCGCGTAAAATTTTAACTTTTTAATTCCCGACGTTTCAGGTGCTTTACAGCCCCCATGGTCACGGGGGGGACTGAGGTATTAAAAAACTGAAGGTAGCTGGGCTAACTATGACATCGGAACGTCAGCACCTCAGTCCCCCCGTGACCATGGGTGCTGTAAGCTGAAACGATTTCGTGAAGCTCTGGGTCACGTTTGGGATCCGGTATTTCAGCACAAATTATATTGTCGATTTGATCCGGGTAATACGTTTGTGAAGCCATAAAAGAATATGAATATGTGGAAGACCTCTCTTTTGCCATTCAGTTGAGTACGTATAGCATCGCACTTCACGAAATATTTTGCCCTTTGTCAATAAGTTAATGATCTTTTTCACCTTTATTCGAAACACCTCGAAATTATATCGTGTCTATCATGAGATTGTTGTCCTTGAATCAATTGCTCTTTTATCTCGTCCCAGCGAAGATTGCATGTGAAAGTGATAAAAAGATCAGGTCGGCCGTAGTTCCTAATATAGGTCATAGCGTCCTGTGTTCTTTCGTGCATATACCTAGGTCCCCCCGTAAAAGATGATGAAAGGAAACCATTTGTCCTAGTTGGTTGGCTTCTGCGTCTTGTCATCCAATAGCATTTTTTAAATGGATGTAACTATCAGCTCGTAATTTGGCTTGATTATTTTTGATATAATTTCATCTCTCTGTTTCTATTTTGGCGTATTTATCCACCAAATATTGACTAAAAAGGGCACGATAGTAGACAAAATAGTTATCTTCTCCTTCTTTAATCATTATTCTATACGAATAGAAACTTGCAGAAGAGACAGTTTTATTAGCGGTAACTTAGTTGTGGGATCGCGTTGTGGTATGTTGATTGAATACCCATCATCCCCCCAGCAAAACATCAATGGATACTGTAACGCATCATATGCTCGATGTATCTCACTAATACGCTGAAGTGAATTACTTCGGCTCTCGAGGATGATGTCCCTTCGATCAAATTGTTGATCCACTAACACTAAAGCCACTTCATTTGTAGTTGGTGCATTGTACCTACCTCTATGTTCTTCTGGTGGTTTTTTATCAGCATGTATGATAACTTTGTATGACACTTTTCAGATCTTTTATATACGGGTTATCAATGGCACTTTTCAGATCTTTTATATACGGGTTCACTTGATGCAGCATAATCTGCAATTGTTTGAATAAATTTGGCTTTAAGTTACGAAATTTAGAATATCGAATCTTTGCTTCTCGATCATCTTCACCTACAAAATATATTTGAAGGTACTGAGCGTCATGTTCGGCTACTGGTAATATACTTCCAATTAAATGGTAGACCCGGCCTTGTACTTTGAAAGTCGGTGAAAACCATCTGCTGTTACCTGTTTACCACCAAAGAAGTCACCTGAAACAGGCATTATATTTGAATATTACCCATAAAATGGTCATGATCTGGGTGTAGATCAGTAATCAAACTAAAGAGTGGTTCAGGTAGTTGTTTCAACCGATCAAGTTGCACTTTTCAGCTCTGCAACACATACCAGGTGTCTCATCCTTCCATTTCAGCGCATTGCACCACTGACACTTGTATGTCATAGAACCCAAGGCTACACTGCTGTCAGTTCTATAAGCAATATCAGGGTCATACTCCATAGCGGAATGGATCTTGTTTTTCCATAAACGCAGTGTAATGTTTTCCATACCGTGACTTAATGCTCTATGCACTTGTGGATTCGCAGTTTGGTAATTTGCAACAGCTTGCCTGTGTACATCGGGATTTTTTTTTGATAAGCGGACACAGCTTTACGATTTGAATCTGGCTTGTTCTGCCTATATCTTTCTTGTGCACTTTTTAATTGACTTTTTTTTGTGTAATTAGTAAATCTCGACCTAAAATATATTTAAAAAAAAAATTTGGTTTGGTTGTTTATTTTCATTGTTTTTTAATTTCTAAATTATAATTTTTTTGTTCAGGTGTAATTTTCTGCAAATTTTTTGTACAAATCTTCTTGTCTATTTTGTTTTATGTTTTTTTGCAATAAAAGTATATTCTATTCTATTCTAATAAATTGAGTTTAAAATATTTATCAATATCATTTACGTTATTTACGACCCAAAACCTTAAAATGACACCAAAGTCACCCAACCCATGATGATTTTACATACAAACATACATCCATCCATCCTTCCATCCATGTTGGTTTCAAACCATAATCGACGACATTTTCGTAATTAACGTCCCAAAAACCATAAAACGACACCAATATTGACATTTCAACCATATCGCACCCCACAGGGGATGATGGTAGGTATTTCCGTCTGCTACGTTGGATTTTGAAATAGTTGTTTTTTCGTAATCAGCGACCCGATAAACCGTAAAAACGATACCCATGTTGATTTTCAGAATTGGTCACCCCTTTCCACCTTTTGGGGTTGAATTCTGAGAGAGCCTGAAACACTTGTTTACCCATAGGAGATAGGAGTACTCCTGTGAACTTTCGAATAAAATAGTTTAACTAATCTTGTTTTCCATACAAACTTTCAACCCCTTTTCACCCCTTAGGGGTTGAATTTTCAAAAACCCTGGGATACATAATTGTTTATTTCTAATCGTTAACCTAAACACAAAGTTTCAGGCTTCTAGCTCTAAAAATGACGGACTTCCATACAAAATTTTAACCCCTTTTTCACCTTAGGGGGTGAATTTTCAAAAATCCTTTCTTAACAGATGTCTATGTCATTACAACTGTCTGTATGCCAAATTTCAGCGAAACCCGTTCAGTAATATCGGCTGTGCGTTGATAGATGATTCAGTCAGGTTAGCCTTTTATATATATATAGATTAAAGTTTTTGTTCTTATTTAAATTACAGTGTGTTCGATTTGTAATAATTTGATATGGGGTTCCATAAAATAAAAGGTATTTGGTGGGTGTTCCGTTATCTCAAAAGTTTAAGAACCCCTGGTCTAGACCGATCCATAATGTTTCGATTTGGGTATCGGTGCCTACCCTTTAGATGCATTATTGGTAAACCTTGTATATTCTTCTTAAATTCACTCATTCATTCATTACATTCTATCAAAATACACTGATGATTATATGCCTCCATTTAAAAGGGGGATGTTGTCTATAGTTCCTACGATTGGCAGGCGGGTTGGCAACCGCACGTGCCCGTCTCCTAGTTTGTTTTCCTCGGTGGCCTCTTATCACGCTTATAGGAAGATTTGGGATAGTTTTACGTTGTTCTCTATCATCAGTATGTTTCCTTTTTTAATTAAAGTGACAAACGAACTAACAGCCAGCCTGATGGTAAGTATCTACTGCAGCCCATGGGCACCTGTAACCAACATCAAACAAGACTACAGATGCGTCATCCTTGACGGCTAAGATGGAATGCATCATGACCTATAATTATACTGACTATCTATACCAATGATTCTTAACCATGACCGTAGATCAACGGTGGTCTTTAAAGCCCCCGATGTGGTCCGCGAAGGCATCATACAATTCCTTCAAATATAAAGGAGTGTACAACATTTTTGGAGATGATGATTAGCTATGCGAAATCTACCGATACGCTTATATATGGTATTGACTTCACATTAAAATGAGGGGCACACAATGATGTCTCACATTCATTTTGGTGTGTTTTGTTTAGAATACTAACATGAAAATCCGACCTTATCATAATTTATATGCCTAAAAGTTGGTGATCCAAAAGGTTAAGAACCACTGTTCTATACCCTTCAGATTAAAACACAACAATGCACGCACTGTTGCCTGGTGACAGAGGTGGTAGGGTGGTATCTACGCAGACTGATTTCTGGGCAGTAAAAGAGTCCTAGACCTAGATCAGCTATTAGTGTCGGATTTGTGTTCGAAACTTATGTGGTATTTTCTGATTATCAGTGAGCGAGAGTGTCGTTTGCTTGTTAGCAGAGAGCTACGCGTGGAAGCGGAATTGATGTTAAGAGAAAATGTTCATATATTTCCCTCACAGTTCAAGACACAATAACATATCCAGTGTGCTTACTTTAGTTGTATTTCTCGGAATTTTTCTAATCAAAAATGTCGCTCCGAAATCCCTTGAGCCAAATACTAATACAAATACAGTAAGAGTAATTTTATTTGTACGGTCTATTTTAGGAATCAACAATTGAGTTTGAAAATATGGCATGAAAGTTATATTTTTGTAAGGTCAGAGTTTTTTTTATAGAATAAGTGTGACAAACGAGCATAGAGTCTACCTGATGGTAAGTAGATGCTGTGGCTCATAGATATCTACATTTATCCTCAATTAAGAATCAAAATGTAGATGCGTTGTCACCACTGAGGACTGAGATGGAATGCCTCGTTTCCAGTAAAAACGGTCTCCGGTTCTCTACATTCACCATACGAAACACAGCAACCTTAAGCTGCTATTTTGTGCTGGTATTCTGTGAGAGCGTGGTCCTACCCCGGTCGAGCCGACCCATTTGCGCTGCAACCCCAATATAGCAGCAGTATAGCTCTACCACGTAAAATTCTATAAAAAAATGGAAAAAAAAGGATGTAATACTTAAATTATTTAGTTATACTCATCACATTTTTGCGTGGTAGAGCCACCCTACAGCGTAATAATGTAGCTGCATCACGAATCTATCAACTCGACCGGCAGTCCTAGTCGCTAACTTTGTTGACATAAAAATGATGGTCACTTAGTAACTACATTGTTTTTTATGAGGCGTGGTGAGGTTAAAGTATAAATTATTATGTCTCACTCCTGGGCAATAACCTCCTCTCATTACTGAGAGGGTTTTTCTAGCAAAGAAATGTCCACCACGTTGCTCTAATGCGTGTCGGATTTACATATCTTCGAAAATTGTTTTTTTTATTTTTCAGACATGCAGGATTCCTCACGTTTCCTTCACCAACAAGCACGTGGTAAATCTACACTTAAAATTGCAATTATCAATTACATTGGTGCCGGCGGAAATCGAGTTGCTCGTGTTCTGTGAAATTTGAAGCGAAACAGCCTCTGAGTTACTATGGCAGGAGTCGTGGTACCTTTTATAGAAAAGCTATATACTCATAAAATACGCAATGTACTACAAGGTAACTATAATAATGATGCCAACAAAGTTAGCGAATAGGCCTGCTGTTGGATCACGCTCGCACCACATAATAAATAATAGTACAAGAACAGAAGTATCACTCTCTGATAGCAAACTTGCGAGTTTAAACCCAGTCACAACGTCGTTAATGTTCATACGAGGGTGGATTGAAAAGTACTCGGCCTAACCAAGAAAATAAACACATACTAAATCAGTAATATTTTTATTTTTCTACATAATCACCATCAAGTTCAATACACTTTTGCCACCTCCCCTTCCAAGCATTTAGACCGTTGAAAAAAAATGATTCTTCCTTAGAGTCAAAATATGCGTCTACAGCTGCTTTGACCTCGTCGTTTGTCGAAAATCTTTGACCTCCCAAGTGCTTTTTTAGGTTAGGGAACAGAAAGAAGTCTGATGGTGCCAGATCAGGTGAATACGGCGGATGCGGTAACAGTTCAAAGCCACAGTTGTGAATTTCAGCCATTGACTGTACTGACGTGTGAACACGGGCGTTATCTTGATGAAACAGGACTTTTCTTTGAGCATTCCTCGACGTTTTCTTTTATTTCCTCGTAAACGACGTAGTAAGGTGCAGTAGTAATCAGAGTTTATAGTCTGACCCCCTTTCAAGATAATCAATCATAATCACACCTTTCGAGTCCCAGAATACTGAAGCCATCACCTTATTTGCCGACAAAATCGACTTAGCCTTTTTAGGGGGTGGTGAACCAGGTCTTCTCCACTGTTTTGATTGTTGTTTTGTTTCCGATGTACAGTAATGAACCCATGTTTCGTCCATAGTAACAAAACGATTCAAAAAATCATCTGCATCGGCTTCAAATAACTCCAAACAGTCGCGTGAAATAGTCAATCGCGTCCTTTTTTGTTCAACTGAAAGCAGTCGCGGAACCCACCTCGCAGACACCTTGTGGAAACCCAACTCGTTAACAATGATGTTTTGAGTTCGTTCATAAGAGATGCCTATAATCTCGACTATCTCTCTAATTTTTAATCTGCGGTCTCCCATTATTAAATCAAGTACTTTTTTAATATTTTCGTCAGTAGTTGACGTCGAAGGCCTTCAGAGCGGGGTTCATCTTTCACTCTCTCTACCACGCTTAAATTCTGCTATCCATTTTTGACGGATGAATATGACAGAGCACAATCGCAATGTACTGACCATGTCATCATGGATGGCTTTTGATGATAGCCCTTCTTATGGAGGTACTTAATGACGGCACGCTGCTCTATTGCTCCATTCATGAAATTATGTCCGATTACTTTGTTAATAAATTATAAAATCACAACTAATTATCGCACGTTTCGAACTTCACACAATGAACTAGTCTGAACTGAACTAAATAATGTGGGTAGATTTGATTTTAGAATTGAATTGAATGAAAGGCATTATTAATGAAAGAGTGGCGAAAGTGCTCTATTTTCAATCTCTTTCTTTTATCGACCAAGTGTTAAACTAATAAACAGTATAATATGCTGATCTCGCATTAGTAGGCAGTCAGTAGTACTGGGAGCTCTACTTACACTGAACGATTTTTTAAGGTCATTGGCATTATACGCGAAAAAATCGAAAAATGCGAAGCTGTAGTCGGGTTGTTAATCTATACATATAATAAATCTATAGAAAAATTGTGTGTTCACGATTCACTTGACGGATTTCCATGAAATTTGGTACATAGGCAGTAAATGATCATGTATAACATATAGACAACTTTTTATTCGCTTACGGAAGAGTAAAACAGAAAAGTTATGTTTTTCCTTTTTTAAGTTTGTTGTCATAATGGCTGCTGAGAACTGTCAGCAGCCATGATGACAACAAACTTGCAGCAGATGAGTCATAAAAAGGATTTAGCTGTACGTGTAATAAGTATATAGAAAAGTGTGTGTGTGTGTGTGTGTGAAAATAAAACTCATTGCGAACCAGAAAATGCAGAACAACGTCTGCCGGGCCAGCTAGTCAAATAATAAATCTGTAACTATGGCGTCAGTAACTAGGTACCTAATTATCTAGATCTACCTATAAATAATATCTTACCTTTCGATTTCCTTAGGAACAGTAAAGAATGAAAAGTCGACATTCCTATTGTTATTTAAGCACCCGCATGCTCTGCAGTACCTTTTGGCTTTTTGAGAGGCCATACTTGAATAAAAACTCAAAAATAAATATCAAAAGTGCCCACATACTTATAAGGGCGCGCGTGACTACTTCACGGAATTTGCCCCTTGTAGGGAACCGCGCGGCGTTGATATATTTTCATGCAAAAAGAGCGGAGTGAAACAGGCCTGCTCGCACAGAATAACATGAAATAGCAGCATAACGCTGCAGTGTTTCACTAGCATACAAGCTGTGATCAGAATTCGTTGCAATACTCGTAATCGGATGAAGGTTATAGGAACGCACAGAAAACGAACAAAAAACAAAAATAAATGTTTTCATTTTTGTGAGAACCCTTCGCGGGCGCGCAGATTAATTTATATGTGTAGAATATAGTATTCGGAAGTGATATTTTGTAACAAATTGTGATGACATGTTTTCTGAGATTATTTTAAACCGCACGCTACATAAACATATTATTAGATTTAATTCACAGATGACTAATACAGTTGTTGCTACTATTTTAACGGCTCCGTGGCGCAGTGGCTTAGCAACGAGTTGCGGCGCTGAGGGCCGCGGGTTCAAACCCCGCACGGAACAAGTATTTGTATGGCCTATAAACAATTGATCCGGGTCTAGATGTTTGTCCTTGTGAAATTTCCACAGCCTCCACGATACGGGAGAAAATCTAAGTGTGCGGGTTTAAAAAAAAAATACGTATCACAAATTAACCTCTGAGAAAATCTGAATTAAGTACACTGTATAGTGAGTATATAGAAAAAGATACATAATATAATATATCATAATGGTTAACAACTATAATAAATAAAGAAAGTCTGCTATAGGTTTATTTCTCGAGGTATTTTACGAATTCCGCAATATTATTCTCAACAGTGAAATATTTGCCTCAAAGGAAAAGTTTCAATTACTTCAATAAATTATTTCTCAGAGCTAAGCGCGAAACTTTCCTCACCTTTTCATTTTATTTTATATGAAGACTCTTTTTATGATAGTCAACAAAATTCAACTATATACATTTTGTTATTATTAATAATGAATTAAAAATCATGATCAACATCATCAAAGATTGTCCTGATGAATTTTCAAAGCAACATGTATTCATAGATTGCCTGTGTACGGTTACTATTACTGTTACCGTCACAATCTATCAAAGTTCACTGCTGAACATAGGCTCTCCCACTGTTATACTTACTTGCAGGAAATTTACTCCTTTGCAAAAAAGTATAATATGCTATAGTAATAAGTTGTATTTTAAGTATTTCAGCGAAGACGCTGCTTTCCATCTCCTAGTGTGTTTCCCCCTGTCGCTTCTTACGGCACCCACGGAACGATATAGGGTGGTGGATATTTTTACAATGCCACAAGAATGATAGTTGTATGTTTTATGTTATTCGAGCCTCATCAAAAACATCTCTTTTGATGTTTCTATATTACAAGCCCATTGTTGCTTCAGCTTACTTATTCTGTAGCTGTATCGGCAGCGTTAAATAACTGCTTATAGCTGAATGTAAATAACCGAGACCCTTTTCTCTGTAAAAAAAAATTGCTCCAGATCAATACCGGAATAACCGTAGATTTTTCCGGGATAAAAAGTAACATTTCGATCTCTATGCAAAAAATAATGTCGGTCCGTTGCTTCGTTACTGAAAAGAAGGACAAACAAACAAACGCCCTTTCGCATTTATATTATATTAGTAGGGACTTGTAATAAATTTATGTGATACTATATGATCTGGTCACGTATTTCATTCAACTCACCAGCAATAATCTATAACCATGCCGCCATGTACGTTTATTGCTTCATATTAAATCCGCTGCGATGGTATCATTATTTTGTGGGCACTTATTTTATTCTTCTTCTTCTTCTTTACTTTATGGCTTTTCTTAATAGAATTTGGCCAATGTTAAGTCAGACATGGGAGTGACACACTTATTTAAAAAAAATAGGATAAGGATGACAAACGAGCACACAGTCCACCTGATGGTAAGTGGTTTCTGTGCTGTGCCCATAGACATCTACATCTATCCATGATTACGAATCAAAATGCAGATGCGTTGTCACACGTGAGGACTATGATGGAATGCCTCGTTTCCAGTAAAAAAGGTCTCCGGTTCTCTACACTCACCATACGAAACACAGCAGCGTTAAGCTGCTATTTTACGCTGGTATTCTGTGAGAGCGTGGTCCTTCCTCGGTGGAGCCGACCCATTCGTGCTACAACTATACCAGTAATATAGCTGCATCATGACTCTACTACGTAGTAAGAAGCTATCACATAACGAAGTTTCAAACAGTCAAATCTTTGACATCTATCTTCTGGCTGACCTTTGACACGACTCAGTTGCTGTTGCACACTACTCGTAAGTAATATAAAGAAGAACAAAGGAATATTTTTTTCTTTAATACGTTACATGGGCCAGTTGTTCAAATTAATAAGTAAATATATATTTACTGCTATTATTTTTAATAAAAATTTTAATGTCTATTAACGCAATAAGTCAATAAATAATGTTTGTGGTCTTTATATTATCTCCATATATAAAAATCAATTGCTGTCCGTTAGTCTCGCTAAAACTCTGAACTGACTCGAACGATTCTGATGACTTTAGATTCACAATTGGACCTGGTAGGTGGAGCTGTTGTTGAGATCCAGAAATCACCCGTGCGAAGCCTGGGCGGATCGCTAGTATTATATAATAATCGTTGTTGTGTCTATTAGTGATCGCATAACTTCAGAAGTAGTCAATTTTTAAAGTTCAGAAGTAGCTATCGGGACGATGGTTCATAGCTGTGCTAGAATCCGATAGTGTGTCTATTAGTGATCATATAACTTCGAAATTAGTCGACTCATTGAGGTCATTTTCACACAATATATTTGTTTTATCGAGACGATCGTTCATAGCTGTGCTAGGATTCAATAGTGTGACTATTAGTGATCGTGTAACTTCGGAAGTGGTCAACTGATTCAGGTCCTTTTCACACAACATATTTGTTTTATCGGGACGATGGTTCATAGCTATGCTAGGATCCGATAGTGTGTCTATTAGTGATCGTGTAACTTCGGAAGTGGTCGATTGATTGAGGTCATTTTCACATAATATATTTGTTTTATCGAGACGATCGTTCATAGCTGTGCCAGGATCCAATAGTGTGACTATTAATGATTGTATAACTTTGGAAATGGTCGACTGATTGAGGTCATTTTCACACAATATATTTGTTTCACCGAGACGATGGTTCATAGCTATGCTAGGATCCGAAAGTGTGACAATTAGTGATCGTGTAACTTCGGAAGTTGTCGACTGATTGAGGTCATTTTCACACAATATATTTGTTTTATCGGGACGATGGTTCATAGCTATGCTAGGATCCGATAGTGTGTCTATTAGTAATCGTGTAACTTCGGAAGTGGTCGATTGATTGAGGTCATTTTCACATAATATATTTGTTTTATCGAGACGATCGTTCATAGCTATGCTAGGATCCAATAGTGTGACTATTAATGATCGTATAACTTTGGAAGTGGTCGACTGATTGAGGTCATTTTCACACAATATATTTGTTTTATCGGGACGATGGTTCATAGCTATGCTAGGATCCGATAGTGTGTTTATTAGTGATCGTGTAACTTCGGAAGTTGTCGACTGATTGAGGTCATTTTCAAACAATATATTTGTTTTATCGAGACGATCGTTCATAGCTGTGCTAGGATCCAATAGTGTAACTATTAATGATTGTATAACTTTGGAAGTGGTCGACTGATTGAGGTCATTTTCACACAATATATTTGTTTTATCGGGACGATGGTTCATAGCTATGCTAGGATCCGATAGTGTGTTTATTAGTGATCGTGTAACTGAAGTTGTCGACTGATTGAGGTCATTTTCAAATATTTGTTTTATCGAGACGATCGTTCATAGCTGTGCTAGGATCCAATAGTAAATATTAATGATTGTATAACTTTGGATGTGGTCGACTGATTGAGGTCATTTCACACAATATATTTGTTTTATCAGGACGATGGTTCATTAGCTATGCTAGGATCTGATAGTGTGTTTATTAGTGATCGTGTAACTTCGGAAGTTGTCGACTGATTGAGGTCATTTTCAAACAATATATTTGTTTTATCGAGACGATCGTTCATAGCTGTGCTAGGATCCGAAAGTGTGACTATTAGTGATCGTGTAACTTCGGAAGTGGTCGACTGATTGAGTCATTTCCTCAATATATTCGTTTATCGAGACGATCGTTCATAGCTGTGCTAGGATCCAATAGTGTGACTATTAATGATTGTATAACTTTGGAAGTGGTCGACTGATTGAGGTCATTTTCACACAATATATTTGTTTTATCGAGACGATAGTTCATAGCTGTGCTAGGATTCAATAGTGTGACTATTAATGATTGTATAACTTCGGAAGTGGTCGACTGATTAAGGTCATTTTCACACAATATATTTGTTTTATCGAGACGATCGTTCATAGCTGTGCTAGGATCCGATAGTGAGACTATTAATTGTTCCGGGTCTGGATGTTTGTCCGTGTACAATTTATGTATATAAACTGCTTAACAATACAGGAGAAAATCCTAGTGTAGAGGTAATGTTTAAAACAAAACAAATAAAGTCACCAAGTTTTACAGGCGGGTCGGTAACCGCAGATTTTATTATTTTGAATTGATATCACGAAGATGCCGCTAGCCAAGCCAGGTTTCATTTCGTTCTGTCGCCTCTTACAGCACTCAAGGGATGATGCGAGGTAGTGGATTCGCTTAGACCTTTATTACATTATCATATGTATATGATCATAGATATATAATTTATAGAAATATGACAGGCTTAGTTTGTACATTTGAGTCAAATGAAAGTTATGGCCGTGATTACGCCGCCACTTCATTTCGAGGTTTTCTTTTACACAACCGAATATTATTCTATCTCTCTATACTATAACTGCAATCATCATCATCATTACAGCCCTTCACAAGTCCACTGCTGAACATAGGCTTCCCCCAAAGAATGTCACAAAGCACGGTCTTGAGCCACCTGCATCCATCGACTTCCTGCATGTCTTACCAGGTCGTCACTCCATCTGGTAGGGGGACGCCCTACACTTCAATCCGCCGGTACGAGGCCGCCACTCGGCTTTTCCCCATCGATCGTCGGTTCTTCGAGCCATGGCTGGCCCATTGCCACTTCAGCTTACTATTCCTTTGGGCTATGTCGGTAACTCTGGTTCTACTGCGGATATCCTCATTTCTAAGTTTATCACACAGAGAAACCCCGAGCATAGCCCTCTCCATAGCTCGCTGAGCGATATTGAGATTCCTTATACGGCCAGCAGTGAAGGACCACGTTTCAGTTCCATAGGTCATCACTGGCAACACGCACTGGTTATACAGTCTAGTTTTTAAGTTTTGCGGTATACCTGACGAGAAGATAATGTAATTTCCCGAACGCTGCCCAGCCGAGTTGAATCCGTCACTTGACCTCTCGGTCGAAGTTGGACTTACCTAGTCGGACTATTTGTCCCAGGTAAACATACTCGTCAACATCTTCGAGCTTAGTGCTCCCAACCACTACCGGCATAGGTGTGACATGGACGTTATACATACTCTTTGTTTTGTCCATGTTTATCTTCAGACCTATCCGTTGGGAGGCACTATTGACGTCATTGAGCATAGTGCTCAGGTCTTCCAGCGATTTTGCCATAAGGACTATATCGTCGGCAAATTGGAGGTGATGATGTACTCACCATTGATGTTAATAATATCTTTTTCAGTCCAGTAGCTTGGCGTCTTCCAATGCAGCGGTGAAGAGTTTCGGTGATATAACGTCACCCTGTCTTACCTCTTTTACAGCATCTGCAACCTTCTTGACAACGCATCTGCATATTGATTCGCAAACGAGGATAGATGTAGATGTCTATGAAACCACAGCAACCACTTACCATCACTGTGTGCTCGCTTGTCACCCTTATCCTATAAAAAGGCGTATTTCGGTAATAGAGACGCGACCTTAACTCGTAACGAGGTGTTCTGATTAAATCCTCAGGATGACGACGCACTATCAGTTTGATTCTTAATCGAAGATGGTTGTAGATTTTTATATAAAATTGAAGTAGCAAACGAACTTACAGCCACCTTATGATAAGTGGACGCTGCAGTTCAAGGGCGTCTGAAACCAACTTCAAACGAAGGCTGCAGATGTATTATACCTTTGAGATCTAATATGTAATACCTCACAGCCCATAATTATACTGCCTCTCTTTATCCTTCAAACTAAAACATGCGCTGCTATTTGGCAACAGTAAATAGGTAAGAGGGATAATACTAACACGGATCTTAGGTAGAAAAGAAGTCATATCACCAGGAGCAATATGGACTAATATAAAATATTTTTATAAGGAAATAATAACAGGATTTCAGTAGTTTCGTAGGTGAGCATATTATATTCGTATATTTATACTACGCTTAGAACATGCTAATCCAACTTTAAAGCGTATTTATTCTGGTTAACGTATTTCGAACAGCACACTTTTCACTTTGAAATTAAAATGTAACAGACTTTTAAATAAACAGAAGGTATGGAAGGGCTAAAATGTGGCCTGAAAATCGCGTGTTGATAACCCTGGTTCCAACGTTTTAAATATTTTATACCACTACAGTCATTACAGGCTATTTTTTATTTTCCTTTTGTTCAACGTGTAACGGCAGATAGATTTTTTAAATTAAAAACAATATATTATTTTTATTATTTCTGTAAGTATAACAACTGTTATATTTTTTTACAATATTAGAGTGAAAAATAACACACACGTGGTAGAGCTACGCTGCGGCTATATTAGAGTTGAGACTTTTGAGGTTAAATAACCGGAGATCCTTCTTATAGAAAATGAGGACTGAATGAGAGGTTCCATCTTAGTCCTCGAGGGCGACAATGCATCTGCATTTTGATTCTTAATTGAGGATAGATGAATTTATCTGTGGGCCATAGCATTCACTTACCATTAGGTCGACTAAGTGCTCGTTTGTCACCCTTATTCTAAAAAAACAAGCTACCATTCTACCTGATGATAAGTGACTACTGCAAGTCGTCATCATCAGACAGTCTGAAAAGGTCAGAAATCAATATGGAGCATGTTACATTTATAATATATCATCATCATCATCATTTCAGCCCTTCACAAGTCCACTGCTGCACATAGCTCTCCCCAATTAAGGCCACAAAACACGAACCTGAATAAATTTCTTGCATCTCATACTCGTATATCATATACCCTACTAAAAGCTGTGGTAGCTCAGACGCTAAGCAATCGCCGTAAATTACACAGCACGCGAGCAATTTAGTTTCGATCCCACCACCACCAAAAAATATTAATTGCAATTTTAGTTCTAATTTACCATGCCCTCTCTGAGAAGGAAAACATCGTGAAAACCTATACGTACTCCTAAGTAAAATACGTTTCAAGGACATGTGAAATCCGCTGCCAAGCACTAGATAATCTAGATAACCATGGCAGACTAATTGCTCCATAACTATTTTAGAAATTATAGGAGGCCTATGCCCAACAGTGGGACGTATATTGGCTGTAACTTTAAACTTTATTTGGTCTACTTGAATAACCCTGCATGAATTAAAATTTGGTCTATGCCGATGTAAATTGAGAAAACGATTTCGAATATAAAGTACCGGTTTCACTGATTTCACCAGCAACTTATTTACTGGTAAGGCTACAATTCTCTGAAACTTGTTGCCCGATTGCATCAGGAAAGATCTTAATAAGAAATTTTGAAATGACTCGTTGAGAACGCATTTCTTAAACATGAATACGGCTGAGGTAGGCGGTCCGTGTTGCATATGCACTACAAACGAACACCACCTGTTATTGGTTAAACTGCAGCTATATTATGGTTGTAACTAATGGGTCGGCTCGACCGGGAAGAACCACTCTCACAGAATACCATGGTAAATAGGAGCTTAACACTGCTGTGTTTCGTATGGTGGTTGTAGAGATACGGCCATCCATTTTACAAACAGGGAATTCCATTTCGTCTCAGGGTGACAACGCATTTGCATTGTGATTCTTAATCGAGGATAGATGTAGATATCTGAACATCCACTTACCCATCGGTTGTGTGCTCGTTTGTCACCTTCAGTCTATAAAATAAATAAATAAAGTGTGTGTGTGCGCATGTAGGAAGTTATACTTCTTTAGCGTAACAAAAAAATCTTGAGAGACAATTTTTTTTTAAATACGTTACCTCCACACTAGGATGTTCTCCTGTATTGTGGCTTACATACATAAATTTTACAAGGACAAACATCCAGACCCGGTACACTTATTTGTAGTCCATACAAATACTTGTTCCGTGCGGGATTCGAACCCGCAGCTCAGCGCCGCAAATCTTTTAAGCCACTGCTCCACGGAATTAATTACCCACTAAAGTTGTCGCTTTTAGGTGTCCGTGTACGCGCATCATTAACAACCTCATGGTGTCGTTTTAGGCGTCGGTGTGCGCGTATCGAAAAACTTCACTGTCATCATTATTCCCAAACGCCCCAAAAGAAGTATAACTTAAAAAAATAATTTTGAGAATCCTTACTATGGAGAGACAAATACACGACCAGTAGTTGATTGAAATTAGCTGATGGAAAATAAGTCTTTCGAGACTGAGCTAAAGACAAAAGTTGCTTACTTCGAAACAATTTATAAGCCTTAGTTAACGAACTTTAATTAAACTTTTTTCACTGAACTTAAATTGCGAAAAACTAATTGACGACAAAGCTCCAAGTAGCTGCTTTAATGGGCTATAAGAGCTATAACTTTTAAATAAAATAACTTCAGTTTATTTCAACTGATGGTGCTTGTAGTTGAAGTTTTCTTATTAAATTTGTGTTGTTTGCTGATTTAACTAAATTGTTTCAATTTAAGTTCTTTGTTCAAAAGCAAATAGTCTACTACGGTAGAGATGACTACGCATTTTTGGGCTTCTGTATTTGCATTTGGATGCAGGTGGAGTAAACTTTAGCTTGTTATACAGAGAAAACATCCTCTAGTATGCCCACTTTTTGTAGTTTCGCGTATTAAATTAAAAACATAAACTGGAAACGATTGGTTGATGGAATGGGATGAAGTTCTCTTACGCCGAAACCAAGCGGCGTATATTTTTGTGATTAAAATAATAACAAAATGAAATTATCATAAGTTATATTCCGTTCTATTTATTTTACTTGGAAGTAAAGAATGAATGGCAATAGTCTAGACCAGTGATTCTTAAAGTGGGTTCCATAAAAAAGTCACAAGGGTTCCATGAAATAATTTTGCGCATACAACTGTCGAACATAAAACCGAACTATAATGCAATTATTGCTAAAACAGTGAAACAATTTCATTCTTCACATTAAAAGATAAAGTGAAAAATAAAGTGTTTTACTTTTAAAATATTTCAACTAGCTTTTTCCTGCGTGGAGTTCGGTTATATCGCGCATGTGTGAAAAAGTCTGCTGGAACAAGCCACAATTATAACTGGATGTCGCGGGCAAAAGCTAGTAAACTACAAAACTTTTTTATACACTACATTTTTTGCTAATCTATTACTGTGTGCCAAAATTATCAGACTACTGGGCGAGCTTACGCGTGAGCAAGCCACATAGAATGCCCGTGTGAAAACAATTTTCTCAAGTCTATACCCGCAAATTTTAATGTCTGCCCTTGTGATTTGTTTATGGTCATTGCAAAGCAGACTTTGAGGAAAATTGTATTCGTTTGAATTCAAAGGGAAAATCATTCGAGATCAAGGGAATTCTTGGTACAAATACAGTTTCCCCTTGAGCACATCCAGTTATAATTGTGGCTTCCATTACATTGCGATGTAACGCTCTTACTTTTAGTCTGGTTCCGTTGCACAGTTGAGGAGGTTTTAAATTTCGCAACAACATAACAGGAGTGCCCACGCGCAGAATAAGCATGATGTGGAAGATGGTTTCAGTGAATTAAGAAATTCGACAGGGTAGTTAATTGGGTCATCTGTGTTGACCACAGAGTCTATTGACGTGTACATTTTTCCCCTCAAAGACATTAACATTATATCGTTAATTGCCGCTGCTTGGTCGTTTTCGCGGTTAGTATGGCACGTTCACACAACCATTCCATTGGCTTATCGAGGATATGAGCAATATCTGGGTAAATTTTGGATATTAACTCCTGTAACGTAAATACAACTGTGCACAAATTATCAGGGATGGTTATCATTCCGTCATTTATCGGGTAATCACCGTTGCCGATTTCAAGTAGGAGATTTGCAAATCCACCAGCAGAATCTTTTTCTCCTAAGTGTACCCGCATATTTTCGAGAGCTTGAGGATTTTAATTAGAGGCCATAAAGTGGATCTCTTAAGACACGCCTTAACTTCATCTGCTCTAGTTCCTTTTGGCACTACTGGTAGAGTCTGTCTAAAATCTCCAGCCAGCAAAATCATTACACCACCCATTAACTTTTTATTTCCTCTTATATCTTGTAGAGTTCTGTTTAACACATCTACGCCACCCTTATGAGCCATGGTTATTTCATCCCACTCTATCATTTTCGTATGTTTTAATGCTTCAGCAAAATTACTTTGTTTCGATATATTACAAATGGGAGTATCAGCTGTTGTTAAATTGAGTGGTAACTTGAAGGTAGCATGAGCAGTTCGTCCACCATCAAGCAGTGTAGCTGCGATCCCAGAAGAAGCCACAGCCAAAGCAATTCCACGAGTACTTCTAACTTTTGCTAATAGCAAATTTATGAGGAATGTTTGCCTGTTCCACCGGGAGCATCTAAAAATAATATTCCACCCTCATTTGATTCAATTTTTGTGTTAATTTGATTGTAAACTGCTTTTTGTTCGTCATTCAATGATCCTTCATTATTTTTAATTGTGTTTTTTGATGCTCAGTCGTAACTTGTCTCTTTAAGGAACTCTCTATTTTCAAATTGTTGTTCTTTGCTTGGCTGAGGTAACCCATACTCTTTTAGTAGCCGACCAACCAACGCTAATACGGCATCTTCTATTACCGAAAGGTATTTGTTAAATACATCTGTTATGTGCTCTACATCCACATCTCCTGTCTTTCTAATTGCCTTTTAAAATCTTCAGATAGGTATTCTTTGAATTTCTCCCAAAGGCTTAAAGGGTCTGATACTTGGCAGAACACTAAAATAATCGCAAAAGATCCCGAATCATTTGCGGTGAGTGGCAAGTGCTGCCTCTTCCATTGCTGCGAACAAATGCTGATCATCTTCAAGCAAGCCGAGAGCACGCTGATTCGAACGTGAAATATACATGACCATCTACAGTTTTAACGCTTCTAAATTGGGCGCCGGATCTCATGCAGAAGCATGCGAAGGTGATAGCATTCTGTATTGTTCGGATGCAGTATAAACCCTGCCCAGAACGTACTCTTTTTGACCTCTGGCCTTCAACGTTTGCTCTTTTTCTCCTTTGGAACTTTCTTTTATCCCAATCGTAGTATGCAGGTACTTCTAGGTAGAGCAATGTTTTTGCAAAGTTATCCACTTTACACAAATCAAAAAGGATAGGAGTGTGGTTGTTGGAGGACTATTCACTCTTTCACTCAGATTTTGCTAATTAAAATAAACACTTTGCCCATTTTCCAAATGAACAGCAAGGTGGACTACGAGAGGGAAATGCTCATGAATGGGAAATTCAGGGATTCGCCATACTGCCTCTGGTGAACTTATATATCTTCCACTAATGTAGGTTTTAACTTCATCCTTCTCATTCTCTAAAGCAAACGATGCCTGGTCTGAACCTTTATTTACGTATTTACAGTCGTATTTTATTGATTTCACCGAATGACAATATTCCTTATTTAAGTAGCGTTAAAAAAAATATTTTTTTTTTTTATTATAAAAACGTTACCCCCACACTAGGATTTTATCCTGTATCGTGGAGGCAGTTTACATACACAAATTGCACAAGGACAAACATCCGGACCCGGAACAATTATTTGTAGACCATACAAGTACTTGTTTCGTGCGGGATTCGAACCCACAGCCCACAGCGCAACAAGTGATTGCTAAGTCACTGCGCCACGAAGCCGTCAAAAAAAATAACCGGAAATGTTTTAATAATACTGGATTATAAGGGACTACCCAGCGATTATCTATGGTTCTGCCTTTGATATCAACAGAAAACCCACCGTCATTTAGTTAACGTCTCTTGTACTGCAGATAACCGTCTTCACCAGTTTGAGTTTCCCTTATGAGAGCCCTGCCCGGCTAGCATGGGCGGGGGACAAAAATTTTATCCCCGGATTATATCCACTGAAAAGAGATAAAATTATCTTGTTATGTCAAACGGGGAGAAGTATATCCCCGTTTGACATAACGAGTAGACATAATATATCCCCCGTCCGTAGCATGGAGCTAAATGAAAGATAAAAAATTATGCTTTTTTGACATTTGAAAGGGATGATTTTATCCTAGTTCATTGGACGTGGGTTAAAGTTTATATTCATACAAAAAAATCTTTCTAAGTCTAAGTCTATCTCCCATTTCATCTACTGTGGATATTATATCCACCGGTGTGCCTATGCTCTAAGGGTGGATAAAACTAAGCGAGGGGATAAATATTTTGTCCTTTCCCCGGGGATAAAATTGTCTCCTGCCCATGCTAGCCCTGCAGGGGTATCGTTTACTGCACATGTTATCTTTCATACATGGTGACTTTCGATTTAAAGTTCCACATGGACCATGTATCATATTACATTTAACGATAATGTTTTCTTATATTTACGCGAAGACTACACATTAAATGAAACTAAATTTTACGGATTATATCGCGTAAAATTTTAACTTTTTAATTCCCGACGTTTCAGGTGCTTTACAGCCCCCATGGTCACGGGGGGGACTGAGGTATTAAAAAACTGAAGGTAGCTGGGCTAACTATGACATCGGAACGTCAAGAACCTCAGTCCCCCCCCGTGACCATGGGTGCTGTAAAGCCCCCGAAACGATTTCGTGAAGCTCTGGGTCACGTTTGGGATCCGGTATTTCAGCACAAATTATATTGTCGATTTGATCCGGAGTAATACGTTTGTGAAGCCATAAAAGAATATGAATATGTGGAAGACCTCTCTTTTGCCATTCAGTTGAGTACGTATAGCATCGCACTTCACGAAATATTTTGCCCTTTGTCAATAAGTTAATGATCTTTTTCACCTTTATTCGAAACACCCTCGAAATTATATCGTGTCTATCATGAGATTGTTGTCCTTGAATCAATTGCTCTTTTATCTCGTCCCAGCGAAGATTGCATGTGAAAGTGATAAAAAGATCAGGTCGGCCGTAGTTCCTAATATAGGTCATAGCGTCCTGTGTTCTTTCGTGCATATACCTAGGTCCCCCCGTAAAAGATGATGAAAGGAAACCATTTGTCCTAGTTGGTTGGCTTCTGCGTCTTGTCATCCAATAGCATTTTTTAAATGGATGTAACTATCAGCTCGTAATTTGGCTTGATTATTTTTGATATAATTTCATCTCTCTGTTTCTATTTTGGCGTATTTATCCACCAAATATTGACTAAAAAGGGCACGATAGTAGACAAAATAGTTATCTTCTCCTTCTTTAATCATTATTCTATACGAATAAAACTTGCAGAAGAGACAGTTTTATTAGCGGTAACTTAGTTGTGGGATCGCGTTGTGGTATGTTGATTGAATACCATCATCCCCAACAAAACATCAATGGATACTGTAACGCATCATATGCTCGATGTATCTCACTAACACGCTGAAGTGAATTACTTCGGCTCTCGAGGATGATGTCCCTTCGATCAAATTGTTGATCCACTAACACTAAAGCCACTTCATTTGTAGGTTGGTTTGTACCTACCTCTATGTTCTTCTGGTGGTTTTTTATCATGTATGATAACTTTGTATGACACTTTTCAGATCTTTTATATACGGGTTATCAATGGCACTTTTCAGATCTTTTATATACGGGTTCACTTGATGCAGCATAATCTGCAATTGTTTGAATAAATTTGGCTTTAAGTTACGAAATTTAGAATATCGAATCTTTGCTTCTCGATCATCTTCACCTACAAAATATATTTGAAGGTACTGAGCGTCATGTTCGGCTACTGGTAATATACTTCCAATTAAATGGTAGACCCGGCCTTGTACTTTGAAAGTCGGTGAAAAACCATCTGCTGTTACCTGTTTACCACCAAAGGAAGTCACCTGGAAACAGGCATTATATTTACGAATATTACCCATAAAATGGTCATGATCTGGGTGTAGATCAGTAATCAAACTAAAGAGTGGTTCAGGTAGTTGTTTCAACCGATCAAGTTGCACTTTTCCAGCTCTGCAACACATACCAGGTGTCTCATCCTTCCATTTCAGCGCATTGCACCACTGACACTTGTATGTCATAGAACCCAAGGCTACACTGCTGTCAGTTCTATAAGCAATATCAGGGTCATACTCCATAGCGGAATGGATCTTGTTTTTCCATAAACGCAGTGTAATGTTTTCCACATACCGTGACTTAATGCTCTATGCACTTGTGGATTCGCAGTTTGGTAATTTGCAACAGCTTGCCTGTGTACATCGGGATTTTTTTTTGATAAGCGGACACAGCTTTACGATTTGAATCTGGCTTGTTCTGCCTATATCTTTCTTGTGCACTTTTTAATTGACTTTTTTTTGTGTAATTAGTAAATCTCGACCTAAAATATATTTAAAAAAAAAATTTGGTTTGGTTGTTTATTTTCATTGTTTTTTAATTTCTAAATTATAATTTTTTTGTTCAGGTGTAATTTTCTGCAAATTTTTTGTACAAATCTTCTTGTCTATTTTGTTTTATGTTTTTTTGCAATAAAAGTATATTCTATTCTATTCTAATAAATTGAGTTTAAAATATTTATCAATATCATTTACGTTATTTACGACCCAAAAACCTTAAAAATGACACCAAAGTCACCCAACCCATGATGATTTTTACATACAAACATACATCCATCCATCCTTCCATCCATGTTGGTTTCAAACCATAATCGACGACATTTTCGTAATTAACGTCCCAAAAAACCATAAAACGACACCAATATTGACATTTCAACCATATCGCACCCCCACAGGGGATGATGGTAGGTATTTCCCGTCTGCTACGTTGGATTTTGAAATAGTTGTTTTTTTCGTAATCAGCGACCCGATAAACCGTAAAAACGATACCCATGTTGATTTTCAGAATTGGTCACCCCCTTTCCACCTTTTAGGGGTTGAATTCTGAGAGAGCCTGAAACACTTGTTTACCCATAGGAGATAGGAGTACTCCTGTGAACTTTCGAATAAAATAGTTTAACTAATCTTGTTTCCCCATACAAACTTTCAACCCCCTTTTCACCCCCTTAGGGGTTGAATTTTCAAAAAATCCTGGGATACGTAGTTGTTTACTTCTAATTGTTAACCTAAACACAAAGTTTCAGGCTTCTAGCTCTAAAAATGACGGACTTCCATACAAAATTTTAACCCCTTTTTCACCCCCTTAGGGGGCGAATTTTCAAAAATCCTTTCTTAGCAGATGTCTATGTCATTACAACTGTCTGTATGCCAAATTTTAGCGAAATCCGTTCAGTAATATCGGCTGTGCGTTGATAGATGATTCAGTCAGGTTAGCCTTTTATATATATATAGATTAAAGTTTTTGTTCTTATTTAAATTACAGTGTGTTCGATTTGTAGTCATTTGACATGGGGTTCCATAAAATAAAAGGTATTTGGTGGGTGTTCCGTTATCTCAAAAGTTTAAGAACCCCTGGTCTAGACCGATCCATAATGTTTCGATTTGGGTATCGGTGCCCTACCCTGTTAGATGCATTATTGTAGTAAACCTTGTATATTCTTCTTAAATTCACTCATTCATTCATTACAGTCTATCAAAATACACTGATGATTATATGCCTCCATTTAAAAGGGGGATGTTGTCTATAGTTCCTACGATTGGCAGGCAGGTTGGCAACCGCAGGTTTTATATTTTTAGTTGTTGTTAAGAAGACACATGTGCCCGTCTCCTAGTTTGTTTTCCTCGGTGGCCTCTTATCACGCTTATAGGAAGACTTGGGATAGTTTTACGTTGTTCTCTACCATTAGTATGTTTCCTTTTTTAATTAAAGTGACAAACGAACTAACAGCCAGCCTGATGGTAAGTATCTACTGCAGCCCATGGGCACCTGTAACCAACATCAAACAAGACTACAGATGCGTCATCCTTTAACGGCTAAGATGGAATGCATCATGGCCTATAATTATACTGACTATCTATACCAATGATTCTTAACCATGACCGTAGATCAACGGTGGTCTTTAAAGCCCCCGATGTGGTCCGCGAAGGCATCATACAATTCCTTCAAATATAAAGGAGTGTACAACATTTTTGGAGATGATGATTAGCTATGCGAAATCTACCGATACGCTTATATATGGTATTGACTTCACATTAAAATGAGGGGCACACAATGATGTCTCACATTCATTTTGGTGTGTTTTGTTTAGAATACTAACATGAAAATCCGACCTTATCATAATTTATATGTCTAAAATTGGTGATCCAAAAGGTTAAGAACCACTGTTCAATACCCTTCAGATTAAAACACAACAATGCACGCACTGTTGCCTGGTGACAGAGGTGGTAGGGTGGTATCTACGCAGACTGATTTCTGGGCAGTAAAAGAGTCCTAGACCTAGACCAACTATTAGTGTCGGATTTGTGTTCGAAACTTATGTGGTATTTTCTGATTATCAGTGAGCCAGAGTCTCGTTTGCTTGTTAGCAGAGAGCTACCCGTGGGAGCGGAATTGATGTTAAGAGAAAATGTTCATATATTTCCCTCACAGTTCAAGACACAATAACATATCCAGTGTGTTTACTTTAGTTGTATTTCTCGGAATTTTTCTAATCAAAAATGTCGCTCCGAAATCCCTTGAGCCAAATACTAATACAAATACAGTAAGAGTAATTTTATTTGTACGGTCTATTTTAGGAATCAACAATTGAGTTTGAAAATATGGCATGAAAGTTATATTTTTGTAAGGTCAGAGTTTTTTTTATAGAATAAGTGTGACAAACGAGCATAGAGTCTACCTGATGGTAAGTAGATGCTGTGGCTCATAGATATCTACATTTATCCTCAATTAAGAATCAAAATGTAGATGCGTTGTCACCACTGAGGACTGAGATGGAATGCCTCGTTTCCAGTAAAAACGGTCTCCGGTTCTCTACATTCACCATACGAAACACAGCAACCTTAAGCTGCTATTTTGTGCTGGTATTCTGTGAGAGCGTGGTCCTACCCCGGTCGAGCCGACCCATTTGCGCTGCAACCCCAATATAGCAGCAGTATAGCTCTACCACGTAAAATTCTATAAAAAAATGGAAAAAAAGGATGTAATACTTAAATTATTTAGTTATACTCATCACATTTTTGCGTGGTAGAGCCACCCTACAGCGTAATAATGTAGCTGCATCACGAATCTATCAACTCGACCGGCAGTCCTAGTCGCTAACTTTGTTGACATAAAAATGATGGTCACTTAGTAACTACATTGTTTTTTATGAGTGGTGAGGTTAAAGTATAAATTATTATGTCTCACTCCTGGGCAATAACCTCCTCTCATTACTGAGAGGGTTTTTCTAGCAAAGAAATGTCCACCACGTTGCTCTAATGCGTGTCGGATTTACATATCTTCGAAAATTGTTTTTTTTATTTTTCAGACATGCAGGATTCCTCACGTTTCCCTTTACCAACAAGCACGTGGTAAATCTACACTTAAAATTGCAATTATCAATTACATTGGTGCCGGCGGAAATCGAGTTGCTCGTGTTCTGTGAAATTTGAAGCGAACGCTTAGCCTCTGAGTTACTATGGCAGGAGTCGTGGTACCTTTTATAGAAAAGCTATATACTCATAAAATACGCAATGTACTACAAGGTAACTATAATAATGATGCCAACAAAGTTAGCGAATAGGCCTGCTGTTGGATCACGCTCGCACCACATAATAAATAATAGTACAAGAACAGAAGTATCACTCTCTGATAGCAAACTTGCGAGTTTAAACCCAGTCACAACGTCGTTAATGTTCATACGAGGGTGGATTGAAAAGTACTCGGCCTAACCAAGAAAATAAACACATACTAAATCAGTAATATTTTTATTTTCTACATAATCACCATCAAGTTCAATACACTTTACCTCCCTTCCAAGCATTTAGACCGTTGAAAAAAATGATTCTTCCTTAGAGTCAAAATATGCGTCTAGCTGCTTTGACCTCGTCGTTTGTCGAAAATCTTTGACCTCCCAAGTGCTTTTTAGGTTAGGGAACAGAAAGAAGTCTGATGGTGCCAGATCAGGTGAATACGGCGGATGCGGTAACAGTTCAAAGCCACAGTTGTGAATTTCAGCCATTGACTGTACTGACGTGTGAACACGGGCGTTATCTTGATGAAACAGGACTTTTCTTCTGAGCATTCCTCGACGTTTTCTTTTATTTCCTCTCGTAAACGACGTAGGTGCAGTAGTAATCAGAGTTTATAGTCTGACCCTTTCAAGATAATCAATCATAATCACACCTGAGTCCCAGAATACTGAAGCCATCACCTATTTGCCGACAAAATCGACTTAGCCTTTTAGGGGTGGTGAACCAGGTCTTCTCCACTGTTTTGATTGTTGTTTTGTTTCCGATGTACAGTAATGAACCCATGTTTCGTCCATAGTAACAAAACGATTCAAAAATCATCTGCATCGGCAAATAACTCCAAACAGTCGCGTGAAATAGTCAATCGCGTCCTTTTTGTTCAACTGAAAGCAGTCGCGGAACCCACCTCGCAGACACAGTGGAAACCAACTCGTTAACAATGATGTTTTGAGTTCGTTCATAAGAGATGCCTATAATCTCGACTATCTCTCTAATTTTTAATCTGCGGTCTCCCATTATTAAATCAAGTACTTTTTAATATTTTCGTCAGTAGTTGACGTCGAAGGCCTTCAGGCAGGGTTCATCTTTCACCTCTCTCTACCACGCTTAAATTCTGCTATCCATTTTTTGACGGATGAATATGACAGAGCACAATCGCCTAATGTACTGACCATGTCATCATGGATGGCTTTTGATGATAGCCCCTTCTTATGGAGGTACTTAATGACGGCACGCTGCTCTATTTGCTCCATTCGCGGAAATTATGTCCGATTACTTTGTTAATAAATTTATAAAATCACAACTAATTATCGCACACGTTTCGAACTTCACACAATGAACTAGTCTGAACTGAACTAAATAATGTGGGTAGATTTGATTTTTAGAATTGAATTGAATGAAAGGCATTATTAATGAAAGAGTGGCAAAGAGAAGTGCTCCTATTTTCAATCTCTTTCTTTTATCGACCAAGTGTTAAACTAATAAACAGTATAATATGCTGATCTCGCATTAGTAGGCAGTCAGTAGTACTGGGAGCTCTACTTACACTGAACGATTTTTTAAGGTCATTGGCATTATACGCGAAAAAATCGAAAAATGCGAAGCTGTAGTCGGGTTGTTAATCTATACATATAATAAATCTATAGAAAAATTGTGTGTTCACGATTCACTTGACGGATTTCCATGAAATTTGGTACATAGGCAGTAAATGATCATGTATAACATATAGACAACTTTTTATTCGCTTACGGAAGAGTAAAACAGAAAAGTTATGTTTTCCCTTTTAAGTTTGTTGTCATAATGGCTGCTGAACTGTCAGCAGCATGACAACAAACTTGCTAGTCATAAAAGGATTTAGCTGTACGTGTAATAAGTATATAGAAAAGTGTGTGTGTGTGTGTGTGATAAAACTCATTGCGAACCAGAAAATGCAGAACAACGTCTGCCGGGCCAGCTAGTCAAATAATAAATCTGTAACTATGGCGTCAGTAACTAGGTACCTAATTATCTAGATCTACCTATAAATAATATCTTACCTTTCGATTTCCTTAGGAACAGTAAAGAATGAAAAGTCGACATTCCTATTGTTATTTAAGCACCCGCATGCTCTGCAGTACCTTTTGGCTTTTTGAGAGGCCATACTTGAATAAAAACTCAAAAATAAATATCAAAGTGCCCACATACTTATAAGGGCGCGTGACTACTTCACGGAATTTGCCTTGTAGAACCGCGGCGTTGATATATTTTCATGCAAAAGAGCGGAGTGAAACAGGCCTGCTCGCACAGAATAACATGAAATAGCAGCATAACGCTGCAGTGTTTCATAACGCTACAAACTGTGATCAGAATTCGTTGCAATACTCATAATCGGATGAAGGTTATAGGAACGCACAGAAAACGAACAAAAACAAAAATAAATGTTTTCATTTTGTGAGAACCTTCATGAGCGCGCAGATTAATTTATATGTGTAGAATATAGTATTCGGAAGTGATATTTTGTAACAAATTGTGATGACATGTTTTCTGAGATTATTTTAAACACGCTACATAAACATATTATTAGATTTAATTCACAGATGACTAATACAGTTGTTGCTACTATTTTAACGGCTCCGTGGCGCAGTGAGCAACGAGTTGCGGCGCTGAGGCCGCAGGTTCAAACCCGCACGGAACAAGTATTTGTATGGCCTATAAACAATTGATCCGGGTCTAGATGTTTGTCCTTGTGAAATTTCCACAGCCTCCACGATACGGGAGAAAATCCAATGTGCGGGTTTAAAAAAAAATACGTATCACAAATTAACCTCTCAGAAAATCTGAATTAAGTACACTGTATAGTGAATATATAGAAAAAGATACATAATATAATATATCATAATGGTTAACAACTATAATAAATAAAGAAAGTCTGCTATAGGTTTATTTCTCGAGGTATTTTACGAATTTCACAATATTATTCTCAACAGTGAAATATTTGCCTCAAAGGAAAAGTTTCAATTACTTCAATAAATTATTTCTCAGAGCTAAGCGCGAAACTTTCCTCACCTTTTCATTTTATTTTATATGAAGACTCTTTTTATGATAGTCAACAAAATTCAACTATATACATTTTGTTATTATTAATAATGAATTAAAAATCATGATCAACATCATCAAAGATTGTCCTGATGAATTTTCAAAACATGTATTCATAGATTGCCTGTGTACGGTTACTATTACTGTTACCGTCACAATCTATCAAAGTTCACTGCTGAACATAGGCTCTCCCATTGTTATATTACTTGCAGGAAATTTACTCCTTTGCAAAAAGTATAATATGCTATAGTAATAAAATTGTATTTTAAGTATTTCAGCAAGACGCTGCTTTCCATCTCCTAGTGTGTTTCCCTGTCGATTCTTACGGCACCCACGGAACGATATAGGGTGGTGGATATTTTACAATGCCACAAGAATGATAGTTGTATGTTTTATGTTATTCGAACCTCATCAAAACATCTCTTTTGATGTTTCTATATTACAAGCCCATTGTTGCTTCAGCTTACTTATTCTGTAGCTGTATCGGCAGCGTTAAATAACTGCTTATAGCTGAATGTAAATAACCGAGACCTTTTTCTCTGTAAAAAAAATGTTCCAGATCAATACCGGAATAACCGTAGATTTTTCCGGGATAAAAAGTAACATTTCGGCCATTATCTCTTTGCAAAATATAATGTCGGTCCGTTGCTTCGTTACTGAAAAGAAGGACAAACCAACGAACGCCCTTTCGCATTTATCTTATATTAGTAGGGACTTGTAATAAATTTATTTGATACTATATGATCTGGTCACGTATTTCATTCAACTCACAAGCAATAATCTATAACCATGCCGCCGTGTACGTTTATTGCTTCATATTAAATCCGCTGCGATGGTATCATTATTTTGTGGGCACTTATTTTATTCTTCTTCTTCTTCTTTACTTTATGGCTTTTCTTAATAGAATTTGGCCAATGTTAAGTCAGACATGGGGTGACACACTTATTTAAAAAAAAGGATAAGGATGACAAACGAGCACACAGTCCACCTGATGGTAAGTGGTTTCTGTGTAACCCATAGACATCTACATCTATCCGATTACAATTAAAATGCAGATGCGTTGTCTCACGTGACGACTATGATGGAATGCCTCGTTTCCAGTAAAAAAGGTCTCCGGTTCTCTACACTCACCATACGAAACACAGCAGCGTTAAGCTGCTATTTTACGCTGGTATTCTGTGAGAGTGTGGTCCTTCCTCGGAGGAGCCGACCCATTCGTGCTACAACTATACCAGTAATATAGCTGCATCATGACTCTACTACGTAGTAAGAAGCTATCACATAACGAAGTTTCAAACAGTCAAATCTTTGACATCTATCTTCTGGCTGACCTTTGACACGACTCAGTTGCTGTTGCACACTACTCGTAAGTAATATAAAGAAGAACAAAGGAATATTTTTTTCTTTAATACGTTACATGGGCCAGTTGTTCAAATTAATAAGTAAATATATATTTACTGCTATTATTTTTAATAAAAATTTTAATGTCTATTAACGCAATAAGTCAATAAATAATGTTTGTGGTCTTTATATTATCTCCATATATAAAAATCAATTGCTGTCCGTTAGTCTCGCTAAAACTCTGAACTGACTCGAACGATTCTGATGACTTTAGATTCACAATTGGACCTGGTAGGTGGAGCTGTTGTTGAGATCCAGAAATCACCCGTGCGAAGCCTGGGCGGATCGCTAGTATTATATAATAATCGTTGTTGTGTCTATTAGTGATCGCATAACTTCAGAAGTAGTCAATTTTTAAAGTTCAGAAGTAGTTATCGGGACGATGGTTCATAGCTGTGCTAGAATCCGATAGTGTGTCTATTAGTGATCATATAACTTCGAAATTAGTCGACTCATTGAGGTCATTTTCACACAATATATTTGTTTTATCGAGACGATGGTTCATAGCTGTGCTAGGATTCAATAGTGTGACTATTAGTGATCGTGTAACTTCGGAAGTGGTCAACTGATTCAGGTCCTTTTCACACAACATATTTGTTTTATCGGGACGATGGTTCATAGCTATGCTAGGATCCGATAGTGTGTCTATTAGTGATCGTGTAACTTCGAGTGGTCGATTGATTGAGGTCATTTCACATAATATATTTGTTTTATCGAGACGATCGTTCATAGCTGTGCCAGGATCCAATAGTGTGACTATTAATGATTGTAACTTTGGAGATGGTCGACTGATTGAGGTTTTCACAATATATTTGAGACGATCGTTCATAGCTATGCTAGGATCCGAAAGTGTGACAATTAGTGATCGTGTAACTTCGGAAGTTGTCGACTGATTGAGGTCATTTTCACACAATATATTTGTTTTATCGGGACGATGGTTCATAGCTATGCTAGGATCCGATAGTGTGTTTATTAGTAATCGTGTAACTTCGGAAGTGGTCGATTGATTGAGGTCATTTTCACATAATATATTTGTTTTATCGAGACGATCGTTCATAGCTATGCTAGGATCCAATAGTGTGACTATTAATGATCGTATAACTTTGGAAGTGGTCGACTGATTGAGGTCATTTCACACAATATATTTGTTTTATCGGGACGATGGTTCATAGCTATGCTAGGATCCGATAGTGTGTTTATTAGTGATCGTAACTTCGGAAGTTGTCGACTGATTGAGGTCATTTTCAAACAATATATTTGTTTTATCAGACGATCGTTCATAGCTGTGCTAGGATCAATAGTGTAACTATTAATGATTGTATAACTTTGATGGTCGACTGATTGAGGTCATTTTCACACAATATATTTGTTTTATCGGGACGATGGTTCATAGCTATGCTAGGATCCGATAGTGTGTTTATTAGTGATCGTGTAACTTCGGAAGTTGTCGACTGATTGAGGTCATTTTCAAACAATATATTTGTTTTATCGAGACGATCGTTCATAGCTGTGCTAGGATCCAATAGTGTAAATATTAATGATTGTATAACTTTGGATGTGGTCGACTGATTGGTCATTTTCACAATATTTGTTTTATCGGGACGATGGTTCATAGCTATGCTAGGATCTGATAGTGTGTTTATTAGTGATCGTGTAACTTCAGGTTGTCGACTGATTGAGGTCATTTTCAAACAATATATTTGTTTTATCGAGACGATCGTTCATAGCTGTGCTAGGATCCGAAAGTGTGACTATGGTGATCGTGTAACTTCGGAAGTGGTCGACTGATTGAGGTCATTTCACTCAATATATTCGTTTATCGAGACGATCGTTCATAGCTGTGCTAGATCCAATAGTGTGACTATTAATGATTGTATAACTTTGGAAGTGGTCGACTGATTGAGTCATTTTACACAATATATTTTTTTATCGAGACGATAGTTCATAGCTGTGCTAGGATTCAATAGTGTGACTATTAATGATATGTAACTGGAGTGGTCGACTGATTAAGGTCATTTCACACAATATATTTGTTTTATCAGACGATCGTTCATAGCTGTGCTAGGATCCGATAGTGAGACTATTAATTGTTCCGGGTCTGGATGTTTGTCCGTGTACAATTTATGTATATAAACTGTAACAATACAGGGAAAATCCTAGTGTAGAAGTAATGTTTAAAAAACAAATAAAGTCACCAAGTTTTACAGGCGGGTCGGTAACCGCAGATTTTATTATTTTGAATTGATATCACGAAGATGCCGCTAGCCAAGCCAGGTTTCATTTCGTTCTGTCGCCTCTTACAGCACTCAAGGGATGATGCGAGGTAGTGGATTCGCTTAGACCTTTATTACATTATCATATGTATATGATCATAGATATATGATTTATAGAAATATGACAGGCTTAGTTTGTACATTTGAGTCAAATGAAAGTTATGGCCGTGATTACGCCGCCACTACATTTCGAGGTTTTCTTTTACACAACCGAATATTATTCTATCTCTCTATACTATAACTGCAATCATCATCATCATTACAGCCCTTCACAAGTCCACTGCTGAACATAGGCTTCCCCCAAAGAATGTCACAAAGCACGGTCTTGAGCCACCTGCATCCATCGACTTCCTGCATGTCTTACCAGGTCGTCACTCCATCTGGTAGGGGGACGCCCTACACTTCGTCCGCCGGTACGAGGCCGCCACTCGAGAAACTTTTTTCCCCATCGATCGTCGGTTCTTCGAGCTACATGGCTGGCCCATTGCCACTTCAGCTTACTATTCCTTTAGGCTATGTCGGTAACTCTGGTTCTACTGCGGATATCCTCATTTCTAAGTTTATCACACAGAGAAACCCCGAGCATAGCCCTCTCCATAGCTCGCTGAGCGATATTGAGATTCCTTATACGGCCAGCAGTGAAGGACCACGTTTCAGTTCCATAGGTCATCACTGGCAACACGCACTGGTTATACAGTCTAGTTTTTAAGTTTTGCGGTATACCTGACGAGAAGATAATGTAATTTCCCGAACGCTGCCCAGCCGAGTTGAATCCGTCACTTGACCTCTCGGTCGAAGTTGGACTTACCTAGTCGGACTATTTGTCCCAGGTAAACATACTCGTCAACATCTTCGAGCTTAGTGCTCCCAACCACTACCGGCATAGGTGTGACATGGACGTTATACATAATCTTTTTTGTCCATGTTTATCTTCAGACCTATCCGTTGGGAGGCACTATTGACGTCATTGAGCATAGTGCTCAGGTCTTGCGATTTTGCCATAGGACTATATCGTCGGCAAATTGGAGGTGGTGATGTACTCACCATTGATGTTAATACCGTATCTTTTTCAGTCCAGTAGCTTGGAAACGTCTTCCAATGCAGCGGTGAAGAGTTTCGGGGATATAACGTCACCCTGTCTTACACCTCTTTTACAACGCATCTGCAACCTTCTTGACAACGCATCTGCATATTGATTCGCAAACGAGGATAGATGTAGATGTCTATGGGCCACAGCAACCACTTACCATCACTGTGTGCTCGCTTGTCACCCTTATCCTATAAAAAAGGCGTATTTCGGTAATAAGAGACGCGGACCTTTTAACTCGTAACGAGGTGTTCTGATTAAATCCTCAGGGATGACGACGCACTATCAGTTTGATTCTTAATCGAAGATGGTTGTAGATTTTTTTATATAAAATTGAAGTAGCAAACGAACACAGCCACCTTATGATAAGTGGACGCTGCAGTTCAAGGCGTCTGAAACCAACTTCAAACAAAGAAGGCTGCAGATGTATTATACCTTTGAGATCTAATATGTAATACCTCAGGCCCATAATTATACTGCCTCTTTATCCTTCAAACTAAAACATGCGCTGCTATTTGGCAACAGTAAATAGGTAAGAGGATAATACTAACACGGATCTTAGGTAGAAAGAAGTCATATCACCAGGAGCAATATGGACTAATATAAAATATTTTATAAGGAAATAATAACAGGATTTCAGTAGTTTCGTAGGTGAGCATATTATATTCGTATATTTATACTACGCTTAGAACATGCTAATCCAACTTTAAAGCGTATTTATTCTGGTTAACGTATTTCGAACAGCACACTTTTCACTTTGAAATTAAAATGTAACAGACTTTTAAATAAACAGAAGGTATGGAAGGGCTAAAATGTGGCCTGAAAATCATGTTGATAACCCTGGTTCCAACGTTTTAAATATTTTATACCACTACAGTCATTACGGGCTATTTTTATTTTCCTTTTGTTCAACGTGTAACGGCAGATAGATTTTTTAAATTAAAAACAATATATTATTTTTATTATTTCTGTAAGTATAACAACTGTTATATTTTTTTACAATATTAGAGTGAAAAATAACACACACGTGGTAGAGCTACGCTGCGGCTATATTAGGGTTGAGACTTTTGAGGTTAAATAACCGGAATCCTTCTTACAGAAAATGAGGACTGAATGAGAGGTTCCATCTTAGTCCTCGAGGCGACAATGCATCTGCATTTTGATTCTTAATTGAGGATAGATGAATTTATCTGTGGGCCATAGCATTCACTTACCATTAGGTCGAATAAGTGCTCGTTTGTCACCCTTATTCTAAAAAAACAAGCTACCATTCTACCTGATGATAAGTGACTACTGCAAGTCGTCATCATCAGACAGTCTGAAAAGGAGTCAGAAATCAATATGGAGCATGTTACATTTATAATATATCATCATCATCATCATTTCAGCCCTTCACAAGTCCACTGCTGCACATAGCTCTCCCCAATTAAGGCCACAAAACACGAACCTGAATAAATTTCTTGCATCTCATACTCGTATATCATATACCTACTAAAAGCTGTGGTAGCTCAGACGCTAAGCAATCGCCGTAAATTACACACACGCGAGCAATTTGTTTCGATCCCCGCCACCAAAAAATATTAATTGCAATTTTAGTTCTAATTTACCATGCCCTCGGCTCTGAAGGAAAACATCGTGAGAAACCTATACGTACTCCTAAGTAAAATACGTTTCAAGGACATGTGAAATCCTGCCAAGCACTAGATAATCTAGATAACCATGGCAGACTAATTGCTCACTATTTTAGAAATTATAGGAGGCCTATGCCCAACAGTGGGACGTATATTGGCTGTAACTTTAAACTTTATTTGGTCTACTTGAATAACCCTGCATGAATTAAAATTTGGTCTATGCCGATGTAAATTGAGAAAACGATTTCGAATATAAAGTACCGGTTTCACTGATTTCACCAGCAACTTATTTACTGGTAAGGCTACAATTCTCTGAAACTTGTTGCCCGATTGCATCAGGAAAGATCTTAATAAGAAATTTTGAAATGACTCGTTAGAGACGCATTTCTTAAACATGAATACGGCTGAGGTAGGCGGTCCGTGTTGCTATGGCTACAAACGAACGCACCACCTGTTATTGGTTAAACTGCAGCTATATTATGGTTGTAGCACTAATGGGTCAGCTCGACCGGGAAGAACCACTCTCTCAGAAATACCATGGTAAAATAGGCTTAACGCTGTGTTTCGTATGGTAGGTGTAGAGATACGGCCATCCATTTTACTGAAACGAAATTCATTTCGTCTCAGGGTGACAACGCATTTGCATTGTGATTCTTAATCGAGGATAAATGTAGATGTCTATGGGCTGCAACATCCACTTACCATCACGTGGACTGTGCTCGTTTGTCACCTTCAGTCTATAAAATAAATAAATAGTGTGTGTGCGCAGCAGGAAGTTATACTTCTTTAGCGTAACAAAAAAAATCTTGAGAGACAATTTTTTTTTAAATACGTTACCAAACTAGGATGTTCTCCTGTATTGTGGCTTACATACGGTACATAAATTTTACAGGACAAACATCAGACCCGGTACCTTATTTGTAGTCCATACAAATACTTGTTCCGTGCAGGTTCGAACCCGCAGCTCAGCGCCGCAAATCTTTTAAGCCACTGCTCCACGGAGCCGTTAATTACCCACTAAAGTTGTCGCTTTTAGGTGTCCGTGTACGCGCATCATTAACAACCTCATGGTGTCGTTTTAGGCGTCGCGCGCGTATCGAAAAACTTCACTCATCATTATTCCCAAACGCCCCAAACGAAGTATAACTTAAAAAAAATTTTGAGAATCCTTACTATGGAGAGACAAATACACGACCAGCAGTTGATTGAAATTAGCTGATGGAAAATAAGTCTTTCGAGACTGAGCTAAAGACAAAAGTTGCTTACTTGAAACAATTTAATCGCCTTAGTTAACGAACTTTAATTAAACTTTTCACTGAACTTAAATGAAAAACTAATTGACGACAAAGCTCCAAGTAGCTGCTTTAATGGGCTATAAGAGCTATAACTTTTAAATAAAATAACTTCAGTTTATTTCAACTGATGGTGCTTGTAGTTGAAGTTTTCTTATTAAATTTGTGTTGTTTGCTGATTTAACTAAATTGTTTCAATTTAAGTTCTTTGTTCAAAAGCAAATAGTCTACTACGGTAGAGATAACTACGCATTTTTGGGCTTCTGTATTTGAATTTGGATGCAGGTGCGAGTAAACTTTTAGCTTGTTATACAGAGAAAACATCCTCTAGTATGCCCACTTATTGTAGTTTCGCGTATTAAATTAAAACATAAACTGTAAACGATTGATTGATGGAATGGGATGAAGTTCTCTTACGCCGAAACCAAGCGGCGTATATTTTTGTGATTAAAATAATAATAACAAAATGAAATTATCATAAGTTATATTCCGTTCTATTTATTTTACTTGGAAGTAAAAAATGAATGGCAATAGTCTAGACCAGCGATTCTTAAAGTGGGTTCCATAGAAAAGTCACAAGGGTTCCGCGAAATAATTTTTTGCGCATACAACTGTCGAACATAAAACCGAACTATAATGCAATTATTGCTAAAACAGTGAAACAATTTCATTCTTCACATTAAAAGATAAAGTGAAGAATAAAGTGTTTTACTTTTAAAATATTTCCAACTAGCTTTTTCCCGCGACTTCGTCCGCGTGGAGTTCGGTTATATCGCGCCCATGTGTGAAAAAGAGTCTGCTGGAACAAGCCACAATTATAACTGGATGTCGCGGGCAAAAGCTAGTAAACTACAAAACTTCTTTATACACTACATTTTTTGCTAATCTATTACTGTGTGCCAAAATTATCAGACTACTGGGCGAGTTTACGCGTGAGCAAGCGAACATAGAATTGCCCGTGTGAAAACAATTTTCTCTCAAGTCTATACCCGCAAATTTTAATGTCTGCCCTTGTGATTTGTTTATGGTCGTTGCAAAGCAGACTTTGAGGAAAATTGTATTCGTTTGAATTCAAAGGAAGATCATTCGAGACAAGAGAATTCTTGGTACAAATACTCCTTGCGCACATCCAGTTATAATTGTGGCTTCCATTACATTGCGATGTAACGCTTTTACTTTTAGTCTGGTTCCGTTGCACAGTTGAGGAGGTTTTAAATTTCGCAACAACATAACAGGAGTGCCCACGCGCAGAATAAGCTTATGATGTGGAAGACCTGATGGTTTCAGTGAATTAAGAAATTCGACAGGGTAGTTAATTGCGTCATCTGTGTTGACCACAGAGTCTATTGACGTGTACACCATTTCTTCCCCCTCAAAAGACATTAACAGTATATCGTTAATTGCCGCTGCTTGGTCGTTTTCGCGGTTAGCATGGCACGTTCACACAACCATTCCATTGGCTTATCGAGGATTAGAGCAATATCTGGGTAAATTTTGGATATTAACCTGTAACGTAAATACAACTGTGCACAAATTATCAGGATGGTTATCATTCCGTCATTTATCGGGTAATCACTGTTCGATTTCAAGTAGGAGATTTGCAAATCCGCCAGCAATCTTTTTCTCCTAAGTGTACCCGCATATTTTTCTAGAGCTTGAGGATTTTAATTAGAGGCCATAAAGTGGATCTCTTAAGACACGCCTTAACTTCATCTGCTCTAGTTCCTTTTGGCACTACTGGTAGAGTCTGTCTAAACTTTCCAGCCAGCAAAATCATTACACCACCCATTAACTTCTTATTTCCTCTTATATCTTGTAGAGTTCTGTTTAACACATCTACGCCACCCTTATGAGCCATGGTTATTTCATCCCACACTATCATTTTCGTATGTTTTAATGCTTCAGCAAAATTACTTTGTTTCGATATATTACAAATGGGAGTATCAGCTGTTGTTAAATTGAGTGGTAACTTGAAGGTAGCATGAGCAGTTCGTCCACTATCAAGCAGTGTAGCTGCGATCCCAGAAGAAGCCACAGCCAAAGCAATTCCGCGCAATAGCAAATTTATGAGGAATGTTTTGCCTGTTCCACCGGGAGCATCTAAAAAGAATATTCCACCCTCATTTGATTCAATTTTTGTGTTAATTTGATTGTAAACTGCTTTTTGTTCGTCATTCAGTGATCCTTCATTATTTTTAACTGTGTTTTCTAATGATGCTAAGTCGTAACTTGTCTCTTTAAGAAACTCTCTATTTTCAAATTGTTATTCTTTGCTTGGCTGAGGTAACCCATACTCTTTTAGTAGCCGACCACCCAACGCTAATACGGCATCTTCTATTACCGAAAGGCATTTGTTAAATACACATCTGTTATGTGCTCTACATCCACATCTCCCTGTCTTTCTAATTGCCTTTTAAAATCTTCAGATAGGTATTCTTTGAATTTCTCCCAAAGGCTTAAAGGGTCTGATACTTGGCAGAACACTAAAATAATCGTAAAAAGATCCCGAATCATTTGCGGTGAGTGGCAAAGTGCTGCCTCTTCCATTGCTGCGAACAAATGCTGATCATCTTCAAGCAAGCCGTGAGCTTTGCACGCTGATTCGAACGTGGAATATACATGACCATCTACAGTTTTAACGCTTCTAACGAAATTGGGCGCCGGATCTCATGCAGAAGCATGCGAAGGTGATAGCATTCTGTATTATGACTGTTATAAACCCTGCCCAGAACGTACTCGTTTTTGACCCTGGCCAGCCTTCAACGTTTGCTCTCTTTTCCTTTGTAACTTTCTTTTATCCCAATCGTAGTATGGTGGTACTTTGTAGAGCAATGTTTTTTATCCACCACAAATCGAAAAGGATAGGAGTGTGGTTGTTGGAGGACAATTCACTCTTTCACTCAGATTTTGCTAATTAAAATAAACACTTTGCCCATTTTCCAAATGAACAGCGAGGTGGACTGCAGAGGAAATGCTCATGAATGGGAAATTCAAGGATTCGCCATACTGCCTCTGGTGAACTTATATATCTTCCACTTATGTAGTTTTAACTTCATCCTTCTCATTCTCTAAAGCAAACGATGCCTGGTCTGAACCTTTATTTACGTATTTACAGTCGTATTTTATTGATTTCACCGAATGACAATATTCCTTATTTAAGAGAGCGTTAAAAAATTATTTTTTATTATAAAACGTTACCGCCACACTAGGATTTTATCCTGTATCGTGGAGGCAGTTTACAAACACAATTGCACAAGGACAAACATCCAGACCCGGAACAATTATTTGTAAACCATACAAGTACTTGTTTCGTGCGGGATTCGAACCCACAGCCCACAGCGCAACAAGTCATTGCCAAGTCACTGCGCCACGGAGCCGTCAAAAAATAACGGAAATGTTTTAATAATACTGGATTATAGGGACTACCCAGCGATTATCTATGGTTGTGCCTTTGATATCAACAGAAAACCCACCGTCATTTAGTTAACGTCTCTTGTACTGCAGATAACCGTCTTCACCAGTTTGAGTTTCTTATGAGAGCCCTGCCCGGCTAGCATGGGCGGGGGACAAAATTTTATCCCCGATTATATCCACTGAAAGGAGATAAAATTATTGTTATGTCAAACGGGAGAAGTATATCCCGTTTGATATAACGAGTAGACATAATATATCCCCGTCAGTAGCATGGAGCTAAATGAAAGATAAAAATTATGCTTTTTGACATTTGAAAGGGATGATTTTATCCTAGTTCATTGGACGTGGGTTAAAGTTTATATTCATACAAAAATCTTTCTAAGTCTAAGTCTATCTCCATTTCATCTACTGTGGATATTATATCCACCGGTGTGTATGCTCTAAGGGTGGATAAAACTAAGCGAGGGGATAAATATTTTGTCCTTTCCCCGGGGATAAAATTGTCTCCTGCCCATGCTAGCCCTGCAGGGGTATCGTTTACTGCACATGTTATCTTTCATACATGGTTACTTTCGAAAGTTCCACATGGACCATGTATCATATTACATTTAACGATAATGTTTTCTTATATTTACGCGAAGACTACACATTAAATGAAACTAAATTTTACGGATTATATCGCGTAAAATTTTAACTTTTTAATTCCCGACGTTTCAGGTGCTTACAGCCCCATGGTCACGGGGGACTGGGTATAAAAAACTGAAGGTAGCTGGGCTAACTATGACATCGGAACGTCAAGCACCTCAGTCCCCCTGACCATGGGTGCTGTAAAGCCCACGAAACGTCGGGAATTAAAAGTTAAATTAAACGCGATATAATCCGTAACATTTAGTTTCATTTATTTAACGATTTTGTAGCTCTGGGTCACGTTTGGGATCCATTTCAGCACAAATTATATTGTCGATTTGATCCGGAGTAATACGTTTGTGAAGCCATAAAAGAATATGAATATGGAAGACTCTCTTTGCCATTCAGTTGAGTACGTATAGCATCGCACTTCACCAAATATTTTGCCCTTTGTCAATAAGTTAATGATCTTTTCACCTTTATTCGAAACACCCTCGAAATTATATCGTGTATCATGAGATTGTTGTCCTTGAATCAATTGCTCTTTTATCTCGTCCCAGCGAAGATTGCATGAAAGTGATAAAAGATCAGGTCGACCGTAATTCCTAATATAGGTCATAGCGTCCTGTGTTCTTTCGTGCATATACCTAGGTCCCCTGTAAAAGATGATGAAAGGAAACCATTTGTCCTAGTTGGTTGACTTCTGCGTCTTGTCTCCAATAGCATTTTTAAATGGATGTAACTATCAGCTCGTAATTTAGCTTGATTATTTTGATATAATTTCATCTCTCTGTTTCTATTTTGGCGTATTTATCCACCAAATATTGACTAAAAAGGGCACGATAGTAGACAAAATAGTTATCTTCTCTTCTTTAATCATTATTCTATACGAATAAAAACTTGCAGAAGAGACAGTTTTATTAGCGGTAACATAGTTGTGGGATCGCGTTGTGGTATGTTGATTGAATACCCATCATCCCCCCAGCAAAACATCAATGGATACTGTAACGCATCATATGCTCGATGTATCTCACTAATACGCTGAAGTGAATTACTTCGGCTCTCGAGGATGATGTCCCTTCGATCAAATTGTTGATCCACTAACACTAAAGCCACTTCATTTGTAGTTGGTGCATTGTACCTACCTCTATGTTCTTCTGGTGGTTTTTTATCAGCATGTATGATAACTTTGTATGACACTTTTCAGATCTTTTATATACGGGTTATCAATGGCACTTTTCAGATCTTTTATATACGGGTTCACTTGATGCAGCATAATCTGCAATTGTTTGAATAAATTTGGCTTTAAGTTACGAAATTTAGAATATCGAATCTTTGCTCGATCATCTTCACCTACTAAATATATTTGAAGGTACTGAGCGTTATGTTCGGCTTCTGGTAATATACTTCCAATTAAACGTAGACCGGCCTTGTACTTTGAAATTCGGTGAAAAACCATCTGCTGTTACCTGTTTACCACCAAAGGAAGTCATCTGAAACAGGCATTATATTTACGAATATTACCCATAAAATGGTCATGATCTGGGTGTAGATCAGTAATCAAACTAAAGAGTGGTTCAGGTAGTTGTTTCAACCAATCAAGTTGCACTTTTCCAGCGGTGCAACACATACCAGGTGTCTCATCCTTCCATTTCAGCGCATTGCACCACTGACACTTGTATGTCCTAGAACCCAAGCTACACTGCTGTCAGTTCTATAAGCAACAGGGTCATACTCCATAGCGGAATGGATCTTGTTTTTCCATAAACGCAGTGTAATGTTTTCCACATACCGTGACTTAATTGCTCTATGCACTTGTGGATTCGCAGTTTGGTAATTTGCAACAGCTTGCCTGTGTACATCGGGATTTTTTCTGATAAGCGGACACAGCTTTACGATTTGAATCTGGCTTGTTCTGCCTATATCTTTCTTGTTCACTTTTAATTGACTTTTTGTGTAATTAGTAAATCTTGACCTAAAATATATTTAAAAAATATTTGGTTTGGTTTTTATTTTCATTGTTTTTTTAATTTCTAAATTATTATTTTTTTGTTCAGGTGTAATTTTTCAAATTTTTGTACAAATCTTCTTGTCTATTTTGTTTTATGTGTTTGTTGCAATAAAAGTATATTCTATTCTATTCTAATAAATTGAGTTTAAAATATTTATCAATATCATTTACGTTATTTACGACCCAAAACCTTAAAATGACACCAAAGTCACCCAACCCATGATGATTTTACATACAAACATACATCCATCCATCCTTCCATCCATGTTGGTTTCAAACCATAATCGACGCCATTTTCGTAATTAACGTCCCAAAACCATAAAACGACACCAATATTGACATTTCAACCATATTGCACCCCACAGGGGATGATGGTAGGTATTTGTCTGCTACGTTGATTTTGAAATTGTTTTTTCGTAATCAGCGACCCGATAAACCGTAAAACGATACCCATGTTGATTTTCAGAATTGGTCACCCTTTCCACCTTTTGGGTTGAATTCTAGCCTGAAACACTTGTTTACCCATAGGAGATGGAGTACTCCTGTGAACTTTCGAATAAAATAGTTTAACTAATCTTGTTTCCATACAAACTTTCAACCCTTTTCACCCCTTAGGGTTGAATTTTCAAAAACCCTGGGATACGTAGTTGTTTATTTCTAATTATTAACCTAAACACAAAGTTTCAGGCTTCTAGCTCTAAAAATGACGGACTTCCATACAAAATTTTAACTTTTTCACCCCCTTAGCGAATTTTCAAAATCCTTTCTTAGCAGATGTTTATGTCATTACAACTGCCTGCATGCCAAATTTCAGCGAAATCCGTTCAGAAATATCGGCTGTGCGTTGATAGATGATTCAGTCAGGTTAGCCTTTTATATATAGATTAAAGTTTTTGTTCTTATTTAAATTACAGTGTGTTCGATTTGTAATCATTTGATATGGGGTTCCATAAAATAAAAGGTATTTGGTGGGTGTTCCGTTATCTCAAAAGTTTAAGAACCCTGGTCTAGACCGATCCATAATGTTTCGATTTGGGTATCGGTGCCCTACCCTGTTAGATGCATTATTGTAGTATTCTTCTTAAATTCACTCATTCATTCATTACAGTCTATCAAAATACACTGATGATTATATGCTCCATTTAAAAGGGGATATTGTCTATAGTTCCCACGATTGGCAGGGGTTGGCAAACGCAGGTTTTATATTTTTAGTTGTTGTTAAGAAGACACATGTGCCCGTCTCCTAGTTTGTTTTCCTCGGTGGCCTCTTATCACGCTTATAGGAAGACTTGGGATAGTTTTACGTTGTTCTCTATCATCAGTATGTTTCCTTTTTTAATTAAAGTGACAAACGAACTAACAGCCAGCCTGATGGTAAGTATCTACTGCAGCCCATGGGCACCTGTAACCAACATCAAACAAGACTACAGATGCGTCATCCTTGACGGCTAAGATGGAATGCATCATGACCTATAATTATACTGACTATCTATACCAATGATTCTTAACCATGACCGTAGATCAACGGTGGTCTTTAAAGCCCCCGATGTGATCCGCGAAGGCATCATACAATTCTTTCAAATATAAAGGAGTATACAACATTTTTGGTGATGATAATTAGCTATGCGAAATCTACCGATACGCTTATATATGGTATTGACTTTACATTAAAATGAGGGGCACACAATGATGTCTCACATTCATTTTGGTGTGTTTTGTTTAGAAAACAAACATGAAAATCCGACCTTATCATAATTTATATGCCTAAAGGTTGGTGATCCAATAGATTAAGATTCCTTCAGATTAAAGACACCTTTATTAAAGACACCTTCAGATTAAAACACAACAATGCACGCACTGTTGCCTGGTGACAGATGTGGTAGGATGGTGTTAGACCAATCGGATTTGTGATTTGTCGGATTGATTTGTGTTCGAAACTTTGTGGTATTTTCTGATTATCAGTGAGCCAGAGTCTCGTTTGCTTGTTAGCAGAGAGCTACGCGTGGGAGCGGAATTGATGTTAAGCGAAAATGTTCATATATTTCCCTCACAGTTCAAGACACAATAACATATCCAGTGCTCAATCAAGAGTAATAGATTGTTTACTTTAGTTGTATGTCTCGGAATTTTCTAATCAAAATATCGCTCCGAAATCCCTTGAGCCAAACACTGATACAAATACAGTAAGAGTAATTTTATTTGTACGGTCTATTTTAGGAATCAACAATTGAGTTTGAAAATATGGCATGAAAGTTATATTTTTGTAAGGTCAGAGTTTTTTTTTATAGAATAAGGGTGACAAACGAGCATAGAGTCCACCTGATGGTAAGTAGATGCTGTGGCTCATAGATATCTACATTTATCCTCAATTAAGAATCAAAATGTAGATGCATTGTCACCACTGAGGACTGAGATGGAATGCCTCGTTTCCAGTAAAAACGGTCTCCGGTTCTCTACATTCACCATACGAAACACAGCAACATTAAGCTGCTATTTTGCGCTGGTATTCTGTGAGAGCGTGGTCCTACCCCGGTCGAGCCGATTTGTGCTGCAACCACAATATAGCTGCAGCATGGCTCTACCACGTAAACTTCTATAAAATGGAAAAAAAGGATGTAATACTTAAATTATTTAGTTATACTCATCACATTTTTACGTGGTAGAGCCACCCTACAGCGTAATAATGTAGCTGCATCACGAATCTATCAACTCGACCGGCAGGCTTAGTCGATAACTTAGTTGACATAAAAATGATGGTCACTTAGTAATTACATTGTTTTTTTATGAGGCGTAGTGAGGTTAAAGTATAAATTATTATGTCTCACTCCTGGGCAATAACCTCCGCTCATTACTGAGAGGGTTTTTCTAGCAAGAAAATGTCCACCACGTTGCTCTAATGCGTGTCGGCGGACTTTACATATTTTCGAAAATTGTTTTTTTTAATTTTTCAGACATGCAGGATTCCTAACGTTGTTTCCCTTCACCAACAAGCACGTGGTAAATCTACACTTAAAATTGCAATTATCAATTACATTGGTGCCGGCGGAAATCGAGTTGCTCGTGTTCTGTGAAATTTGAAGCGAACGCTTAGCCCCCTGAGTTACTATGGCAGGAGTTGTGGTACCTTTTTATAGAAAAGCTATATACTCATAAAATACGCAATGTACTACAAGGTAACTATCATAATGGTGCCAACAAAGTTAGCGAATAGGCCTGCTGCTGGATCACGCTCGCAACACATAATAAATAATAGTACAAGAACAGAAGGATCACTCTCTGATAGCAAACTTGCGAATTTAAACCTAGTTACAACGTCGTTAATGTTTATATTACTTTGCTATTTACGAACATGCGACACGCGACGGCATCATAATGAAAGAGTGGCAAAGAGAAGTGCTCCTATTTTCAATCTCTTTCTTTTATCGATCAAGTGTTAAACTAATAAACAGTATAATATGCTGATCTTGCATTAGTAAACAGTCAGTAGTACAGGGAGCTCTACTTACACTGAACGATTTTTTAAGGTCATTGGCATTATACGCGAAAAATCGAAAACTGCGAAGCTCTGGTCGGGTTGCTAATCTATACATATAATGAATCTGTAGAAGAATTGTGTGTTCACGATTCATCATCATCATCATTACAGCCCTTCACAAGTCCACTGCTGAACATAGGCCTCCCCCAAGGAATGCCACAAAGCACGGTCCCGAGCCACCTGCATCCATTGTCTTCCTGCATGTCACCTGTTCCTGCGTGTTCACGATTCACTTGACGGATTTCAATGAAATTTGGTACATAGGCAGTAAATGATCATGTATAACATATTGACAACTTTTTATCCGCTTACGGAAGAGTAAAAAAGAAAAGTTATGTTTTTCCTTTTTTTAAGTTTGTTGTCACAATGGCTGCTGACGGTTCTATGAGTCATAACAAGTATTTAGCTGTACGTGTAATAAGTATATAGAAAAGCGTGTGTGTGAAAATAAAACTCATTACGAACCAGAAAATGCAGAACAACGTCTGCCGGGCCAGCTAGTCAAATTATAAATCTGTAACTATGGCGTCAGTAACTAGGTACCTAATTATCTAGATCTACCTATAAATAATATCTTACCTTTCCTTAGGAACAGTAAAGAATGAAAAGTCGACATTCCTATTGTTATTTAAGCATCCGCATGCTCTGCAGTACCTTTTTGGTTTTTTTAGAGGCCATATTTGAATAAAAACTCAAAAATAAATATCAAAAGTGCCCACATACTTATAAGGGCGCGCGTGACTACTTCACGGAATTTGCCCCTTGTAGGGGACCGCGCGGCGTTGATATATTTTCATACAAAAAGACCGGAGTGAAACAGGCCTGCTCGCACAGAATAACATGAAATAGCAGCATAACGCTGCAGTGTTTCACTAGCATACAAGCTGTGATCAGAATTCGTTGCAATACTCGTAATCGGATGAAGGTTATAGAAACGCACAGAAAACGAACAAAAAACAAAAATAAATGTTTTCATTTTTTTGAGAACCCTTCGCGGGCGCGCAGATTAATTTATATGAGTAGAATATAGTATTTTTGTAACAAATTGTGATGACATGTTTTCTGAGATTATTTTAAACCCGACACGCTACATAAACATATTATTAGATTTAATTCACAGATAACTAATACAGTTGTTGCTACTATTTTAACGGCTCCGTGGCGCAGTGGCTTAGCAACGAGTTGCGGCGCTGAGGGCCGCGGGTTCGAACCCCGCACGGAAGAAGTATTTGTATGGCCTACAAACAATTGATCCGGGTCTAGATGTTTGTCCTTGTGAAATTTCCACAGCCTCCACGATACGGGAGAAAATCCAATGTGCGGGTTTAAAAAAAAATACGTATCACAAATTAACCTCTCAGAAAATCTGAATTAAGTACACTGTATAGTGAATATATAGAAAAAGATACATAATATAATATATCATAATGGTTAACAACTATAATAAATAAAGAAAGTCTGCTATAGGTTTATTTCTCGAGGTATTTTACGAATTTCACAATATTATTCTCAACAGTGAAATATTTGCCTCAAAGGAAAAGTTTCAATTACTTCAATAAATTATTTCTCAGAGCTAAGCGCGAAACTTTCCTCACCTTTTCATTTTATTTTATATGAAGACTCTTTTTATGATAGTCAATAAAATTCAACTATATACATTTTGTTAACATCATCAAAGATTGTCCTGATGAATTTTCAAAGCAACATGTATTCATAGATTGCCTGTGTACGGTTACTATTACTGTTACCGTCACAATCTATCAAAGTTCACTGCTGAACATAGGCTCTCCCACTGTTATACTTACTTGCAGGAAATTTACTCCTTTGCAAAAAAGTATAATATGCTATAGTAATAAGTTGTATTTTAAGTATTTCAGCGAAGACGCTGCTTTCCATCTCCTAGTGTGTTTCCCCCTGTCGCTTCTTGCGGCACCCACGGAACGATATAGGGTGGTGGATATTTTTACAATGCCACAAGAATGATAGTTGTATGTTTTATGTTATTCGAGCCTCATCAAAAACATCTCTTTTGATGTTTCTATATTACAAGCCCATTGTTGCTTCAGCTTACTTATTCTGTAGCTGTATCGGCAGCGTTAAATAACTGCTTATAGCTGAATGTAAATAACCGAGACCTTTTCTCTGTAAAAAAAATGTTCCAGATCAATACCGGAACCGTAGATTTTTCGGGATAAAAAGTAACATTTCGGCCATTATCTCTTTGCAAAATATAATGTCGGTCCGTTGCTTCGTTACTGAAAAGAAGGACAAACCAACGAACGCCCTTTCGCATTTATCTTATATTAGTAGGGACTTGTAATAAATTTATTTGATACTATATGATCTGGTCACGTATTTCATTCAACTCGCAATAATCTATAACCATGCCGCCGTGTACGTTTATTGCTTCATATTAAATCCGCTGCGATGGTATCATTATTTTGTGGGCACTTATTTTATTCTTCTTCTTCTTCTTTACTTTATGGTTTTAATAGAATTTGGCCAATGTTAAGTCAGACATGGAGTGACACACTTATTTAAAAAAAATAGGATAAGGATGACAAACGAGCACACAGTCCACCTGATGGTAAGTGGTTTTTGACGTGACAACGTCTTATAAATTGGTTTGCCGGGTGACACTTCAAGAAACTGCGTTACGCTCCGCTCACGTTATGCGCTCAATGAGAGCGAGTGAGACGCGTCCCTTCCACTCAGGCATGGTTAGCCCGTAAGAGCGAGAGAGACAGACATAATAAAATTATTTTACCACTCAAAGTCGTTGTCACGTAAAACTTTCGCCCGTATACCGACTTTACAGGCAACCAATTTTTTGTGCTGTACCCATAGACATCTACATCTATCCTCGATTACGAATCAAAATGCAGATGTTGTCACACGTGAGGACTATGATGGAATGCCTCGTTTCCAGTAAAAGGGTCTCCGGTTCTACACTCACCATACGAAACACAGCAGCGTTAAGCTGGAATTGTGAGAATGAATGAATGAATGAATGATTTTTATTCAATATTGATTACATAATAATACTTATTGAAAGTCATTTTTATTTACCACTGTTCGGAAAATACCTCTGTCCTGGGAAGAACCAGCAAGAAACCCAGCGGGACTTTTTAAACATATTTCACTTAACAATAATTTTGTTTATACAATTTTAAATGAATTTTCATAGAACCAGCATGGTGGCGATCGCCCTATTCCCAGGGTTATTTTCATTCGTATTAAGGTATATGAGAGCGTGGTCCTTCCTCGGTGGAGCTGACCCATTCGTGCTACAACTATACCAGTAATATAGCTGCATCATGACTCTCACGTAGTAAGAAGCTATCACATAACGAAGTTTCAAACAGTCAAATCTTTGACATCTATCTTCTGGCTGACCTTTGACACGACTCAGTTGCTGTTGCACACTACTCGTAAGTAATATAAAGAAGAACAAAGGAATATTTTTTCTTTAATACGTCACATGGGCCAGTTGTTCAAATTAATAAAAATATATATTTACTCATTATTTTTAATAAAAATTTTAATGTCTATTAACGCAATAAGTCAATAAATAATGTTTGTGGTCTTTATATTATCTCCATATAAAAATCAATTGCTGTCCGTTAGTCTCGCAAACTCTGAACTGACCTCGAACGATTCTGATGACTTTAGATTCACAATTGGACCTGTAGGTGGAGCTGTTGTTGAGATCCAGAAATCACCCGTGCGAAGCTGGGCGGATCGCTAGTATTATATAATAATCGTTGTTGTGTCTATTAGTGATCGCATAACTCAGAAGTAGTCAATTTTAAAGTTCAGAAGTAGTTATTGGGACGATGGTTCATAGCTGTGCTAGAATCCGATAGTGTGTCTATTAGTGATCATATAACTGAAATTAGTCGACTCATTGAGGTCATTTTCACAATATATTTGTTTTATCGAGACGATGGTTCATAGCTGTGCTAGGATTCAATAGTGTGACTATTAGTGATCGTGTAACTTCGGAAGTGGTCAACTGATTCAGGTCCTTTTCACACAACATATTTGTTTTATCGACGATGGTTCATAGCTATGCTAGGATCCGATAGTGTGTCTATTAGTGATCGTGTAACTTCGGAAGTGGTCGATTGATTGAGGTCATTTTCACATAATATATTTGTTTTATCGAGACGATCGTTCATAGCTGTGCCAGGATCCAATAGTGTGACTATTAATGATTGTATAACTTTGGAAATGGTCGACTGATTGAAGTCATTTTCACACAATATATTTGTTTCACCGAGACGATAGTTCATAGCTATGCTAGGATCCGAAAGTGTGACAATTAGTGATCGTGTAACTTCGGAAGTTGTCGACTGATTGAGGTCATTTTCACACAATATATTTGTTTTATCGGGACGATGGTTCATAGCTATGCTAGGATCCGATAGTGTGTCTATTAGTAATCGTGTAACTTCGGAAGTGGTCGATTGATTGAGGTCATTTTCACATAATATATTTGTTTTATCGAGACGATCGTTCATAGCTATGCTAGGATCCGATAGTGTGTCTATTAGTGATCGTGTAACTTCGGAAGTGGTCGATTGATTGAGGTCATTTTCACATAATATATTTGTTTTATCGAGACGATCGTTCATAGCTGTGCTAGGATCCAATAGTGTAACTATTAATGATTGTATAACTTTGGAAGTGGTCGACTGATTGAGGTCATTTTCACACAATATATTTGTTTTATCGGGACGATAGTTCATAGCTATGCTAGGATCTGATAGTGTGTTTATTAGTGATCGTGTAACTTCGGAAGTTGTCGACTGATTGAGGTCATTTTCAAACAATATATTTGTTTTATCGAGACGATCGTTCATAGCTGTGCTAGGATCCGAAAGTGTGACTATTAGTGATCGTGTAACTTCGGAAGTGGTCGACTGATTGAGGTCATTTTCACACAATATATTTGTTTATCGAAACGATAGTTCATAGCTGTGCTAGGATCCGAAAGTGTGACTATTAGTGATCGTGTAACTTCGGAAGTGGTCGACTGATTGAGGTCATTTTCACACAATATATTAGTTTTATCGGGACGATGGTTCATAGCTATGCTAGGATCCGATAGTGTCTATTAGTGATCGTGTAACTTCGGAAGTGTTCGACTGATTGAGGTCATTTTCATACAATATATTTGTTTATCGAGACGATCGTTCATAGCTGTGCTAGGATCCAATAGTGTGACTATTAATGATTGTATAACTTTGGAAGTGGTCGACTGATTGAGGTCATTTTCACACAATATATTTGTTTTATCGAGACGATAGTTCATAGCTGTGCTAGGATTCAATAGTGTGACTATTAATAACTGGAAGTGGTCGACTGATTAAGGTCATTTTCACACAATATATTTGTTTTATCGAGACGATCGTTCATAGCTGTGCTAGGATCCGATAGTGAGACTATTAATTGTTCCGGGTCTGGATGTTTGTCCGTGTACAATTTATGTATATAAACTGCTTAACAATACAGGAGAAAATCCTAGTGTAGAGGTAATGTTTAAAAAAAACAAATAAAGTCACCAAGTTTTACAGGCGGGTCGGTAACCGCAGATTTTATTATTTTGAATTGATATCACGAAGATGCCGCTGCCAGCCAGGTTTCATTTCGTTCTGTCGCCTCTTACAGCACTCAGGGATGATGCGAGGTAGTGGATTCGCTTAGACCTTTATTACATTATCATATGTATATGATCATAGATATATAATTTATAGAAATATGACAGGCTTAGTTTGTACATTTGAGTCAAATGAAAGTTATGGCCGTGATTACGCCGCCACTTCATTTCGAGGTTTTCTTTTACACAACCGAATATTATTCTATCTCTATACTATAACTGAAATCATCATCATCATTACAGCCCTTCACAAGTCCACTGCTGAACATAGGTTTCCCAAAGAATGTCACAAAGCACGGTCTTGAGCCACCTGCATCCATCGACTTCCTGCATGTCTTACCAGGTCGTCACTCCATCTGGTAGGGGACGCCCACACTTCGTCCGCCGGTACGAGGCCGCCACTCGAGAAACTTTTTCCCCATCGATCGTCGGTTCTTCGAGCTACATGGCTGGCCCATTGCCACTTTAGCTATTATTTGGGCTATGTCGGTAACTCTGGTTCTACTGCGGATATCCTCATTTCTAAGTTTATCACAGAGAAACCCCGAGCATAGCTCTCCATAGCTCGCTGAGCGATATTGAGATTCCTTATACGGCCAGCAGTGAAGGACCACGTTTCAGTTCCATAGGTCATCACTGGCAACACGCACTGGTTATACAGTCTAGTTTTTAAGCTTTGCGGTATACCTGACGAGAAGATAATGTAATTTCCCGAACGCTGCCCAGCCGAGTTGAATCCGTCACTTGACCTCTCGGTCGAAGTTGGACTTACCTAGTCGGACTATTTGTCCCAGGTAAACATACTCGTCAACATCTTCGAGCTTAGTGCTCCCAACCACTACCGGCATAGGTGTAACATGGACGTTATACATAATCTTTGTTTTGTCCATGTTTATCTTCAGACCTATCCGTTGGGAGGCACTATTGACGTCATTGAGCATAGTGCTCAGGTCTTCCAGCGATTTTGCCATAAGGACTATATCGTCGGCAAATTGGAGGTGAGTGATGTACTCACCATTGATGTTAATACCCTATCTTTTTCAGTCCAGTAGCTTGGAAACGTCTTCCAATGCAGCGGTGAAGAGTTTCGGGGATATAACGTCACGCTGTCTTACACCTCTTTTACAACGCATCTGCAACCTTCTTGACAACGCATCTGCATATTGATTCGCAAACGAGGATAGATGTAGATGTCTATGGGCCACAGCAACCACTTACCATCACTGTGTGCTCGCTTGTCACCCTTATCCTATAAAAAAAGCGTATTTCGGTAATAAGAGACGCGGACCTTTTAACTCGTAACGAGGTGTTCTGATTAAATCCTCAGGGATGACGACGCACTATCAGTTTGATTCTTAATCGAAGATGGTTGTAGATTTTTTTATATAAAATTGAAGTAGCAAACGAACTTACAGCCACCTTATGATAAGTGGACGCTGCAGTTCAAGGGCGTCTGAAACCAACTTCAAACAAAGAAGGCTGCAGATGTATTATACCTTTGAGATCTAATATATAATACCTCGCAGCCCATAATTATACTGCCTCTCTTTATCCTTCAAACTAAAACATGCGCTGCTATTTGGCAACAGTAAATAGGTAAGAGGGATAATACTAACACGGATCTTAGGTAGAAAAGAAGTCATATCACCAGGAGCAATATGGACTAATATAAAATATTTTTATAAGGAAATAATAACAGGATTTCAGTAGTTTCGTAGGTGAGCATATTATATTCGTATATTTATACTACGCTTAGAACATGCTAATCCAACTTTAAAGCGTATTTATTCTGGTTAACGTATTTCGAACAGCACACTTTTTCACTTTGAAATTAAAATGTAACTTAGACTTTTTAAATAAACAGAAGGTATGGAAGGGCTAAAATGAGATTACTGTGAAATGATATCTATAAATGAGGCCTGAACATCGCGTGTTGATAACCCTGGTTCCAACGTTTTAAATATTTTATACCACTACAGTCATTACGGGCTATTTTTTATTTTTCCTTTTTGTTCAACGTGTAACGGCAGATAGATTTTTTTAAATTAAAAACAATATATTATTTTTATTATTTCTGTAAGTATAACAACTGTTATATTTTTTTACAATATTAGAGTGAAAAATAACACACACGTGGTAGAGCTACGCTGCGGCTATATTAGGGTTGAGACTTTTGAGGTTAAATAACCGGAGATCCTTCTTATAGAAAATGAGGACTGAATGAGAGGTTCCATCTTAGTCCTCGAGGGCGACAATGCATCTGCATTTTGATTCTTAATTGAGGATAGATGAATTTATCTGTGGGCCATAGCATTCACTTACCATTAGGTCGACTAAGTGCTCGTTTGTCACCCTTATTCTAAAAAAAACAAGCTACCATTCTACCTGATGATAAGTGGCTACTGCAAATCATCATCATCAGGCAGTCTGAAAAGGAGTCAGAAATCAATATGGAGCATGTTACGTTTGTAACATATCATCATCATCATTTCAGCCCTTCACAAATCCACTGCTGCACATAGCTCTCCCCTAATTAAGGCCACAAAACACGATCCTGTATCAATTTCTTGCATCTCATATTCGTATATCATATACCCTACTAAAAAGCTGTGGTAGCTCAGGGTCTAAGCAATCGCCGTAAATTACACAGCACGCGAGCAATTTAGTTTCGATCCCCGCTACCACCAAAAAAATATTAATTGCAATTTTTAGTTTTAATTTACCATGCCCTCGGCTCTGAAGGAAAACCTATACGTACTCCTAAGTAAAATACATTTCAAGGACATGTGAAGTCCGCTACCAAGCACTAGATAATCTAGATAACCATGGCAGACTAATTGCTCCATAAATATTTTAGGAATTATAGGAGGCCTATGCCCAACAGTGGAACGTATATTGGCTATAACTTTGAACTTTATTTTGTCTACATGATTAACCAATATCGTATCTGCAACCATAAATTGAGAAAACGATTTCGAATATAAAGTACCGGTTTCACTGATTTCATCGGCAACTTATTTACTGGTAAGGCTACAATTCTCTGAAACTTATTGCCCGGCATCAGGAAAGGTCTTAATAAGAAATTTAGAAATGACTCGTTAGAGTACGCATTTCTTAAATATGAATACTGACTTATAACTATAATTATTACCAGCCCCTTTATTGGTATTTGTTACACGAGGTAATTGTGTATTTATATATGTATATAATATGTGTCTGTACGTATATACATATATGTATTTATGGTATAATAGGTCTTTACCTATGAATTGCCGTTCTCCAGTACTGGCCATTTCAAAACAAAATAATTTTTGTTTGGCTAAGAATTCTAATTTCAAATTAATTTTATTTTAAAAACATGGAATTCTTTTTTCAAAAGTAGTCATTTGTTTTTTGATTAGCGTTATGTTTTCATCCATGTGTATATGACATAGAGGTCGGCGGTCCGTGTTGCTTTATGGCACTACTAACGAACGCACCACCTGTTATTGGTTTTCCCGCTTGCATTCTGGAATTATGGACCTGAAAATGAACCCCGAGGCCGTCTAAAGACTTTGGTGGACAATGACGAATTAAAAGCGATTATAGAAGCTGATGATACTTAATCTAAGGCTGAATTAGCAGCAGCCTTCGACGTTATCATCAAAAGAATATTGGTCCATTTGCATCAAATCGGCCAGATAAAAAAGTTTGACAAATGGGTGCCCCACGAACTCAATGTACGCCAGCGCAAACTACGCGTCGAGACGTGCCTTGCACTGTTCAACAGGCACACAAACGAAGGAATTTTGAACCGCGTTGTTACGTGCGACGAAAAATGGATTCTGTTTGACAATCTCAAGCGCTCAGCAAGTTGGTTGGATCCTGGTTCAGCACCTAAACAATGCTTAGGGCAGATGTGTACTGTGAAGAACTGAACACAATGATGAAGAAGCTCTCACGTCTCCAACCAGCTTTGGTCAATCGCTCGTCCCCGATGCTCCTGCACGACAACGCAAGACCTCATACTGCACAACAGACGATCTCCAAGTTACAAGAGCTGGGGTTGGAAGCCTTCAGTCATCCGCCGTACTCACCAGAACTTGCGCTACCAGACTTCTACTTTTTCCAGAATTTGGATAACTTTTATGGGAAAAAATTCAATACCCGAGAGGCAGTACAAAATGCCTTTGAAGAATTTGTTGCCCATCCCATCCAGCTAATTTCTTCAAGAAAGGCATCAATAAACTGCCACTGCGTTGGCAAAGATGCATCAATTGCATGCGTGATTACTTTGATTAATAGAAATAAAAAATATAGAAAATAAAATTACGTTAACTTATTTCATAAAAAGGGCAATTTCATAGGTAAAGACCTAATATAATGTAAATATTAATATATTTCATGTTGCGTTGTTTACGTCACCTGTCACTTTATTTTAACACACCCTAGGTTGACTGGTAGAGAATGCCAACTGGCGTTAAGCCCGCCCTTTTGTTACCTAATTAAGGCGAATACAATAAAAGTCTTAAATTAATTAATTAATAAAGTACCCAAAAGCTTCACGTAATATAATTTACATTTAATTTAAGTTAACAATAAGAGCACTAAAATAATACATTCTGTAAGAAATTATCCCACTTCCGATGTTAGAAATTATTCTCAAAATTATTTAAATAAAAGAACACTACTCGGTAACAAACCCTGCTTACTATCAGGACCCAATGATAACACCAAAGTATGCAAGCCAACAGCATCACTACCCATCTCAATGTAACACAGAGCAGCCTCTCAGCAACACGATCTTCCTTGCCTACACTAGTAGAATACCCCAACGGGCACAGTAACGACACTGAGACTCGTAGAATTACCAACTGATCTCTATTAGTCGCCTGCGCGATACTTTATACTGCTAGAACAAAAGGGAGATTACCTTTACCCAACAATTCTACATATAAGTAATTAAAACAGAAACAAATAAAGTTGCTGTGAGTGATGGATGGATTCACCGCAAGTGAATCCATCACCTCATATTGCCATGTGAGGGCCTATGTCTTAAGACCTTCCACAGTTGATGGTATCACCATTTCGTAAATGTCAGATGTAATATAATCCGACGAATTGGAGCAAGGTCAATGGTACAAGCCATTCCAACAAGGTACTGCTATCGTCAAGCCGGGTGAGATATATAAGAGAGATCCATGTCCAGCAGCGGACTATTACAGGCTGGCAAAAAAGAAGAAAAAAGAATTAAAAAACATACACGTGATTAAAAATACTTTTATGGTGCCGAATATAAATGTTTTTTTTTTTTTAAATTAGCCAATAATAATAGAAAGTAATAAAATTATTTATTAGAGCCGAAGTAACTTAGGAGATAAACGACCGCCTTCAAATTTTGCAGTAAACCCTTTTCACTGGTAACGAGGCCTTGCATCTTAATGTTCTTTAGTACATAATATACATTTTTTTATATTACATACTAAATTGTTACAATTCAGGAATTCGTTGAATATTAATTTTTAGAAAGGGGTTACATCGAATTCTGCCTTTGACAGGTTTTATATTCCATCTGGTTCTAAAAGGTCGGGGTCGCCCACGCATCGAACTTTTATGGTGAAATAATTTCTTAAATTATATCTCATTCTCTCACTGGCTAAATCCTATAGATTTATAATGTTTGTCTCTTTTTAGTGTCGCTTTTTCTTTTCATCGGGTTTCAAATCAGTACGTTTATAAAGAAGTTTTCTCTTCAAAATATTCATTGTAATGTCAAAATTAAATAATCTACCGTTAAAATTCGGATACGCAGTTGCCCTTGACTCTTTTGGCTGCGCGCCAAAATCGTCGACAAAAACAATCCATTGTTTATTTCCAGAAAAGGAACTTCCCCTGTTAGCGTATCCCAATTTTCTTTTAGAACATCGTTTTTAATATGGAAGTCGGTAATTTTTAGTCTAAAGAATCAGTCATTTTTATGCTTGTAAAAATAGGACTCGCGATTGCAGACTAAGTATTGCGTGTATTGTGGTAAAAAATAACATAATTTATATAAGTTATATAAGTCAAGTATAATATTCTTTATAATATCACCTATTAGTTTTTAATATTTATTTTTGACGTAATAGAGCAACGCTGCAGCTATATTATGGTTGTAACATAAATGGGGCGGCTCGACCGAGGGAACGATTATGCTCTCACAGAATACCAGCGTAAAATAGCAGTTTGATGCTGCTGTGTTTCGTATGGTGAGTGTCTCTACTAACCGGAAACCCTTTTTACTGGAAAAGAGCCATTCCATCTTAGTCCTCAGGGGTGACAACACATCTGCATTTTGATTCTTAATTAAGTATAAATGTAGATGTCTATGAGCCACAGCATCCACTTACCATCAGGTGGACTGTGTGTTCATTTGTCACACATAAAAAATTATAAACATATGTAAAATAAAGTAAAATAAAGGCCTTGTAATATAGGCCGTATAATTATTTATTATGTATCACATGTACTGCGATTACCAATCTACCAGCAATGTGTGGCAATTATGGCAAATCTTCGCCACAACGAGAGAATCCCATATATCCAGGCGTGTACATTTAGGGTTTGATAAAGAAGAATAAGAAATATCATTTGCCGAGTAGTGCCGGAATTAGAGAATCCTATATCGTTTCTTGGGTGTCATCCACTATGCTCATTTGAAATCTTTAATAGAGGACAAAGAAATATCGATGGTACTCGACATTCCGTCTGCTAGTTGAGGTCGAAGAATTTAAAAATCACTTTGATGTTGACTCAATGCGCGATGATAGAGAGATAAACTACATTACATCGCCTGTAAACATTATTTTTATATTTATAAATGCTGCCTGATACCATAACAGTATTTTATTTAAAAAAAAATGATATCCTTCATTTTCATTCTATGGCCCTTATTTAGACATATCAAATCCTCTAAATTTAGAACATGAAACGGGAGCTGCAACCCTAGATGTAGATTTCTATAGGCCACAGCATCCACTTACCAACAGGTGGACTGCGTGTTCCTTTGTCAGCCTTATTCTATATAAAAATAAGATGACGCTATAACTCCATTTAAACCAACGTCAAAGACGCGAGACTTCTGATACTGCAATTGCTGGTAAACATATTAGGCAATTAGTCTGACATGTGTAGTAATTATGAAAAATCCCTTCTACTAGGGAAAAGATATTTTAGCAATGGACAATTAGGAACTGGTAAAGAAGATGTAAACATCCAGACCGGCGAGGCGAGCATTGTCAAAGGCGCGTCTGATGCTCTACTAAGCTGCCAGTTAAGCATGGTGATTTTGGCAAATATTTCTTCAATTTTTTTTTCCCAAGAGAGACCCTTATACAGGCGTAAGATGTTTATGAGCTGATGGAGAGGTTAGCGAGTCCTCTGCCACGTGGCTATAATTAGGCGCTTAGAGATCTCAGTTCAAAGATTTACGCTCCGCGTTCACTGTACTCTATGCATTGGCTTAGATCTTTTACTAACAATAATAGTCAGTCCATGACCGCCGAAGAGCTACAGTGAAAGCGTGGCGCAGAACTGTGATCTCGAAACTCTCGAAAACTCTCGAAATAGCTCGAAATATGTATTTAAATTTCGGGAGCGGTACTGACGGTTTTTAAAAACTACAATTATTTTATAATAAAATTTATAACTAATTCATTAAAATAATTAATAAAACTATTGTACTATATATTATAGTATTACTATATATATTACTACATATATATTATAGTCATGGATACTATTCCAATCTACCTGTCCGGTAGTTGTGGTATAGTATACGGTGCGACCGGCTTCCTAGCTATTACTGTCCTATCCCTGCCCTCCTGGACGGTAATATCCTACATTTCCTATTTCCCACTCTAACTTACCAATCTTCCTTGTCACACCACCTATCCTTCCTCCTATTCCTACCTTCCTCGCCAATCCAACGTCTGCCGCGCGGATGGATGTATGGCTAGGGCAAGCCTAGTCGTTAGCGTGCCACACTGCCCTGGGACCGGGCGACCCCAGAATTAGGCCAGCCTTACCTGGCATGCGGGGCTCGCTGGGGACAAACCTTCCTCGCTATTCGTGGGAACGCAATGGAGAACAATAAAAATAATTTAATTAACCAAAATGGCGGCGATGTGGTTCGCCACCCATCACGTCTGTTTCTCGCGGAAGGAAAAGCGGCCCACGGAGAGCCGCTTCGCATGTTGAATGTAAGAGGAGGAATGGATGGTAAGATAGATGAAGTATGTCAGATGATGGATGAACGATGCATAGATATTTTGTGCGTGAACGAAACAAAGAGAAAGGATGTGACACCACGTTTCATGGTCCCTACACGGCATACTGGTCGGGAGTCCCCAAACCAGCCGAGGTAGTCAGGAGTTGGTGTGATTCTTTCATCTCGAATAGTGGAATGTGATGGAGCAGGAATGTGCCCAAGACCTCTGGATTAGGTTAAAGTCGGACTCACTCGCTTGTTTATCCTTGGGGTCTATGCACCGACGGATCTGCGCGGAGGTGGCTGAGCCCAACAAGAGAGAGAGGAATTTTGGGATAGCATGAGAGAGGTCTTGAATAAATGCGGAGAAAATGAACGGATCGTGATGTTAGGGACTTTAATGGGTGGGTTGGAGTAAAGCGTGATGGGTATGAAGGAGTTCTGGGTACGTTTGGGGACGAGAGTGAATGACAATGGGAGAAGCCTGCTTGAATTATGCTTGAATGGATCTGTGTGTACAACACAATGTTTGACCACAAAAGATCCATTTGTATACAAGAGATGAGGGTGAGTCTAGAAGCATGATTGATTTTGTAATTGTGGATGAAAGACTGAGGAAGAAAGTGCTAGACACTCGGGCATACCGCGGGTAGGCCTCGACACAGACCACTTCCTGATTATAGCCCGAATGCGGCCTCTTTAAACGGTGGCGACACTGAGGCCGAGCCCATGAGTGTTTTGGACAGAGTAAAGTGGAAAATCTACAAGAAAAGAAAAGAAAGACGAGTATGTAGAGAAACTGAAAGAAAGTTTTAAAGGCATTGAAGAGATAGGTGTGATTGATGATTTGTGGGAGACATTTAAGAAAGGGTCGTGAATGTTGCTATTGAGGTATGCAGGGGTAGCTAAAGAAGGAAAGGAAGAATGAACTATAATGTGTGATGGATAAAGATGTACAAAGCGTTGTGCAAGAAAAGAAGAAAGGTGGTTGGATTGGTTGTAACAAAATCTAACCAAAAAGTTCAAAAGGCAACAGATGACGAGATAAAGGAAGCAAGAACGAAGTATAAAAGATTGAAATCAGCAGCGAAAGAAGTTGTGTCTAGAAAGAAAGAAGAACGAAAGGATGATTTCGATAGGAGGCTCACTGAAGATTTCAGTCAAACATCAAGTTTTTCTGAAATCCATCAAAACAGCCAGAGGAAAACTTCTACCTCGGAGCTGAGTACAATCAGGAGTCAAGATGGGAGCATTATAAAAGGAGAAGAATGTGTGTTAAAGAGATGGAAAGAATATTTTGAAAGTTTGTTTGAAAGAGAGGAAGTGCAGGTACAGCATCCGGCACCTTCCATGGAAACTAATATAAATGTTGATGAAAGTGAGATAAGCATGGATGAAATAGTGAAAGCGTTGAAAAGTATGAGATTAGGTAAGGCTGCAGGGTATGACAGGATTACCATCGAGATGCTGAGGGCTGGACAGGGCATAGTGGCTAGTCAGCTGTACCGCCTTTTCAATTTGTGCTGGCGAAATGGGCAAGTACGGGAGACTGGTGCAAAGCCGTAATCGTGCCATTGTATAAGGAAAAAGGGTCACGGCAGGACTGCATAAATTACCGCGGTATAAGCCTTCTCAGCGTCGTCGGTAAATTGTATGCGAAAGTGTTGATTGAAAGGTTGTGAATGAAACAGACGAAAAGTATGGGATGCACAAGGGATTTAGAAAGGAATGGGATGTATGGATCAGGTCTTTTCTTGCGGTGCATAGCCGAAAAGTGTTTGGCTAAAACAAGACGGTCTTTGCGCATTCGTGGATCTAGAAAAGGCCTATGATAGAGTAATGAGGAATGAATTGTGGTCAGCACTGTCCGTGAACTGTGTGAGCAGTATCCTCATACGAGCACTGCAACTTTATAGGGATTCTAGTGCTTGTGTAAGGATAAACGGGCATACACTGAATGGTTTAATATCAAAAAGGTGTTAGACAGGGATGTGTAGCGTCACCGTGGCTGTTTAATCTGTTCATGGACAATTGCTTGACAGATTTAAAAGAGAATGAAAGTGGGTTGAGAATGAATGAGTTACTCGTCAAATGTTTTCTATGCTGATGACCAAGTACTACTTGCGTCTTCGGCCGAGGAGTTGCAGGAGATGGTAACTGCTATGAGTGGAGCTTTTGTTAGAAAGGAATGAAGATGAATGTAAAGAAGACGAAAGTGATGGTGTTTGAAAGAGATGAGGCAGTGACAGACTGCAATATCGTGATTGGAGATGAACAAATTGAACAGGTGAAGGAGTTTGTGTATCTGGGTTCAAAGTTTACAAGAGATGGAAAGTGTGAGTGATATCGAAAGAAGAGTGAATGCAGGAAACATGGTGAATGGAGCTTTGCACTCCTTTATGAGCAGTCGGAAGTTGTCTAACAAGGCTTGTTTGGCTGTGCATGAGGGGGTGTTGGTTCCGACACTCATGTACGGAAGTGAAAGTTGGGTATGGCAGAAGAAACTTGAAAGCAGAATAAATGCAGTTGAGATGAGAGTTAAGAAGTATGATAGGAGTTAAATTGAGTGACAGGATAAGAAATAGTGAAATAAGGAAACGTTGTGATTTGAAAGAAGATGTAGTGACAAAAATTGAGAAAGGTATGCTGAGATGGTTTGGCCATGTCGAGAGAATGAATGAAGAACGATTGACGAAAAAGTGTATAAGGCGAGTGTGAATGAAAGTGTTGGAAGGGTAGACCTAGGAGGACGTTTCGACCAAATCAGGGACGTCTTGAAAAAGGCCAGGTCAAGAGTACCCTAAACCGAAGAGCATGTATGAAGGAATAATGAAAGTGGACGAAGGAAACAAGTATGTAAGGATCGTAGCAAGTGGAAAGAAGTGGTCTCTGCCTACCCCTACGGAAAGAGGCGTGATTATATGTATGTATGTATGTATTATACTATAATTCAGTGCAATACTCTTTCTTAACTAGGTGTTTACATTACTACGAGAAATATAATCAATATAATTCTAAACGCAACGGCTTTTATAAGGTGGTCAAAACAAATCTGTTTATTGAAGTATGACACCTTGTTTTGACCAGCAATAACAATTGAATAATATAGTCAGCGTCTTCTGTAACATTATATTTCATAACATGTTTACGAGTAAACTCATAACAAAAACTTAGTCAGGAAAGTACATGATAAACATGTTGTTGTCATCGATACTTCCAAATAAGAGGCCTAGTCATGACAATTTGGGATCAACTGGTTGTTATGATATTACGGCTACTCTCAGAGTGCATTGAGTTATATGTACTACGTACTAGAGAAGCTCTTCCAAACAAAAATGTGCGCTACTCTATGTCTTCGCGCATGCGCGGTAGATAGTAAAATATTACGATATTATTGCCTATTTATTCAGTTGAACAACAAAAAAATTTACTTACTTGACTACTGAATTGTTATTTACGTAAGGTTTAAACTTTAATTTGAAATCTCGTATTATTATCGCCGCTCCACACTGCATGAATATTGAAGCCACAGTAAATGACACTAAAGTAAAGTGTACGGATTGCAGTACAGTTCAGTTGAACATAGTGAATGTTCGGAATGCGAAATCTAGTGCGTAGTACATATATATCAATGTCGGAGTGTATCACTGTCGCAAACATTTGATACACGTTATTTATAAACCAAATTTACCTTTAATTTTATTAGAGTGATTACTTGTAAAAAATAAGCAAAAATGTGTTCGTGGGTAACCTAGTGTTAAAGTGATGGAAATCGCCACAGACAATAAAACAACAGACAGTTAACTGTAGATGTGTACAAAATGGCGTCACAGAATATCAAGCGCGTTTCTGAACTGTGTGCTGATGAGGAGATTTAAGATAGCAGTCAGGAAGTGGCGGAGAATGCGCCTCTTCCGAAAAAGGGATGGTAAGTTGTATTCTATGCAGAAGAAAAGAGACAGTCCGTCTCTTCATCTTTCTATTGTTATATAAGTAATAAATAATTAGTTTCGAATATCTATTATTGTTATATTATTGTATTATTATAAAATTTGTAGTGTTTAAATATTTATTTCACAATTGAGAATGTCCTGTTAAACAGATTTAACTTAATCTTAATTAACTTAACTTAATCTAAACTTTAATCTTGATGGTTGCATTTTCCATAGAAAAAAAAATAAAAGCCGATTGCAAAGAAGTAAAAAGAATTAAATAACTTCATATTCAAAAGTCGGACAAAATATTATTTTATTTTATTTTTAAAAAAACTTCAAAATTAATTTTAAAAATTAACTTTAAAATCAATTTAATTAAAAAAAGAATCATCAAAATCAGTTCTCAACTGACGAAGACATCGCGTAACATAAATAACGAGAGAACATAAGAGTCGAATCCCCTTTTGAAGCCGGCTAAAAAATTAACATTGTTTTTGTTTCTACACAAGCAGAAACGCAGACAGAAACTAGTAAGGTATAAAACAATAATCATCGTCATCATTACTGCCCTTCACAAGTCCACTGCTGAACATAGGCCTCTTCCAAGGACTGCCACAAAGCACGGTCCTGAGCAACCTGCATTAATCGTCTTCCTGCATGTCTTACCAGGTCGTCACTCCATCTAGTGGGGGGTCGCCCTACACTTCGCCTACCGATACGAGGCTGCCACTCGAGAAACTTTTTTCCCCATCGGTTGTCAGTTCTTCGAGTTATATGGCCGTCCCATTGCCACTTCAGGTTACTAAGCCGTGGGGCTATGTCGGTTACTCTGGTTCATATGCAGATATCCTCATTTCGAAGTTTATCACGCAGTGAAACGCCGAGCATAGCCCTCTCCATAGCTCGCTGAGCGATCTTGAGTTTCCTTATACGGCCAGCAGGGAAGGACCACTTCTCAGATCCATAAGTCATCACTTCAAATTTTGAGGTATACCTGACGAGAAGATGTGTCATAATTTCCCTAATGCTGCCAAGCCGAGTTAAATCCGTCAATTGACCTCTCTGTCGAATTTGGACTTACCTAGTCGGACTATTTGTCCCAGGTAAACATACTCGTCAACAAATTCGAGCTTAGTGCTCCCAACAACTACTGGCATAGGTGTGACATGGACGTTACACATGATCTTTGTTTTGTCCATGTTCATCTTAATACCTATCCGTTGGGAGGCACTGTTGAGGTCATTGAGCATAATGCTTAGGTCCTCCAGTGGTTCTGCCATAAGGACTATATCGTCGGCAAATCGAAGGTAAGAGATGTACACGCCATTGATGTTAATACCGTATCCTTTTCAGTCCAGTAGCTTGAAAACGTCTTCCAAATGCAGCGGTGAAGAGTTTCGGGGATATAACGTTACCCTGTCTTACACCTCTCTGCAGTTGGATAGATTTCGTACTCTGGTTCTGTACTCAGTATATTAATAGTATAGTTTTAGCACGAATGGGTTGGCTCGACCGAGGAAGGACCACGCTCTCACAGAATACCAGTGTAAAATAGCAGCTTAATGCTACTGTATTTCGTAAGGTGAGTGTAGAGAACCGGTGACTCTTTTACTGGAAAAGAGGCATTCTATCTTAGTCCTCACGGCTGACAACGCATCTGCATTTAAATTCGCAAACGAAGATATATGGATGTCTATGGGCCACAGCAACCACTTACCATCAGGTGTGCTCGTTTGTCACCTTATTCTATAAAAACACTTCAGCACTTCGATATACCGACAGTCAACTTGGCACCGCTGAAGGACTGCAGCACCGCCAAATTTCGACGGAATCAAATGCTTTTCATAGTCCACATACGCAAGACATAGTAGCAGATTGTACTCTCGGTCTTCTGTATGTGATCTATGGTGCTAAAGCCTTTTCGAAACCGGCTTGTTCGGGAGGCTGGAAGTCGTCGAGTCTGCATGCGAGACGATTTGTAATGACTCTCGAAAACATCACGTACACGCGGCTCAGAAGGAAATCCGTCTGTAGTTCTTCAAGAGAGCGTTGTCGCCTTTTTAAAGAACAAGACCACCACACTTCTGCTCCACGCCTCCGATGTAGTGCCACCATGGAGGACGGAATTAAAGAGCCTCTGAAGGACATCAAGTACCGGTTTTCACCCCTTTCAAAAGCTCCGCTGTAATTCCATCCTCACCTGGGACTTGCCGTTTTAAGGTGCTGGAGAGCCATTCTAATCTCGTTCAGACTGACGTCCGGAATATCATCGGAATAGTGTCGGATAAGACTTGCTCTCGGATCTTTACTACACTTGCATATGGCTCCCGATGATGTGTACAGCTGCCCATAGAACCTTTCAATCTCACTCAAAATCTCAGGTGTCCCGGAAACGATGCTGCCACATTCAGTTTTCAGCTTCGACAGTTGGCTCTTTCTGGCAGACAGATCTCTGGTAAAGACTTTGAAGCCCAGATTCCAGTCAATGGCTTCTTCAATACGACCTGTATTGAAGTTGCGTAAGTCTCGCCGCATGCATTTGGAGATCTGTCTGTTCAGTTGCCTGTATTCTGTCAAATCTGCTGACGACTGCAGCTTCGTCTCCCGTCTAACAGCCATGAGATTAAGAGTATAATCGGAGTTTTTGTGTTCTTCTGCGGTGGGTCTTGCAAAACTTAGCTCCAACCGCATGGATAGCTTCCACTAGCTTGTCATTCATATCATTCACTGCATTGCAATCTTCTAGGCACTGAAAATAATTTTGTAACTCGAGCTGAAAGTTTTCGGGACTTTGGATTAGTCTCCATTTTAACGTTTAGGTTCAGTGTTACCATTCGGTGATCGCAGCCAGTTTTCACTCTCGCGATCACGGAGACATTACTAAACAGTTGTCGTCTAGTCGTCATAATGAAGTCAATCTCATTTTTTGTTGAACCGTCAGGCCACGACCAGGTCCACTTTCTGTGGAGCCGCTTCTGGAAGAAAGAGTTCATCTTAAAGAATCCCTCTTTCTCCATGAAGTCGGCCAGCTGCTGGCCCCTTGGGTCCGTTGCCCTATTCCAAATTTACCTACCTTCAGCTCACCATTCTCTTTTGTACCTAGTTTTGCGATGCAGTCTCCCATTAACACCGTATAGTGGGTTTTGGAGGAATGCATGGCTCTAGATATATCCTCATACATTTCCTCCACCTCCTCGTCAGATGTGCCGAGGTTGGTACGTAAACCTGTATGACTTTCAGCGAATACCTTATGGTGATTCTGAGTATAAGGTACGCAACCCTCGTCGACATACTTCCAATCTTTACAACGTTGTTAATGAGAGACTTGTGTACGATAAATCCGACACCTCCCTGGGGACAGATGGTCGCCCTCCCGGTGATAGAACAAGATGCCAGTGTCCTTCCCCTCTCTTAGGACCTCGGATATTCCTATAATATTCCAGCGCAAATTGTCTATCTCTTCTTCCAGCTCCAGGATCTTCTCGTCAGTCCTCAGGTTGCGTGCGTTATATGTTGCCAGGTCGAGTCGTCGTAGGTGGCAACTGTTATCAGAAATATGTTACTGCCCATCTTCTGCCTCAGTTTCCTTCTGTCGCCTCTTACCAGGGCTCGGAAACCGGTTCAAATTCTAAACCGGTTTCGGTCATTGACCAAAACCGGTTTTTGCGGAATACCGGTTTTTCACAAATTTAGGTTTAGGTAGTAACAATTAACCGGTTAAAACCAAGCTTTGTAATGTCCCCGCCCTCTCCCTTACCCCGCTTGTATCCAACTTTGTACGGCTGCGCTCTGTCTAATTCACGAAGTTTTTAGACGCACGTACGATATATTCATTGCATCAACGCGACTTCCCTAAAACGACATCCCTCATATTTTTTCATCTTTCAGCAATGACCGTATTATAAATAACAGAGGTAAGTTTTGTTTCAATTAATTATGCGTTATCTCCACTTTAAAATTAAGTTTCGATATCATGTTTAATTTCACCTTATATATTTATATTGACTTTAATTATATTGAAAGTTTTCTACTAAAATTACGCTTTGCATTTTAATTCAATGCCTTTAGTTTTAAAATATATCGCAATAAATGATGAACTTTCTTAACAGAAAACACGATTTAGGACTGAAGTGAGGCAGATCACCAGATTTTTAGATTTAGAAATTCGTGATTAGAACCAACCTCTATCTCGGTCTTTGCAAAACTAATAATAACCACTTCTGAGGTAAATAAAGTTTAATTAGAAGTCGTGTCTTTACACGATAAAAATCTATTTGTCATGTTCAAAGAATTCTAAAGTCGAACAGGATAAAAGAATTTAACGGTGGTAGAGCCACGCAGCAGCTTTTGCTGTTGCACGTATGGGCCGCTCGAGCCGGGTTAGTACCACGACCTCACAGAATACCGGCGTGAAGTGGAAGCTCTGCTTTGCGTTTCGTCTGGTGAGTGCAGGTGACCGGAGGCCCAATTCTCCCCCATCAACATGGTAGCGGAATTAAATTTTAGACTACCCCAGGAGGGTACCAGCACCCTGGAGAATCCTCGCTGAGCATCCACGACCATGCTACTCCACTCCTGAGCGTGGTGCTCAGGCTGCCCCACGTATTCTGGGGCAAATTCCGCTCAAAACAATAACTATTCCGGGCAAGCTGAGCAACAAGACCAGGCGACCCTGCCACGCTATTCGTGGATTTCTGCAACATTAGGGACTTCACTCGAACCTAAACGCCGTCACTACCATCTCGAGACGGCGAAGCCGGCCTCTTTCTGACCGAGACGCAGGTGTCCTTCCGGCTGATACTTCGTATCTCTCCTACCTGGGTACAAATTGGAACACTCCTTTGTGCCTCAGGCTGGAGTTGCGTATACGTCAGAGAGGACATCTGTTCTCGACGCCTCGGCAGTCTTGAAGGTTCGAACCTGTCCATCCTTTGGCTACGCGTAGATAGCGACGACCATTCGCGCGTCTACGGGTGCCTCTATAGGTCCCATAGCGGTAATGCCGAAACAGACCGACTCATCGACCACGTCCAAATGGCTACAGATTCCTTGCTACAACAGGTCCCATCCACAGAGATCGTGATCCTTGGCGATTTTAACGCCCACCACGCCGAATGGCTTGGTTCACGTTCAACCGATCATGCGGGGAGATCTGTTTATGACTTTGCCTTGGCATATGGTCTGACACAGCTGGTTACTTCGCCTACGCCGATTCCAGATGTGAAGGATCATACACCTTCCTGTTGGACCTTCTGCTGACCTCTCATCCGGACGGATATCAGGTTTCCGTCGATGCCCTCTCGGCTCTTCGGACCATTGTCTGATCCGGGTGTGGTGCCACTCACGCTCCCTCGCGGTTGCGTTCTGCAGGTTGCCGCCGTGTTTGGCATTACAGGTCGGCGGATTGGGACGGAATGCGGTCTTTCTTTGCATCCTACCCATGGGGGCGGGTTTGCTTCTCGCCGGATGATCCCAGCGCTGTTGCTGACTCTGTCACAGATGTGGTGTTACAGGAATGGAACTATTTATTCCATCATCTGTGGTACCCATCGGAGGCAGATCGCAGCCTTGGTTTGGTCGCTCCTGTAATACTGCATTACGCAGTCTTACAGGAGTGCTATCAAACCTGGGCTGAGGCTTCGGCGGCTCGGGATGTAAACACCAGCATGCTTAAAAAGAAGTATAACTTCGCCTCCAGGTCCTTCAAAAGTGTTATTGCCAAGGCAAAGTCAGAGCACATAGGCAGAATTGGCGAAAACTAGTTCGCCTTCCTTCGGGAACCGTGCATTCTGGTCTCTCGCCAAGGCTGTCCAAGGAATTTCTGTAAGCCATCACTACCATCTCTGCACAGGAGGACGACTCACTGGCCCACGCCGCAAAAGAAAGCCGACCTTTAGGCTCACTTTTGCGTCCAACTCGACTCTTGATGACGGGAGAACACACCGCCGGCCATCCCGCGGTGTGAGTGCTCCATGCCGGATGTTCGGTTCTCCAGCGCAGGTTCGCAAAGCACTCCTCTCCCTGGACATCCACAAGTCGAGTGGGCCTGACGGAATCCCCCCAATTGTGCTGAGGACGTGTGCTCCGGAGTTGGCACCGGTTCTAACGCGTCTTTTCCGGTACTCCTACTCCCTAGGCGTAGTCCCGAAATCATGGAAGACAGCTTTGTCCAACCGATCCTAAAAGGCAACCGCTCAGACCCGTCCAACTACAGGCCTATCGCCATCACCCTTTGTTCTCCAAAATAATGGAATCCATTATAAACTGCCAGCTCATGCGGTACCTTGAGGATCACCAGCTGATTAGTGACCGCCAATAAGGTTTTCGTCGGGTCGATCAGCTGGTGATCTTCTGGTCTACCTGACTCATAGATGGGCGGAGGCAGTAGAGTCCAAGGGGGAGGCATTGGCCGTTAGTTTGGACATTGCGAAGGCTTTCGATCGGGTTTGGCACAAAGCGCTTCTTACGAAGCTCCCTTCCTATGGGCTTCCCGAGAAATTGTGCAATTGGATCACCAGCTTTCTTGCAGATCGGAGCATTAAGGTCGTTGTAGACGATGCATGCTCCGACTACAAGCTAATAACGCTGGTGTTCCACAAGGCTGCGTGCTATCACCAACGCTGTTTCTTCTGCATATCAATGATATGTTGCAAACCGGTAGCATTCATTGCTATGCGGATGATAGCACTGGTGATGCTCTATACGCCGGCCGTGCGAATATTTCTCGGGAAAACGTCGCCGAATACCGGAACAAACTTGTGTCTGAAGTCGAGTCTTTGCTGAACAAAGTCTCGGATTGGGGGCGACTAAATCTAGTCCAGTTTAATCCTCAGAAGACAAGTTTGCGCGTTTACCGCTAAAAGAACCCTTTGTCGTATCTCCTCAGTTTCAAGGCACTCCTTGTTGCCTCAGCCAGTATCGGAATCCTCGGCGTCGACATATCGAGTGACGTGCAGTTTCGCGGTCACTTGGAAGAAGGCCAAATTGGCCTCTAAAAGCTGGCGTGCTCAGCAGAGCGGGACAGTATTTCATGCCGGCACAACGCCTGCAACTTTACAAGGCGCAGGTTCGGCCTCACATGGAATACTGTTCCCATCTGGGCTGGGGCTCCCCAGTGCCAGCTCCTTCCACTTGACCGCATCCAGCGCAGAGCGGCTCGAATCGTCGACGACCGAGTCCTTTCCGATCGGCTCGATTCATGGCGCTGCGAAGAGATGTTGCATCTCTTTGCATTTTCTTCGCATTTACCACGGGAGTGCTCTGAGGAATTGTTCGGATTAATCCCAGCCGCCACATTTCACGAACGCACATCGCGGCAGAACTCCCGATACCATCCACACCATCTGGATGATTGGCGGTCCACCACTGTGCGATTTAGAAGATGTTTTCTTCCTCGCACAACTTCCTTGTGGAATAGTTTACCACCAGCGATTTTTCCGGACCGATACGACTTAGGGACCTTCAAGAAAAGAGCCTACTCCTTTTAAAAGGCCGGCAACGCATCTGCAATTCCTCTGGTTCCCTGGTGTTGCAGTTGTTCATGGGCGGCGGTAGTCACTACCATCAGGTGAGCCGCATGCTCGTTTGCCCCTCTCCTATAAAAAATACCATTTTTCACATCTCATTAATGAGGAACTGAAGCATATCTTACCATGTTGTATACGTACAAGATGCTACTAAAAATATTAGTTTTATTTTTAAATAGTGTAGAAGGTAACCACATAGAAGAAATTGACTTTACTGATACAGAAATTAATAAAGAAAGATAATAATTTGAATCTCACAAATTATTATGATTAAAATCGGCTATATTTTGCTGTCGACTGTCACCAAATACATATACTGAAAATTCCTGTCATTTACTAACAGTAATTATTAATAACTCCCAATTAACTAGATACTCAACAGTATAAATCACATTGATATTTACGATCTTGTATTGAATTATAAAAGAATGATTAAAGTGCAACCAAGTTTCTCACGCCTCAAGATCAAAATAATATAGTGATCGCTTTGGAATTTTTACAACCTTTCATATTTTACGAATATGGAATTAAATCTATTTAAATAAATGAAATTGAAGTATCTGTTTGTAATGTCAAAATAACAGATTTTACTAAATACATATTATGAAAGTTGGGTGCGTTGCCTTTTAGAAAGTAGTAATCTCTTTTCTTGAAGGTCCCTAAGTCGTATCGGTCCGGAAAAATCGCCGGTGGTAAACAATTCCACAGAAGTTGAACAAGGAATTATATAAGGAATTATTAGTTTTATACGTGGTAGAGCCATGCTGCAGCTATATTAGTAGTATAGCTGTAGCACGAATGGGCCGGCTCGACCGGGGAAGGACCACGCTCTCACAGAATATTAGCGTAAAATAACAGCTTAACACTGCTGTGTTTCGTATAGTGAGTTTAGAGAACCGGAGACCCTTTTTACTGGAAGAGAGGCATTCCATCTTAGTCCTCACGGGTGACAACGCATCTGCATTTTGATTCGCAAACGAGGATATGTGTATCTACATCTGTCAAAGGGCCACAGTAACCACTTACCATCAGGTGGACTGTGTGCTTGTTTGTCACCCTATCCTATAAAAAAAGGAAGAAAACTCCTAACAAAATGCAGAGTGGTGGACCGTCAAGCATCCAGATGGAAAGGATGGTATTGTGAATTTTGACGCTATGTACGTTCGTAAAATATGGTGGCTGGAATTATCCGAACCTCAGAGTACTCCCTGTGGTAGATGTGATAGAAAATGCGAAGGGATGGAACATCCCTACGCAGTGCCAGTGAATTGAGCCGATCAGAAAGAACTCGGACGTCAACGATTCGAGCCGCTCTGCGCTGGATGCGGTCAAATGGAAGGAGCTGGCACTGGGGTGCCCCGGCCTAGAGATGAGAACAGTATTCCATGTCAAGCCGAATTTGCACTTTGTAAAGTTGCAAGCGATGTGCCGACATGAAAAACTGCCCCACTCTGCTGAGCACGTCAAGCTTTTTAGAGGCCAATTTGCCTTCCCTTCCAAGTGACCACGAAACTGCACACTATTCAATATGTTGTATGCAGCAAGAGTGCCTTGAAACTGTGAACGTACGACAAAGGGGTTCTTTTTGCGATAAACGCGCAGACTCGACTTCAGACATAAGTTTGTTCTGGTACTCGGCGACGTTTTCCGAGAAATATTGGCACATCACCAGTGCTGTCGTCCACATAGCAATGAAAGTTACCAGTTTGCAACATATCATTTATATGCAGAAGAAATAGCCTTGACGATAGCACGCAGCCTTGTGGAACATCAGCCTTAATAGGCATAGTCAGAGCAAGCACCGTCTACTACAATCTTGATGCTCCGATCAGCAAGGAAACTGTTGATCCAATTACAATTTCTCAGGAAGCCCATAGAAATAGAGCTTCGAAAGAAGCGCTTTGTGCCAGAACCGATCGAAGGCCTTCGCTATGTCCAAACTAACGACTAATGCCTTCCTTTAGACTCTACTACCTACGCCCATCTATGAGTTAGGTAGACCAGAAGATCACCAGCTGATCGACCCCGACAAAAACCGTTTAAAATAGATTCCATTATTTTTGAGAAGGAGGAGGAGTGGACGGCTTTTTAGGCATTGGGTGGACCAAAGCTGTCTTCCATGAATTCGGAACTACATCTTAGAAGTAGGAGTACCGGAAAAGACAACCAGACAAAAGAAAACCGGTGCCAACTTCGGAGCACACGTGTTCAGCACAATGGGTGGGACTCCATAAGTCCCATTCGTCTTGTTGACGTCCAGGAGAGGATTGCTTTGCGAACCGTGCGCTGTGTAAACCGCACATCCGGCATGGAGCAATCACACCGCGGGATGGTCGGCGGTGTGTTCCCCATCATCGAGTCGAGTTGGATGCAAAAGGAAGATTAACAGATCGGCTTTCTCCTTTTGCGGCATGGGCCAGTGGTCCCTCTCTGTGCTGAGATGGATGAGATGGCTGACAGAATTTCCGTTAGACAGCCTTGGCAAGAGACCAGGATGCACGGGTTCCCGAAGGAAGGCGAACTAGCTTCTCGCCAATTCTGCCGATGTGCTCTGTCCTTGCCTTGGCAATAACTTTTGAAGGACCTGGGCGGAATTATACTTCTTTTAAGAGCGCTGGTGTTTACATCCCGAGATGTTGATGCGTCAGTCTATGCCCGGTAGCACTCCTGCTTATAGTGTGATGCTATTTTACAGAGCGACCAAACCATGGCTGAGATCTGCCTCCGATGGGCACCAAAGAAAATGGAATAAAAGTTCCATATCCTGAAGTACCACATCGGCAACAGAATCAACAACAACCTGGGAGTGTCAGCGAGAAGCAAACCCGTACCCAAGGGTAGGATGCAAAGAAAGACCGCATTCCGTCCCAATCCGTCGACCTGTAATGCCAAACACGGCGGCAGCCTGCAGAACGCAACTGCAAGGGAGCGTGAGTGGCACCACTCCGGACAAGACAATGGTCCTAGGAGTCAAGAGTCTTCAGAAACCTGATATCCGTCCGGATGAGAGTCAGCATATGCCAAGGCAAAGTCATAAACAGATCTCCCCGCATGATCGGTTAAACGTGAACCGAGCCATTCGACGTGGTGGGCGTTAAAATCGCCAAGGATAACGATCTCTGCTGTAGCAAATAATCTGTAGCCATTTGGACGTGTTCAATAAGTCGATCTATTTCGGCATTACCGCTATGGGACCTATAGAGGCACCCGTAGATACGGGGATGGTCATCGCTGTCTACGCGCAGCCATAGGATGGACAGGTCCGTACCTTCAAGACCGCCGAGGTTGAAAACAGATGTCTTCTCTGACGCATACTCAAACTCTCCAGCCCGGGACCCAAAGGTGTTCTAATTTGCACTCGGGTAGGTTTATGAGAGATATGAGTATCAGTCTTTAAGCGACACTTAAGGACACCTGAGTCTCGGTTAAAAAGAGAAAGGTCGGCTTCGTGACCCCCTGTACGCGGGCCAGCCTAAGCACCCACGCTCAGGAAGAGTAGGGTAGCTTGGGCGTGGATGCTCAGCGAGGATTCTCCGTCACCAGGGTGTTGGTACCTCCTAGGGTAGTTTTGTTTGATTTCGCTACCGTTCATGGTATTCTGCAAGGTTGTGGTATCACCCTGGTTCGGGCCGGCCCATCCGTGCGACATCAAAAGCTGCCGCGTGGCTCTACCACTGTTAAAACGTAAACATGGAACAAATTCTATTTACTTTTTTTCTCCCCATCATAAATAAACAACCGATACACAAAAATAAATTATTTTCTTCGTATGAGACAAGTCCAGTCTTAACGAATAAACCAAACACAATAACTGCCTTTCCACCGGGGCGAATACTTCTCTAATAATTTCACGTTTTTCGTAAATGCCAAACTCCCACTAGACACTCTGATCGCGAGTGAAAGAACGTGTCGCTTAAAGGCAGATAATTGACCATAAGTATGCCGCATGCGGCGACACGGTATAAGCACATCACAACGTGAATCTATCTATCCCATTCATAATTACTTTTATGTTTTAAGGAGTTAACCGGTTAATTTGGGTGTCAAAACCGTAAGTAACCGGTAACCTTACTGTTTAGGTTAGTTAAAACCGGTTACTTGGTTAACCGGTAATTGAAGGAGCGATATATTTACCGGTAATTGATCGAAATTAACCGCTCTTTTAAACCGGTTCCGAGCCCTGCCTCTTACGACACCCACGGGAAGTTATGGGGTAGTGGGTATTCTTGTTCGCTACTACACGGGAGTGTCCGCCACTACACGGGAGAACAATAAGCAAATATATCCAAATAATAAAACAATAAGATAAAATAAAGATAAAACAATAAGCAACCACATTTTACAGAACGTGATAAATTATCATTTCAACAATAGGGACCATTTTTTACGTGGTAGAGCCACGCGTGCAGCTATATTATGGGTGTAGCATGAATGGGTCGGCTCGACTGGGGTAGGACCAGGCTCTCACAGAATACCAGCGTAAAATAGCAGCTTAATGCTGCTGTGTTTTTTATGGTGAGTGTAGAGAACCGGAGACCCTATTTACCGAAAACAAGACATTCCATCTCAGTCCCGAGGGGTGACAATGCATCTGCATTTTGATTCTTAATTGAGGACAAATATAGATGTCTATGGGCCACAGCATAAACTTATGTCACCCTTATTCTATAAAAAAGGATCACAGCGGAGTATTCTTGAAAGTCTCAAACTATTGTCATCCTTCATCATTATAACAACACCGTCTTCCAAGATATATTGCATTATAATATGAAAATTGAAAAGTTCGCGCGTTTAGTTGGTCCACATAATAATCTTCGTTCATATTTTCTATACACGTTTAGACACCGAGGTAACACATGAGCAGGCTTTAAATGTCATGCACCTGCAAAGATAGTAAAATAGTTTTATTCAAAACTAGCTACCCACCCCAGCTTCGCCTTGGTGGTATCTCTAAATGGCACTATATCACCATTTAGATTTAAAATAATCAGTAACGATTATTCATTGTTTAAATGTTTCGATTTTACAAAAAATAAAAAGAAGAGAGAGAAACTGTAGCCTAGATCACTAGCATTGCTCTCTATCTGTTCATGAAGCTTAATTCCAATCGGTTAAGCCATTTCGAAGATTAGCCTGGACAGACAGACAGACATTTTTTTTAATTAAAGATTATTTATGTCTTTGTGGCATGCAAATAACCTCCTTAATTCAATAAAAGGCAGTTCTTGCGCTACTACAGGCAGACACGTCAATTTTATTTATATGTTATAAATTTGTGTTTTTACACCCTCATTACCTACTAGTTAGGTTATTTAGATATATTTACTAAAACTTCGAAACCAGAACACTCGACTTGTTAATAATTTACACTGGGCAAAGATAACCGGCACCATGAGAATCATCATCATCATTATCACCAATACACCGCAAACGCAGTCCTCCTCCTTCATTATTTGGAGTTTCCCTCTGTCGCTTCTCACGGAACCCACAAATGATTAGCATATAAAAAAAATGAAAAGAATATAAAAAACCATATTATAAAAAAATACTTAAACGTATAAAAGTTATCTATATACGGTGCTTAAACTATTTTAACACATTTTTAATAAGTCACTTTCTTGTTTGTCTGTCTGTCGTTCCGTGTGGAATCTTGCAACTCGAATTTCGAGAATTACCCGATGAGCTAGAGACTTGATATTTTGAACATAGGTAACTCAGACTCGGATGACAATGTAGGAATATGAAAAAAACGCGGTATATTAAATATTTATAGTAAATAATTTAAAATAGTTTGGAAAATCCAAAAGTGCACACCTCATGACCGTTTTTATGTTTTCATTTTTGATGAAAAAAATAAATACCTTTTAAACGTCTATGAGTCTGATAACAATCAGTAACAGGGATAATCCTGAGGATAAATGGAAACTTATTCAGAAAGATTTATTTCATTTCGTTACGTATATTTTTCTGAAACGTGAAGACAAAAAAGTGCACAGACTAACTGACAGCCGTACTAATAATTTTTAACTACATTTTTTGTAAATACAACTAAACAAATTAATAAAAAAAATACGCTAAAAATATTTTATTGATTTAGTGTCTAAATAGAGACACTAACAATTTTATATTGCAAAATCGTCACATAGAGGCATGTTGAGAGTAGAGCACTCCCACACACTCGCGCGTTGTGAGGCGTGCAAAAAATCACTTGTTATATCGCTCAGATATATTGCTCTTTTTTACGTTATGAAGTCAATGAATATACATACATCATAAGATTTTTAAATAAAGTTCGCTACCTTGCACTGAGCATTAAGCGGCTCAGCGGGTTTTTCTTACTGTATTATCATTTAAAAATATTCTATCACCTACTTTATTTTAACCACCCATTCACGTTAATTATCTCTTGGGTACCCGAGGGTAATGTTCTAAAGAATCAATAGTACGACAGTGTTATTATACTGTGTAAAATATTTTATTTTGTATTTTTTTTTGTTTATCACTCACTAATGGTCATCTGTATTAATTAAAAAAAGATATATTATTACAATATTAAGAGTGCCTTTAATTGACGAGCATGTGTGCGTAAGCTTGTACGTGGTAGAGTCAATCTGCAGCTGTATTTATAATATATATAGTTGTAGCACGAATAGGTCGGCTCGATCGGGGAAGGACCACGCTCTCACAGAATACCAACGTCAAATAGCAGCTTAATGCTGCTGTGTTTCGTATGGTGAGTGTAGAGAACCAGATATACTTTTTACTGGAAAAGAGGCATTCCATCTTCGTCCTCAAGGCTGACAGCGCATCAGCATTTTGATTCGCAAACGAGGATAGATGTAGATGTCTATGGGCCACAGCAACCACTTACCATCAGGTGGACTGTGTGCTCGTTACTCTATTTACCCTATTTCTATTAAAAAAAATGTAAATGAGACGAGAGAAGTGTGTCAGGATGTTACCAAATGGAAGACCGTAGTCTCCACCTAGCTCTATGGGTGACAGGCGTGAGTGTATACAGGGTTATTATGCAATAACCGGCCGGCAGAAAAGTTTCAGAATAAGTAATATAGGCAAATGGTGAAGAAAAATTAATTTAAATAAATCTCAAATATTCTGTCCTTTTTATCTTTTTAAATCAAAACGAGTGGTAAAGCATTATTTTAACTGATTTTACTACTCACGCAGACATTCATAAGGGTCGATCGGTAGGCAAAAACGTTGTTGCCCATAAATCACATTCAATTTGGGATAATTTCAAATAAAAGTAGAATTATTTACTCGTATTTTCAAAAACTGCAATAATGGTATATCATTATTTATATATTTGAACTCAAGTTTAGATAACCCTGTATTTATGTATGTAGGCATTACAATATTTATATAAAGCCAAGATAGCTACAACTATGTCAGGTAAGCGTAAATGAAAGGGCCATGTGTTTTCCACACTGACGCCTTGGTAACCCTAATAAATGATATTACGACGTAGCGTCGTACGAAATAGTGATTGTGCATTTTAGAGACGGAGATTTATTACTAGTAACAAGATATTCCGTCTCAGTATCAGAGATATACGTTGGTACTATTATTTATTCTATGGTATGGTATTAGTCAGAACAGTGTCATAGGGGCAATAATAATTCGAAATTATAAAAAAAAATTGAAAATCCATAAGTGCACACCCCGAACGCTCATGTAATTGAAATTCAAAAGGCTTCCTGAGAATTAAAATCTAAAGGGAATAAAAAAATCTGTGTTAAGTTCAGTTTTTCGAAAGATATTGTGTTCACGTCCATACCGACCAACTGACGTTAAAGTGAAATTATTTTCAATTAACTTTTTTTTAAATAATAAACGAAATAAATAATTTTCTTATTAATACGTCGGAAGTATTAATTGAAATCTCCTCTTTCCATTGATGTACTATTTTATTATATAAGTGCAATATAACGCTGGTGGAAATGATGTTGAGTGGATCGCGATTTTCTGATTTGGTGACAATAGCGCGTTCGATGTGTGCAAAAGTATTTCTATGTTGTATAAAAAAGGAATAACTACGTATCTGTGTGACGAAGAAACGAGTAGACAGAGTCACACAGAAATATAAAATTCTTTATCTGCGTCTTCCCAGAAATCAACAACATGGCGATATTTAGTGAATAGGAATTTTCTACGCTTATCGATTTATTCTGTGACCTTATCTCAACAGGATCTTAGTCTTGCTTTGGTCAATTAATGATTTCAACACCTCATGTTTCTCGATCTTAACATACCTCTCCATATTGATAGTTCGATCTAATGAATATCAGAAAGCGGCGATTTAAAAATGTCCCAACCGTGAGACCGTTTATCTGAGAAAAAGTTGAATGTTTTTTGAAAGAAATCGGCTAACACTGGTTTAAAGATTAAAAGAACAATGAATATCACCATATTTTCCTGTCTACAGATCTATCTACGACCCGTCAGCAGTCAAATGACCAAGCGCCGTCGACATCTGGTACTCCTGCTCACTTACCCCGCCCCGTGCCCCCAGATCCGCTACTGGTGAGTAAATATAAAATTATACCGTTGCATACAGACACTTCTTTTTATATTTTTTTTTTTATTTCCTTGGTCATTACAGTCCATCAAAAGTCCACTGCTGAACATAGGTCTCCCCGGTCTAGCCTCAAAGGAATATTTGTCATAGTTACCACGCTTAGCAGACGGCTAGGAAGCAGCTCGTTTTTTTTAAATTATAATTAAGCTGTAAGGAAAATACTGCAGTCCGGCTCCCGTTTCAGTTTGCCTCTGTAGCCACTTATGGCACCTAAGGGATGATATGGTGTAATAACGTCTGAATTTCGCAAGACAGGATTACAGTGACCAAATGTATGCGCAAGCACAGGTGCATTCCCCAGTCCCTCACACACATAGTCTGATCGGACGGCAATCCGACAAAACCGGGGGGTCAGGCGCAGGACCAACGGTTTCACGTGCATTCTGCGGCACGAGGGTAAAACACCGCCAACCTCCTGACTCTGAGCTGCTGAAATTTCTTGACCGAAAAACCCAATAACTGATTTACTAATTATACCAGATTTAATTTACAGACAGCGCTAACGGGGCTTCCTAACCATCTAATATGTCTACTATTTGTTAGGTGGCTGCCTTGACTAGAACCGCCTGGCAGTTCCCTTAGTCAACTTTCATTACTATAATTAGTCATTAAGTTAATGGACGGAAGGAGAGAGAAAGAAAGCCACTGCGGGACAGGCTATTCATTTCACGCGATATAATTTTTAATGTCTTAAATAATAGCTTTACTGGTGGATAATTATATCTTATCAGTATTTTTAATGTAGAGAATTTTAGGTAAAAGTAAGCCTATATAGGCTTACTTTCTTTCTCTCAAAATCTCACAGATTGAGAGGTTCTATAGACAGCTGTACACATGATCGTTGGAGCCACACGCAAGTGTGAGTAACGATCCAAGAGCAAGTCTTATCCGACACTATTCCGATGATATCCCGGACGTCAGTCTGAGCGAGATTAGAATGGCTCTCCCACACCTTAAAAACGGCAAGTTCCCGGGCGAGGATGGAATTACAGCGGAGCTTCTAAAAGCGGGTGGAAAACCGGTACTTGAAGTCCTTCAGAGGCTCTTTAATTCCGTCTTCCATGGTGGCACTACTCCGGAGGCGTGGAGCAGAAGTGCGGTGGCCTTGTTCTTCAAGAAAGGCGACAATGCTCTCTTGAAGAACTACAGACCGATTTCCCTTGTGAGCCGCGTCTACGTGCTGTTTCCGAGAGTAATTACGAATCGTCTCGCACGCAGACTCGACAACTTCCAGCTTCCCGAACAAGTCGGTGTCCGAAAAGGCTTTAGTATCATAGATCACATACATATCCTTCGGCAAATTGTACAGAAGACCGAGGAGTACAATTTGAAGACGTTTTCAAGCTACTGGACTGAAAAGGATACGGTATTAACATCAATGGTGAGTACATCACTTACCTCCGATTTGCCGACGATATAGTCCTTATGGCAAAATCGCTGGAGGACCTAATCACTATGCTCAATGACCTCAATAGTGCCTCCCAACGGATAGGTCTTAAGATGAACATGAACAAAACAAAGATTATGTATAACCTCGATGTCACACGGTAGTTGTTGGAAGCACTAAGCTCGAATTTGTTGACGAGTATGTTTACCTGGGACTAATAGTCCGACTAGGTAAGTCCAACTTCCACCGAGAGGTCAAGCGACGGATTTAACTCGGCTGGGCAGCGTTCGGTAAATTACGACACATCTTGTCGCCAGGTATAAATCAAAACTTGAAAACGAGACTGTAAAACCAGTGCGTGTTGCCAGTGATGACTTATGGATCTGAGACGTGGTCCTTCACTGCTGGCCGTATGAAGTCGCTCAAGGTCGCTCAGCGAGCTATGGAGAGGGCTATGTTTGGGGTTTCTCTGCATGATAAACTTAGAAATGAGAATATCCTCAGTAGAACCAGAGTGACCGACATAGCGCAACGGATTAGTAAGCTGAAGTGACAATAGGCCGGCCATATAGCTCGAAGAACTGACAACCGATGGGGAAAAAAGATTCTCGAGTGGCAGCCTCGTATCGGTAGGCAAAGTGTAGGGCGACCCCCCACTAGATGGAGTGACGACCTGGTAAGGCATCAGGAAGTCGATGGATGCAGGTGACTCAGGACCGTGCTTTGTGGCATTCCTTGGAGGCCTATATTCAGCAGTGAACTTGTGACGGGCTGTAATGATGATTATAAGCCCTACTGCTGGTCACAGGCTTCTTATTCAAATCCAAAAATCTTAAATTAACAATATTTAGAGATCAATCTGAAACTTTGGTAAAATGTAAAATTGTAATTAAACTTAAATTCTACTTATTAGTATCATAATATTTATGATAGTCAGAAGGAAGGATCTTCTTTATTTGCTGCAAGTCTTCAAATTTTCGTGCAGTAATTTTACATCGGTTCTGGTGCAGTAATCTCGCAAGGATTACATTGCAAAGATCGCCTTAGGGGTAAACTTTGCCATTCATCCTTATAGCAAGTTTTATAAAGAATTGATCCATTGCTTTCATAACGTAGTGCACGATGTCAGTCACCTTAAGATCCTTTGGATCTTCGTGGGCGAATACTTTTATAAAACTGAATTTTGTCAATTTTTGAAGTAAGTGTGGTTTAAATATGTTACAGAATAGGGTACTGGGCATTTACGAGCATGCTTAGCAATAGATATGTATTCAGCTGGCACATTTATGACTTCGTTCTTGGGTGACGTTCTATAGTGGAATGCATTGAATCGGCCTCCATTTGGGTGTGACCCACTTCTAAAAATGTTTGTTCGATAGCTATATTCTTGTGCCTCATGACAATATTCAAAAGAGCGTTAGATAAAACACAATTTCTATTTTGGTAAGTGCAACCGCTACTGTAAATTATAATTGTTTTTTTCCATCTTCAGCATTAATTTCAGGACTTATTATTTTGTTTTCTAAAAGTCAACCCAAATGGAAGCAAATTCTTCAGCATTAAGTCCACCTTCTACTTCATTCCATATGAAACAGAAACCTACTTTATTTTTATATTAAAAAGCAAAGGTTGTGAACTTGCAGCTTTTTTAGTAGTATAGCGTACTGACATTCGATTTTGGTGCCATTAGTACAGCCTGCAAGTCCACTGTGAAAACGTAATTTTCTCCTTCTTATCCGCATCTTTTCTTCTCTTGCTTGTCTACTTCTCTCAAAATGTTCTTTGTATTCTTCTTCTGTAACTGCTTTACTTTATAACAGGCGCATTTTCGCATTGATCTTTTTCGGCTTAAATAGGGCCAAATTTTTGTCTTCAAATAAATTCAAAACAAACTTATGGAGAGCTTTTATATTTCGCTCTTGCACCAATCGTTAACGTAAAATTGGTAGAGGCTTCCTTTAGAATTCCATTCTGGCAATAAATATAACTTCTGTGACGTTGCTCGACAATAATGAGATTCCATTACGGGAAGAGACTCCAGAAACTGAATAAGAGATTGTTTCGGCTTCAAAGCAGATTCAGATAATTGTGTTGGACGTCTCAGTGTACTAGGAGGCCGCATTGAAAACTCCTGCTTCCAATTTTGAACCGTCCATCTTCCTAAATCCAAAGTGTTCAAAAACATCTTTCGACATACTTTGACACTGATCATTTACTTTTAAATGATAAACAAAGGTATTAGCCCTCTTGGTTGTCCTTCGGTATTTTGATTTCGTGGCCGGATAATTGGAATGGTTGTTACCCATTCGTTCGTTCACAAGGGTTTTTTCGCCCCATGTAAGACTCAAAATCGATTAAAATGCTTCTTCTTACATCTTCATCTACTGTTTCACATTTTAAGTACTGTACTTCAATTTTACAGGAGCATCTAGATTTAATTGAACGTGCCTCTTTAGTTTTATTATAATTCCAACAGTCTTGTTTTTTCTCTCTCCCAAATAATGTTTTACCTGCTTGTCTTCTTTGTTTATTCTTTTCACTATCCCATTCTTTTTATCAACTTTAAAACGTTTCTTTCGTTTCTTACTCTTTTAATTTTAGCAAACGAATCTGAGTCAGAATCAGAATAAGGCACTAGCTTTTCTCTGTATCACTACCATCCGATATTGGCGGATTAGGTACAAAATGATTTGTGTTTTCAAAATGAGGTATAATTTCTATAGGACTGGTAGTTAATTCATAAAATATTTGTTGCTTGTGATTCTATATCAATTTGTGATGGTACTATAATCAAATTCTCGTCTGTGGTGAAAGTATTGTGAACATCATAAACCGTTGACAAAATTTTATCGTCTAAAGGCACGTCATTGAATGTAGTATTGGGAAATGTAATGTTAGAACAAATTGTATTTATATTTTCTGTAATAAAAGTGGTAGATCTAGATCAGTCAGTGTTGTTATATTGATATCGTCATTTATCTCATAATAAGTTTTGTTAGCAACTAAATCTGATGGTTCTGGTATAAACTTTCTTGATTCTGAATATTGTAACTGAATATCTTCTAAAACGTGTATTACTTTATTTGAATCATAATCTGACTTCGGAGCTACATTTTCAGGTCTATCCTGTAAGTTACAAGCCTCAGAAACTAAAGCTACAATTTTTTTCCCCGATACATTCTGAAAATGTCGAAAAAAATATTTATTTAATTTATTAAATTAAAGAAGAAGAAGAATAAAATTATGACAAAATAAATGGAATTTAACATTTATACAGACCTAAAAACATTTTAACTTAACTGTTTATTTGTACATACATACTTTGTTTTATAATTTATTTAATGGATAACATCTTCGAAATTATCTTTAATTAAGCAATAAATTTATAAAAAATATTAAATTGATAAACTGCTAAATCCGTGTCCAAATAAGATAATATAGTGCGTAAACCTGCTAAGTCCCTAATGTTTAGGTCAGGAGTTAAATGTGATGAAAAACATTTGATTTAGGTACTAAACGAAAAAAAAACTTACAGATAAAACAATATAAACTTACCTAGTTTATAATTAGTTGTTTACATCCTCAAATATTTGACTAAAACACGACAGAATTTAACGCATCGCAAACGGCACGTAGGTTTGGGAAAGTTGCCAGTGTAAAACTAAGGCCCCAATAGGATTTAGCAAGTTTGCGTTGTGGAGATTGGCTGGTGATCAGAAATCAGTTTTTCGTGCATAGCATTTGTCACCCTTTTTAGGCTAATATCGTTGTTATTCTTTAAACGTTACGGTAGATATTAGACTGAGCTTTGTGACTGGCATAAAAAGTAAATTTTGTCAAAATGGACTTAGCAGGTTAACGAATTAGGCCGACGTAATAACACCGATGACAAATGAAAATCACGAGAACAATAGTTGCGGACTTAGATACTGCGTAACAGTTCACATCATGTGAATGTCCGCATAAGTAAAGTTCAAGAAGAGATTATTTAAGTGATTATTCTTAAAATCGTGAAATATAGCAAATTATGAAGTAGAAAAAAAAGCATAATCTACTGAAATAACTTTACTCTCAGTACGACAATTATGGAAGTTGAAATGAAAAGAATTTTCACAAGTTAGTTAAGTATAGACGCGTTTATATCGCGAAAATTTTATGATTTCGCAAGACAAACTTCATTACTACTCGCTTTTATAATTGAAAATATTCTTGAAATTCTTTTTCTCGCTTGAGATTCTAAAGAGATTAAAAAATTAAGTAATTTTTTCAAGTCGTTGTCGAGATAATTATTTATTTTTCTTTAACATAAGACGTTTTCTTTTATAGGATTAGGGTGACAAACGAGCACGCAATCCACCTGATGGTAAGTGGTTGCTGTGACCCACAGACATCTACATCTATCCTCAATAAAGAATCAAAATGCAGATGCGTTGTCACCCGTGAGGACTAAGACGGAATGTCTCTTTTCCAGTAAAAAGAGTATCCGGTTCTCTACACTCACCATACGAAACACAGCAGCGTTAAGCTGCTATTTTACGCTGGTATTCTGTGAGCATGGTCCTACCCGGTCGAGCCGACCATTCGTGCTACAACTATACTACTAATATAGCTGCAGCATGGCTCTACCACGTATGAAAACCACCTGATTGTAAGTAGTTGCTGTGGCCCATAGACATCTACATCCATCCTCAACTACGAATCAAAATGCAGATGCGTTGTCATCCGTGAGAACTAAGATAAATGCCTCGTGTCCAGTAAAGGGTCTCCGGTTCTCTAAACTCACCATACGAAACACAGCAGCCTTAAGCTGCTATTTTACGCTAGTATTCTGTGAGAGCATGGTCCTCCCCGGTCGAGCAGACCCATTCGTGCTACAACTATACTACTAGTATAGCTGCAGCATGGCTCTACCACGTATGAAAAACCACCTGATGGTAAGTAGTTGCTGTGGCCCTTAGACATCTACATCCATCCTCAACTACGAATCAAAATGCAGATGCGTTGTCACCCGTGAGAACTAAGATAGAATGCCTCCTGTCCAGTAAAAGGGGTCTCCGGTTCTCTACACTCACCATACGAAACACAGCAGCGTTAAGCTGCTATTTTACGCTGGCATTCTGTGAGAGCGTGGTCCTTCCCCGGTCGAGCCGACCCATTCGTGCTACAACTATACTACTGTTATAGCTGCAACATGGCTCTACCACGTATATGGCTCTACCACGTATACGTTATAGTTTTTGTTTGGACTTTGTACAATAATTCTTATTGCAAAACATAATAAAAGCTACAGGCTTATTCATTAGTTATTTGCTTAATATAAATGTGCTTTTTCTCACGTTTTAGAGTGGTATAAAATCATCATTACAACCCATCACAAGTCCACTGCTGAACTTGGCCTCCCAAAGAATGACACAAAGCACGGTTAAGCCACCTGCATCCATCGACTTCCTGCATCTCTTACCAGATTATCTTTATATACTACTCCATCTAGCGGGGGTAGACCCAAACTTTACCGGTAAACGCTTACCGGTACGAGGCTGCCACTGATGATTAAAATATATTAATTAAGGTGTTCCTTCTCACATTATGAATGTCGTAAAAATAAATAAAAAATAGTACACCGAAAAAATGATAAAAAAAATATAAATCATGGTTTTTGTTTTTGAAGGAATTATGTAAAAGTATTTAAGCTTATTTATTCACTAATAAAATACATCAAAGATAGTACATCTGTATGCTAGTATTCAGCAGTTTTAAGGCCTCACTCGTAAAATCGATGTCAATTATGAAATGCTTAAAGTTTCTCTTTTCTCTTATCACTAAATGAGAATATATATATCGACTTTGTGAGATCGACTCGGTGGAGACGTGCTTATTTAACCCTGATTAGGTTGAAACCAATCGAGTCAGCCTGTAGCACAGGTGCAGGTAGTGTCTCTCAGTATTCTATAGAATGCAATTCGGAGTGTGCGTAGGAATTACATGCTTTAATTCCTCCCTTCCTTCCACCTAACCGGCCTTCGGGCAACCAGGTGGTCGGCGGGTCTTTACACCTTTGTAGTCGATATTCCATGCATTCGAACTAAACGGTTTGCTTCGTCTGTCGTAATGCGTATAGCTAAGGAGTGGAATATATTTTTAGCGATTTCTTGTACTCTTTAAAAAAAAAGTGCTACAGAATTTTGTTATTAATTTTTTGGATTATTGTCATTTTTCTCCTGTTTATAACCTTAACCATTATTTTTTAATATTTTGTTATTTATATTATAAATCTAACACCTTTTACAATATTGTTTAGTAGTCTCACAGAATACCAGCGTAAAATAGCAGCTTAACGCTGCTGTGTTTCGTATGGTGTAGAGAGTGTGGAGAACCGGATACCCTTTTACTGGATACGAGGCATTCCATCTTAGGCCTCACGGGTAACAACGCATTTGCATTTTGATTCGTAATCGAGGATAGATGTTGATGTCTATAAGCCACAGCAACCACTTACCATCAGGTGGACTGTATGCTCGTTTGTCACACTTAAGGGTGACCCTCATCCTAAAAAAAAAGTTTTACTCTTTTGTGAAACATGTTGTGGCAGCCTTTAATAGGTTTTACATTTAAAAATAAGTTTATATATTATGTTTGTGAACCCGTATTATTGTAATTACCTCTGGCAGGCCTTAAATAAATAAATAAATATTGGCCGGCGTCTTGTATGAAATTGTATTCCTTACGAATACAATTTGGGCGTCTTCAAGGCAAAAAGACAAGAGTGAATAGGCTTTTGTTACGCTAATACATTTGCGATTGTGATAAACCACTGGCTTACAATAAGTAAAAAAGCAGGTAATCAACGGTTATAAGTAAGACCGTTAGTTATAACGTTGTTTAAACAAAACGCGTTAAAAATAACTAATACAAATAATTTTATGGCGCCGAAAACATTCGAAAATATCTCAGTCCCGAACATTAAAACAACAGTCCAACTTAATAATAACTTTGTTTCAAAGGGGTAGATTAGGTCAGGGTTAATCGTTAGCTTAAATTAAACGCTAACTCTTTTATCGTTTTTATGATTGTTGCCCACGACTTCATCATTGTTTCTTTCTACTCATCATCATTCTACTTATGTTACAACATAATACGATCCTCACTCCATGTGCTTGACTGGTAGAGAATACCAGTGGCAAAGCTAGAGGGGGAGAGAGCAGGGGGCTAAGGCTGCGGGTAACAGGTTTTGGGAGAAAACGTTTTTAAGGAATTAACAGTCTCTCAGCCACATAGTTACTTTTTTATTGTTCATAGAACCAACAGCACGTTATAAATATACACAGAAGGTCTCAGATAATCCTTAATGCCAATTACAGGTTCTTACTTTGTAAACATAATATATATACTATCGCTTTAACTTATTGTCATGTACGAAATTTTTGTATTTAAATTTTGTAACTTATTGTCACGTACGAGTCGTAACTTTAGGAAATACTGTTTAAAAGGACATAAATTTTATTTCTATGTGGGGTATTAATGTATTTTATTATTATTATTATTTTGAGAAGGAAAAGCAAACTTCCTGCCTTAACTGTTTAAATGATAAGTAAAATCTAAAAATGATACCCACGATATAGCTCTTACTGAGACTACTTTTGTTAAAATTAGAAACACTGTGGTTTTGAAAGTTTTGTAATTAAGATAATCTTTACACATACACTACTTCATTAATATCATCACATTCACATCCTTTACTGTACACACTTGATCATTTTGTTAAACCGTATATTGGCGGTGTAAGACAATCCGCTACCCCATATCGTTTTGTGGATAACGTAAGAGACGACAAAAGGAAACAAACCAGGAGATTGGCAGCAGCCTGCCAAGCGTGGCAACTATGATAAATATCCCACCTATGAGGGACGCCTATGTTCAGCAGTGACCTTAGATAGGCTGTAATTATATATAATGATGGTTTTCTTGTCTTTTTTTTTTTATAGGATAGGGTGACAAACGAGCACACAGTCCACCTGATGGTAAGTGGTTGCTGTGACCCATAGACATTTACACCTATCTTCAATAAAGAATCAAAATGCAGATGCGTTGTCACCCGTGAGGACTAAGATGGAATGCCTCTTTTCCAGTAAAAAGGGTCTCCGGTTCTCTACACTCACCATACGAAACACAGCAGTGTTAAGCTGCTATTTTACGCTGGTATTGTCTAGACTAGTCTTCGCCTAAAGTCATTCTTTTTAAATTGCCAGATAGAAATTTTGTAACTGCGTTTGGTCGTCCTTACCTTGGAGCGATTTTCAATCATTAATAATACTTTTTAAATATTATTAATGTCTCCACAGATGAATTACTTTTGACTCGGAATATAAGAACATTCTTGATAACGTAAAAGCACTATTTTATCGGATTTTATGATTTTCAGGTGTTCGACTACGATTGGGGTCTGCAAGACGACTTCATGGGTTCCTGTCACCTCGACCTCACAGCGTTAGAACTAGGTCGCACTCAAGACCTAGTCCTCTGTCTTCGAGATCCCAACAAACCGAACCAAGATATGGGGGAGATTGTTTTGAACGTCACTTTGTGGCCGAAATCGCAAGAAGACAAAGAGCAGGTAAGTGTAGTGTTTGTAGTTTTGCGATTACGCAGTATCAACGTCAGTATAGTGTAAGGGGTCAAACTTATATACCATATGGATTTAACAATATAGTAATTTATTATATCTCTTTCCTTCCTTGAGCCGTGCGACACCAAGTTCAAGCATTTTAGATAGCAGTGTATGGAAAAATTAGCAAAATTAATGGAGACCTTTATCTATCGGCATATGTACGTTATAGAGCGAAGTAAAATTTTATCCGCTCTCCTCCCTTCCCGGGTTAACCGGGTTTTATTCATAAATACTTTTCATGTATCGTGTACATGAAAAGTGTGTAGTAAAATAGCAGCTTAACGCTGCTGTGTTTCGTATGGTGAGTGTGGAAAACCGAGCACCCTTTTACCGTAAACGGGGCATACCGTCTCGGTCCTCAGGGGTGACAACACATCTGAATTTTAGATTCATAATTAAGGATCTATGGGTCACAGCATTCACTTACCATCAGTTGGATTGTGTGCTCGTTTGTCACCCTTATTCTAAAAAAAAAGATCAAAAAATCTGGACCCGATAGGTAGGGCTTATTATAAAGTTTTATATTAACACTTTAAAAACTCCGGAGTGAATTTTAAGTGAAACTTATTATCGACCATTACCGCCTAGCATAAAGGGCAGAACAACATTTGCCGGGTCAGATAGTTAATCGGTATAAGACCCAGTCTTGATCGGAGGATTCCTCTTATTTGTGGGAGAGTTATATTCCAATTGGTCCGCAGCACTGTTCTATCGCGTGATTGTGAATTTCACATATTCTCAAAACAGTGTTTTAGCTCAGACGTGCATGTTTCCTCCACCATCGAGCGCGCAGTAAATCAGCGCTTAAAACTGTAATTAACAATTTCATTGGTTCTGGCAGAGATAAAATTAAAGTTGCCCACTTATTGTGTAATTTACGGTGAGCGCTTAACCCCTAAGTTACATCGGCTTCAAAAAGGTTATTTCACAGAGGGGGAATTTAATTTGTTCGAAAAATTTAAATGCTTCTTTTTGATTAATGTTCTTAAACGAAGTTAATAAAGCAAACTACGGATATTCACTTATTAAAAAGTGTTAAAAAATGCAAATAATTAAAGAGCAAACCAATTAGGCATGGTTTCATGTTTTACATACTTTATACATCAATAAACTATTATTTAAAACGCAATTTCCTAATTATAATGATATTGTGTACACCTCGCTCCCAACTGCGACTTTTTTTTTTTTTAATTTTAGCCCTCATTGTTCCGCTGCACCGTTCCAATGCGTGGAAGTGGACTTCACATATTCTCAAAACATGTTTGTTGCTCAAATTCTAATTCAATTATTCCCGATGTTTTCCTCCAACGCTGAGAACGCAGTAAATCAGCGCTTAAAACTGTAATTTACAATTTCATCGGTGCCAGCAGAGCTCAAATTAAGGTTGCTTGCGTACTGTGAAATTAACTGCTAACACTTGCCCTAAGTTTCAACGGCTTCGAACTTGAGATTTTATGATGAAACGGGAAGAATACATCACTGTTTCACTACAAATTGACGATTACAAACTTCGTACATCCGTTTTAGTTTCTGAGACACGCAAGCTTATATTACTCAAACTATTAAAGAAAGATAGATAGAACAAAGAAAGATAGATATGCACGACATATTTATCAAGTGACGCCGAAACCATGCTCTACGTCTTGACACTCACTCACCCACACACATTTCTTCTATAAAAGTCAACAGCTGGATACACACATATGCACCTAAAACCGTGTTGTTCGTTGCAAATCATTTTTTGATGTTTATTGATGTGAGCGTAAGTGCGTGTTCTTAAAAAACATGGTTTTAGCTTGGTTTCGGCTTCACTTGAAATGTAGGTACTAGTCCTATCTATCTTTTTGTTGGTCAGGGATTATACCAAAGATAGTATTCCGTGTAAATGAACTTTCTTTACGATAGTATACTATTCGGTATTATTATTGTCGAATTTACAACAGAACCGACTAAGGGCGTGAATCTTTATAAAAATATGGAAATGATCCCCGTCGGTAAAATGTACTTAAAACGGTTTAAAGTTTAAACGGATTCATTGTGTTATTATTGTATTTTGCCGGCTTGGTATTCTACTTGCAACTCTATCATTACAACATATCAAAAATCCACTGGTTAAACATAAGCTCATTTATTCTCTCATAGGGGGGATATTTGCCATAGTTGCCACGCTTGACAGTTATAGTTTTTATAACGAAGGTGCTGCTGCCCATCTCCTCGTTTGTTTTTTCTCTTTCGGCTTTTACTATTGTATTGTTTCAAATAATTAAAATGTTTTTTTTTCTTGATTACAAAAATCGTTAAAATATTTGCATCATAATGTATCACTTTATCCTTTAACGTTTTTAAAGTAAATAAATAGATCTTTAATTTTTATGTTAAATACTTTTCCATATCGCTCATAGGTTTCGATATTTGTGATTAAACTGAGTTTGAATTGATTTTTCGCCCAATGACCACTAATATAGATCAGCAAGTTTTTTTTATTCAAGCTAATCTTCAATATGACAGTATTTTCGGCACGTAATATCGAAAACGTGTATGGTTTAGATACTACAAATAGAAGCACGTTACGTCTTTAGTTTGATGGCAGCTGTTCCGGAAATACCTAACAAAAAACGAGTTACGTCACGTGGATACGTTATGAACGTACCTCTTATTCTTATTTTAAGAATAAAATGGCTTCATTGTTTAAAAGATGATTCTCTGCCGATGTCAAAGTTAAAAAATACAAGAGGATATCACTAAAAAAATCTGTTGCAGTGTCTTTTGACTATAAATTTAAGGGAAGATTTTGTGCATAACCTAAGAAGTTGAGGTACTTAAAAAGAAAAAAAACGCCTCATCATTATTTACCAATTGCATTAAAATACAGAAGATTATACTTGTATGTATTTAAACTTTCTCTTGTAGGTGAATTATTGTAAATTCTTATGATAAATAAAGATATCTCCAACCTTAGATTACGGACGTACATAAATAAGGGGATTCCAAATCGGATTGTCACTTGTGATATAAAATATGCTTTTATGTTGATCGAAAACTTTCGTCACATAGTTGGGGATAGGGGAAGCAGTCAAACCATCATCATCATCATCATTATATCCCTTCACAAGTCTTTCTGAACATACGCCTCCAACCAAAAAATGCCATAAAACATCCATCCATCGACTTCTGCATCTCTTACCAGGTCGTCACTTCATCTAGTGAAACGCCGCCCTATTCTTCGCTTACCGGTAGATACGACTGCCAGGCTATTGCCACTTCAGCTTGCTGATTCTTGAACCAAACCATTTACTACTCTAATTGAGTCAGTACGAGGGACCTGTCCAGCACCTATCATTCCACAACTTCTTGAGATCCGACGCAACAATTACTACAGAGGTACTATTAGGTCCTTACATATGAAATTGACGTTTTATATGGAAAAAGCATAACGATAGAAAAATATGAAATTTTATATTTAATCAATCAAAGTATCTACCGTTGTTATATATGCACTTTCTCCATTTTATAGGTAGGTTTATAGTTCATTGATTCCTTTGCTGAAAAAATTGTGGGAGCGAGAATCAATAAAATCTTTAAAGGCGGTTTTGACTGCCTCATCGGAATTGAATTTTTTCCCTTGCAAGCAACTGTTCAAATTTCGGAAAAAGTGGTAATCTATTGGAGTACGGTCAGGGGAGCATGGTGGGTGTCGGAGACATTCCAATCGCAGCTCCTCTAATTAAGCGACCGTCTGTTGTGCAGTGTGTGGTCTAGCGTTGTCCTAAAGATGCATATGACATACATATATGACTCGCTTATACATACATAACGTGCATAGATAACATGGGCTAGAGCAATTGACCAGTCTCGGTTGTTTAACGGCTAGTTATTCCATCATGGTTTGCAATTGTTGACAATAAAGATATGCCGTAATCGTCTGGCTAGAGCTTAGGAAGCTGTAGTGGATGACACCAGCACTGGCCCACCAGACACTTACCACTACCGGTACCTTTTTCTGAGTCAACTTTCGCGTCATTTTTTTTTCGCTTTTACATCACACGTAAGATACGATTTAAAATCCCTCGTCCTTGTGACGGTTGAGTATTGTAACGCAGACCTCGTCGCGTGTTTGTCGGTGTGCTTCACTCAATTCATGCGGTACCCATTTTTCAGCTTTTTCACTTTTCCAATAATTTGTCTTAAGTGAATTAAAATTGTTTTATCACTCACACCAAAGCCTGTCGCTAACTCTAACGTGGTTTGCGATGGATCCGCTTCCACGATCACTTCTAATTATTCATTGTCATCTAGGGTCTCCGGCCGTAAACGGGGTTTGTTATATAGGTCAAAATTTCCAGAACGAAAACGTTGGAACCAATAACGTACCATGTTTTATTTTACAGTAGCATCCCCATACACATCATTAATCCTTCGAGCTGTTTCTGCAACGCTGGTGCCACGGTGAAACTCGTATTCGTAAATAACGCGATATTTTAAGTTTTCCATATTGTAAACAGAACGATGTCAAAGAAAAATCGAAAGGCGCGAAAACAAATGGATCACTTAATTCGAAACACAAATACACAAGCCTAAATTTGAAATATATTTGAATTTGGAATTCCTTACCAAACGCCATATATTTGTGATCAAAGGGGCCAGTTCGACAAAACGCCAATTTCATATATGAACCAATATTAAGAATTACCAACGATGATGTACAGGCTCGCTATCAAACAATTAAGCTTATCAATTACTTAAGTAACCGATAATAATAATAACAACCAACCTCACGCCTCAACGCCCTATCAGTGGACACCACCATCCTCTCATTTCTGAGTGGATTTTAGGTCAAGGAAATATCCTCTGCGCTACACCAATGCGTCATAAAATTCACATTTCCTCAAAATATTTTTTTAATTTTTCAGAAATGCAGGTTCCTTTCTCGATGTTTTCCTTCACAGTTTACAGAAGAAAAATAACTCAGATTAACAGGTGAAAATCATCTTGTTTGTCACTCTGATATTTAAAAAACATTTTCCCTGAAATTCAATATCATCATTATTGTCATCATTACAGCCTATCAAAGTCTACTGCTAAACGTAGGCCTACCCTATTGATTGGCTTATTGAGGGGATACGTGCCAAAGTTGTCACGGTTGGCAGTCGGGTTGGCAGCAGTTTTGTCAGTTTTGAAGGTTAAATAGCCAGTGTAATTACAGACTGTGAGGCATTATATCTTAGTCCTCAGAAATAACAACACATATGTATCCTTCTTTGTTTAAAGTTGGTTGCAGGACCACCACTTACCACCAGGTTAACTGGAAGGTCCTTCGTTACTTCAGTTTTATTAAAAATGGTTTTCATACAAAACAAAAATAATTTTACATTTAAATAATATTTGGATTAGATACACAACGAGGCATTCAATCTTAATCACACAGCCAATCAACAACACAACTTTATCTTGATTAAGGATCGATAAAGTGTCTATTGACCGCAGTTACCTTCTATTAGCAGAAGGATTGTGAGGTCATTTCATTGAAAACATAAAGTTTTAAAGTTGGTAATAAATTGAATTTAGAAACAAAATTTGGTATATATTTGAAATGGATATTCCCCCATCCAGCTCAAGTTGTAAAATATTTAGGATTTTATTTTAGGGCGCATGATGTGTTCTCTTATATGTCGCCTCGAAAGAATAGCTGCTACCATCTGCTTCATCATAACCATTACAACCCTTGACAAGTTCACCGCTGAACGTGGAATGCCACAAACACGGCCCTAAGTCACCTGCATAAATCGACTCTGAAGGTTATATCTGCTTGGGTCTTGTAATTAAAACATAAACAAACACTGGTTTAAAATAAGAAAAAAAATTAACTTCAAATCTAGGTATGCAACCAGGCATAATACTACGACACTTAAAATGAAAATAAGCTGAATGTGAACATGGAGACACAAATAATTATTAATATTTGAAGTTATCCCGGGTTAACAATCACATCAGGACGTCTAAAACCATAGGTCACGTGGGTCACGGAGTACGCAAAACACTCAAATGTACGAAATTACAAACGCGATAAAATCCGTGAAATGAGTTTTATTCAATGCAGTTATA